>CM051276.1:37906664-38500164 GCA_027921565.1 Artemia sinica
TAAAAAAGGGGACCGTGAATACTTATAGTACCTTAATAACTATCCGTGAGTCTCGTCCTCGAATTCGAAGTGAGAAGGATGACTTTAGCCGAAGATAAACTATTTGAAGTGCAGAGCAACGTTGACTATTAGTCATTAGTTTCACATTTGGCAGAAATATACGGTAGGTCCTATGTTATTTAATTAACCGTCCTTTCTACTACAATTTAGCGAAAACCTTGTATTGATCATGTACTAGTCCTAGATGAAAGTACAAATTATACACAAGGAAACCAAATCTGTCAGTATTCAAATAATGTCAAATCAAAATATGTAATTCAAATCAAATCATATCAAATATAGTTTATAATAATAAATCATATCAAATATATAGGACCATATCACGCTGCAGAAGTTTGTGCAGAAGATTTAAATGAAAAACAATTCTGTGCTCTTCAAATACGAAACACAAATATATACAAATATAAAAGGTTATCCCAAAAGAACGTAATTTGTGCTACCGGTCTTCCCTTTTCCACGGACTAGCCTTTGTGACTAGTGATGTAGATATTTCTCATTTTGCTAGGTCTTCAAAAAACCTGTGCACATGCATCGAATCACTTAAAGTTTCTGGCTCTAATTTATTTTTGAGGGGACTTTTGATGATCTTAAGCAACGAATACTGCCTCTCTGCTGCACTTGAGTGTGTTCGTACCATCAGGATACCCATGAATTTTGGCAAGGTAGGAACAAGAAAATTGCCTTCTCCATTCTTACATTCAGACAGGAATGACAAACATTTTGCTGGATTGTCGCCAGTTTTGGAACGGATTGCATCGTCTGCGTGCCTCAGTGATTGAAACTCTATGTCCAAATCATCAATTTTAAGGTTCAGGAACTTTTCTTTCTTGATTTATGACAACACATCAATGATCCTGACAAGACTTCATGACAAGAAACTAAAAGATGATGACCAAAATCCGAGGGTTAGCCTTATGACCTAGCAAGAAAATGTCCTAAAAGACTGAAAAATTATCAATGTACTCAAGATTAAGATTTAGATGTCAGGCTTCAAAGATCAAGACCAATGAACTACTAATAACTTACTGTCAATAACTTATTCAATTTGTCTTTATTGATACATGACAATATCAAGACCGAGACCAAGATCAAAACCAATGAACTACTAATAACTTATTGTCAATAACTAATTCAATTTGTTTTTATTGATACATAAAAACATTTATTTGGCAGCCATGTAAATTGTTTGAATTTACACACGTAATTGCACCTGCTGAATGACTTACTTTGACTTAAGGCTCCTGCTGGTGGTCCAGCATAGAGAGAGATGAGACTCTTTGTCTCCATTCCAAACAGTCCTGTGCAACCGTGACTGCTTCTTGAAGATTAATACCCATCATGGAGAAGTACTGGGTAAGGCTGTCCCTCCACCTGGACCGGGGTCTTCCACGGGGACGCTTCCAGCCATGTTGAGGAGGATTAAAATTGAAAAGTATGCTGGCGGGTGCTTACTGGCGATTTCTTCATCACCTGTTCCCGTCAAATGTGTTTCTGTCATTCCAAGTATGTCAATCTAACATCTTAACATCTCCAACCCTAGAAGGTCTTTGGATCCCGGCTTATTCATGGTTAAACATTCCAGGTGGTTATTCTCAACCCACCTTGGTCAGCAAGGTTCAAAGGATGTCCAGGGGCATGCCGAGGTCGTAATAAATTAAAACCAATAAGATCCGAGGCTTGAGTTTCATTTATTTTCATTGCAATTATTTTCAGGAGGAAGGTTGCAAGCCCAACCTTCCCTAGGCCTGGGTTCTGATTAGGAAACATTGGGGTGGGCTCCACCAGCACCCATGAGGTTGGGGCGGCCCTATTTAGAGCGATTTGTTTGGGGTTTAAGCCCCATATCCAGTGGCACTTGGTCAGCAAACAAAGTTTGCATCCTTCCGGACGAGCTCCATTCACCACCATCTGCTGAATGTAAACCACAAAATGTTAATACAACATAACTGGCCAAAAACAACACTGAAATTGGGCTTGAATGAAAGAAATAAAGCACATATCCTCTCTTTGTCTCAAGATTACTTGCCAACTGTAGGAATAATAAAACAGAACGCCTATACTGAAGTTAGTTCAGCCTATAGTCCAGCAAGCACAGGGAAAGGGAATGTGGATGTTTTGAATATAGTTCATAGTTCAAATATAATAGGCCAAAGCAGGAATTTCAGAATTAAATTTAATACAGCATCAAGTATTAAACATTTCTAGTGAGGCTTGTCCCATGTCAACATTCTGCACATATGAAAATCATATAAAAGTTTAGCCTTTAAAATTCTCCCTCAAGAGTCCATTTACTTTAATGCTAATGATTAATTTTTGAACAAACTCAGATCAGAAACCTAATTAGGCTAAGCCTGATGTCAGTTCTGGTAAGGGTGAACTATGCATGTTTCTGTATGTGTCCTATACAAGTAGGTTTGACAAAAGCCTAAAGAACCAAAATCAGTTATGACAGTTTCTCTGTTTAGTGTGTTCAAGACACTAAAAACAAAAATATATGTTGCGTTCAAAACCTAGTATCTTTTCCTTCCTTTCCCTGAGACTGTTAAGTCCCTTGAAAAAAAAAACCTATCCTAGGCTGCTGAATCTATATTCATATGGGACTATGCTTTCTTTACCTGAGAAATTATTTTCTTTTCGTTTCTGGGCCTCAATCCGTTTATAGCACACATGGGACACATATGTATTTATAAATTAAAATTAGAAACTACGGGGAAGCCGGATTGCCAAGCTAAAAGAATACAGAAAAGCTCAAAATAACGCCATTCTTTAGAAATAAAGAATAAAAGCAAGACATAAAATATGAAAGTCACTGATTATTTCGCTTCAGTGAGACAGTGGAAACCAAGCATGCACGGAATGTCAACCACTTTTGTAGAAAATCACCGAAACTCACCAGATTCAAGGAATCGCCATGGGGAGGAAAAATCACTAGATCTGATAATAAACCACCAGTGGTGGTAACCCTGGGCCCGACCCGGGCTTGAAACAGATTATCAACTGAGTCCTCCCGGCGGAATTAACTGACCACGAGGTTACTCAGTTTGCAAAAATTGTAAACATGAAAATGTTTATATCAATAAAATTTACATCATACGCGAATCGATAGATTAGTTTATAATCATTGTTCTATAAAGCAGTGCCTAAGACTATTTTAGCTTTTGTTTTTGTTTAAAAATTTTAATAAATATTTAGATGAGTTCATGAGTAGTATTGAAGCCCGCAAAATTTATTCCGATTCGTATTTTTAGAAAATCTAATTTAACCAGAGAGTAAAATATTTTAGTACTGATTTGCAAAGAGTTAAACAAAAAGAATCGTGTAATTTCGGATACTTACAAGGTGGCCACCACGGTCAGTTCCTATAGCGCTACAATTGCAAAAACTTGTGTCGGGTTAGTTTAGTAAAAAAAAGTCTTGAGTGATGGGTGTCTATAATGTACGAACACAAAGCGGGGATGAGATTGAATTATAAAACAGAAGAAATACGACTACATCTCTGTTAATCTTTGATGGCAATAAATAACAAAAAATAACAATGTCATATGACTATACAATAGCATGGGCTAACTAGGCTTATCGATTGGCGACTATTGAGGTTTCTATAGCCAAGAAACTATGAGATGCTTACCTGCTTTTAGTGTGAGGCGGCTTTGTGTATCTATTTAAACCGGTTTCTCTATGTCAGCGCTTTCCAAACTGAGAGGCGCACCTCCCTAGGGAGGCATGGACTAGTCTATGGGGAGGCGCAAGTATTGGCCAGGATTGAAAAAAAAAAAATCAATTATCTACACAGTCACGCGAAATATCTTAAATCTTTCGGGACTGCGGCATTTACTGGCCCAGGTTCAACAAAAGTTAGGTCTGCAATCCCAAGGGAGAATTTGCAAGATTTTTAAATTCTACTAGAAACTCCATTCAGGGTTGAACAAATAGACGATTTACGATTAGACGATAGACGATACAATCTTTCCAATTAATTAGTTTCTCAGATATGCATTTCAAAATTCATCTTACAAGTTGAAGAAGGAACTGATGTAGCTACAGCCACATATTTAATTGGATATATTCGATATATTGAAAAGAATAATATAACCGAAGATTTTTTTTTCTAAACTTATTCTTGGAAAAGCCACATTCCGTAAAACTTTCATATAGTTGACACTTTTTCTAATGAGAAAGGCATATTGTATAATAATTGCGTTTGGCTTTGTATAGATGGTGAAAAATCAATATGAGGACACAAAATTGACCTTCTAGCACTAGTTAAAATGAAAACACCCGATGTCCTCGCGATGTACTGCATGCTCCACAAAGCAGCTCTTGTATAGAAAAATAAACGTAAGGAACTTCATTATTTTTCAAAAGTAACGAAAATTACAAACTGTACAAAAACAGTTCGTTATAAGTTAGAATCTTAGATCAAACAATTCGTGGTAACGAACTGAAAGTACTGAGCGATCCGGCTCAACAGTAACCGAAATTCTAAAAAACTGAATTTTGATACCAATAGGTGCATCAAAAGAATCGAATTTTTATGCTGATTTCCAATATATACGTCTCATCAAGTTTAGTTATACCCATCAAAAGTTACGTGCCTGAGAAAGTTTGCCTGATTTTCTAAAAAAGGTGGAAATACCCCTAAAATTCATAGAATCTTAATGAAAATCACACCATCAGATTCAGCGTATCAGAGAACTCTACTGAAGAGGTTTCAAGCTCCTATCTATAAAAATATGGAATTTTGTATTTTTGCCAGAAGAAAGATCACGTATGCGTGTAAATTTGTTTTTTTTGTTTTGTTTTGTTTTTTTTCCCAGGGGTGATCGTATCGACCCAGCGGTCCTAGAATATCACGGGAGGGCTCCTTCGAATAGAAATTAAAAGTTCTAGTTCCTTTTTAAGTGACCAAAAAAATGGAGGACAATTATGCCCCCTCACACGCTCATTTTTTTCCCAAAGTCACCCAATCAAAATTTTGAAATAGCTATTTTGTTCAACATGGTCGAAAAATATATTGACTATGTCTTTAAGGATGACTTAATCCCCCACTGCAAGTTATGAACTTTGCCCAATGTTTACATTTAGTATTGGTTATTGGGAAGCATACAGACGTTTTCAGGGAGATTTTTCTGGTAGTGGGGGGGGGGGGGGGGGGGTGGGGTGACGTGGGAGAATATTTCCATGAAGGAAGTTTTCATGGGGGAAGTGACATTGCTATGAATGGGGCGCCAGATTTCCCAGCATTATTTAAAAAAAGATCAGAAATTAAATTAAAAAAAAGTTTTTCAACTGAGAGTAAGGAGCAACATCAAAACTTAAAACGAACAGAAATTATTACGTATATGATTGGGTTCACCCCCTAGTCAATACCTCACTCTTTACGATAAAGTTTTTTTAGTATTTTCATAAGAGCCATTTATTCTAAATAACGGCCTTTGTGATTAAGGGGTCATTTTTAAAGAATTGGAAGAAAATTCGAACTTTAGCGTAAAGAGCTAGGTATTTACTAGGAGGCGAATCCCCTAATATGCGCTTTAAAAATATATGAATATAGAAGTTCGTTACGGAAGTTAATTCGTAAATTACGTACACTTATTACTAATTAAAACGTTCGTAAATAAGATTAAAGAACTTTCGAGAAAGCTATTTAACCAAAAAAAGTAAAATTAATATACAAATTTCGTTTTAATTATTCATGTATGGTGAGCCAAAATCAAAACCTGCATTAATTCAAAAACGTTCAGAAATAATATAAAAAGCAAGTTTTTTAACTGAAAGTAAGGAGCAACATTAAAATTTAAAACGAACAGAAATTATTTCGTATATGAAAGGTACTGTCCCCTCCTCAACGCCTCGCTCTTTACGCTAAAGTTTTACTGCTTCTCACAACTCTATTTTTCAAAACAATAAAAAACTTCAGCGTAAAGAGCGAGGCGTTGAGGAGGGGACAGCCCCTTTCATATACGGAATAATTTCTGTTCGTTTTAAATTTCAAAGTGTTCAGGCTATCTCGTGCTAAAGTTATTAAGAGCATATGGCAATGGTTATTGCAATGATATTAAAAGAAAATCAAAATGAGGACGCGAGCATATTTAGGGATGATAATTTAATTATTAAACTGATCTGTTCGGTGAAAATCTTAGGACAATTAAGTGTTTTGAATAAAATGATGTAAGGCCCACAAATACATTTATTGACTCAAAAAAGTTAATGTGAAAGCATTCATAAAAAATGGAGCTTTGGAAGACAAATTTGGAAAAAAATGGGTTTGAAATGTTCCACATCTAAATTTATGCGTCCAACATAACATGCAAGGAAACAAAAATCCATCTGTTGAACACTGGGATGGTTTGCAAATTTATTTCTCGAATTGTTTCGATGATTTCAATTTCACATAATTTGTGTGGATACAGAATCTGTTTATAAAGCATAGCATATATTAAATACGTAACCTAGGTACCTTTTTTGCCCCTTTAACCAGTGGCAGAGCGTCCACTAGGCAAACTAGGCGACCACCTAGGGTGGCAACCTGGGGAGGGCGGTAAAAATAAAAAAGTTAGAAAAAAAATTATTTCAGAATAAAACTTTATGAATATTAGCTTGATTATAGTTTTACAGGTCAACTTACTGATTCATACTGCATGAGAGACGAGAGTGACAGACGACACTAGATCGCATTTTAAATGGGTCAACAGGTTACAACTCGCGAGCGCAAGCTTTGGGTCTGGCAAAAAACATTAAAAAATACCATTTTGTTGTAAGTGTAGTTTTATGGCACAGTATACTTTTTGAAATCAACATAAAAAGTAAGCAGTTACAACCCAAACAATTTGATTTGGCTGCGGCCAAAGATCAACTAAGCAAAACAAAATTGTACTTAAAAAGGTTACGTTGCGACGATGGAATTGGAAGTATTGTAGTTGAAGCCAGAGGAGTGGCGGAGGAGTTAAACGTTCAACCAACATTTGAAACAGAAACCCTGCCAACTTGGTTGAAAAAGAAGAAAAAACAGTTTGATTACGAAGCGGATGATGAACCTTTGGTATCCCCTCAAGGACAATTCAAAGTCAATTTCCATTTTGCCGTTCTCGACACTGCAATTTCTTCTCTGGATGAAAGACTTTAACAGTTAGACGAGATTACTTCTATATTTGGATTTCTGTACAACATATCCAATGTAAATACCGCAGCAACAAAGTCCCTGAACGACGATTGTATGAATTTACAACATTTCCTCTAAAAAAATGAAGCTAAAGGTATTGAAGGCCACGAACTTTGCAATGAAGTTCAAGCCATTGCTACTAGAGTACCCAAAAACGCATACCCAGAAGATGTCCCTAACTTTATCATAAGCAATGGCCTTAAAGATTGTGACCCAAATTTGTCCGTGGCTTTACGGATTTTGCTGACTCTGCCTGCGTCTGATGCTAGTGGTGAGCGTAGTTTTTCAAAAATTAAATTAATTAAAACTTATTTACGATCCACCATGACGCAAGAAAGGCTTCAAGGACTAGCCACTCTATCAGTCAAAAAAGACTTGGCAAACGACACATAATCTATGTAAACTTTAAGAATTAAACTTATCTCTTCTGCAAAATTGTAGGTTTTCTTTGATAAGTTCCTATTATGTATATGGTGATACTTTCTAATTAAGTCAATTTGGAATTTAGTAAAATATTAAGACGCAAATAAAAAAGTTTAGAAATATCACCTTGTATTAAGATAAGGAACATATCCTGGCAGGTGTATGATTTCTATGGCTTTCAGAAAAATCTCTTTCTCATTCTATTATGGTGTACTATTTCTTCTTTTTCATTGTACTGATGCTTTAGAACATAGGTTAAGTTATTTGGTTGAATTTTTACCGTCCCATCTCGGTTTTAATTTTTTTTTGTCCCTTCCAGGTTAGATTTGTGCACATAGACCAAGTCTCCTAAACAATAACTAGTCTTATTTTGGCTTTTTCTGTCATATTTTTCTTTTTGTTCTGTCTTCGTATCTTCCTAATTGTCTTTAGCCTGTTCCATAGCTTTTTTCATTCGCAAAACCATTTCTTGTTTATATTGGTCAAGATTGTAATATATTCTGTAATATTAGATTTTATTTCTGTATTTGAAATCTTTTCCCCCGATCAGAGTGCTATTTGGTTTAGCTTTACTTTATTATTGCTTAGATTTGATAATTTTAAATATGTGATACCTCTTTCAATTTTTATAATTTGATTTTCCACGAAATTTGTGGGACATTCCTCGAGGGTGTATCCCCCTATCATGACATCCATTGTTTTAACCTTTCCTTCTTTTGTATTTAATGTCGCTAGCGCTTGAGGTGTTGTTCCCCCTTCTATTGTGATTTTCCCGTTTATTTTTAAGTTATAATCCAAATCGTCACTCTCTTTATCTGTTGTTACGCAAACCTGCCCTTTAGTGTCGTTTGGCTGGCTTATGGTTATTGTATCAGTAAGGGGTTCCCATACGATCCCATATTTTCTTATAGCATCTACTCCTAGAATACAATGAAATGGTATTTGCTTACATATTATCACCGTTACTGTTATTTCTTTATCCCCTGTGCTAAATTTTAATGGACATTCCCCCAAAATTGTCAACTTGTGACCTGTTACTAATGTCAGGGTATTCTGGCATCTGCTTACGTGATTTTTTACACTAGGAGGAAACCTCTTAAAAACTTCCTCTCGAATTAATGATTTAGACGCACCCGTATCAAGTAAACACGGTAAATTTCTTGGGTTATCCCAGTTTTCTTCAGCGTTGCTATTTTGACCCCGGGTGTTGTTAACCGTTTGATTTCTAGGCCTAAATTCAGGAATATTATTCGGTGTTTGCCAAGTATTATTTGTTCCCTGACTTCCTAAATTTCTGCCTCCCTGTGTTCTGAACTGGTGTCTTGTTTTGTATGTCTGGCCTTCTTTGGGTATTCTATGCCAGTAATCTGCCGCATAGTGATTTGGTTTGCCACAATAATAGCGACTGAATCTTTCCCTATATTGCTTTTTGATTTGCCCTTCCGCATGGGCTCTATAGCTATTTCTGTATATTCTTGACCTGCCACTATTTTCTCTACTATTTTCCTCGGGAGGAGGAGATGGGTGCCCATAATACTTGTTATTCCAAGTCATTAAGGATCTAATACCATGGGATTGGTCGTCAAATGGGAAGGGGTCAGTCCATGATGGGAGATTTTGGCCTTCCCCGTGCCTTTTTGGTTCACGATTTGGCTCCCCAAAGCTCACCCGCTTTGTTCCCTTTCATATTGTGCACTTTCTTGGGTTCCTGTGTTATTTATTGACATCTGATTAAACTTTTTCATGGCCTCGTCAATTTTTACGTCTGTTTCTACTAGGATTATAGCCTGCTCTAGATTTTCTGGTTCTCGTGATAATATTAGTCTTGATAGCTTTTTGGTTAACCCTTGCGTAGAAGTATGTAATTGTACTTTCTGTACTATCTCGTCATTTCCGCCTTTCTCTAACTGTAAGCATACAGATCGACAAATTTTGTCTGCATATTCCCTGATACGGGTTGTGGTATTGAATGTCACTACCTCTGTTCTTAGCCTCTCGGAAACACTTGTTTCTATGAACCTTGTTTTAAAAGATTCAGTTAGAGTGCTAATGTCCTTGGGCTCTTTTTCCTTAATTGTCTCAAAGTATTTAAGGGTGCTTCCCTTTAATCTATCTGCCACGAGTAGGGAAAGGGGTACCAGCCCCACGAGTACATAATTTATGGAAGTTTTTATGGTTTTTGTCACTGAGAATTAAAAAACAGGATTTTTCTCACTTGAAAAAACATGTTTTTTCTCACTTTTATGGATGTTTCTTGGATTGTTATGAGTGTTTGTCAATTTATTTGTTGTTTTTCATGGATGTCAACAGCAATTTATGCATGTTCTTATGGTTTTTGTCACTGAGAATGAAAAAAACAGGATTTTTTCTCACTTTGATGGATGTTTTCTTGGATGTCAACAACAATTGAAGGATGTTTCATGGTTGTCAACAGCAATTTATGCATGTTTTTATGGTTTCTGTCACTGAGAAAGAAAAACAGGATTTTTCTCACTTTGATGTATTTTCATGGTTTATTAGAGTCTAATGGGGTCAATGACACCTCTAAAATTGTTTCGAAATCGAAAATGTTCCCTTTCTGTTTGTCAGGTTAGAATGCTAGGGCTAACGATTCATGGTCAGTCTAGAGTCAGCAGTCAGAGTGAATATTATTTATTCACGAAAGGGGAATTAATTTGTTGTTTCTAAGGAGAATTATTGATTCACGAAAGGGGAGTTAATTTGTTGTTTCTAAGGAGAATTATTGATTCAAGAAAGGGGAATTAATTTATTGTTTCTAAGGGGAATTATTGATTCACGAAAGGGGAATTAATTTGTTGTTTCTAAGGGGAATTATTGATTCAAGAAAGGGGAATTAATTTGTTATTTCTAAGGAGAATTATTGATTCACGAAAGGGGAATTAATTTGATGTTTCTAAGGGGAATTATTGATTCAAGAAAGGGGAATTAATTTGTTGTTTCTAAGGGGAATTATTGATTCACGAAAGGGGAATTAATTTGATGTTTCTAAGGGGAATTATTGATTCAAGAAAGGGAATTAATTTGTTGTTTCTAAGGGGAATTATTGATTCACGAAAGGGAATTATAAATGACATCACTTGTTCCCTAGGAATTATACAGGACTCTAAAGAGATAAATTAATATTCTATTTTTAAATACGGCTTCATTGATCTTTAAGTCGGAGAGATAAATTGATATTCTAACGAAACCTTAATAGTGTAGCTAGGAACATTTATGAGATGAAGAGATTAACGCGGGAAAGGGTTTCCTAGGCATTTCAAATTTGACAACGCAGTGATGCCACAACAAAAGGAACACGTAGAAATTACGTTTAGGGATTATTTGGGTGAAACCGTTTTAGGCATTTTAGGGAATTATTTGGGCGAAACAGTTTGAGGCATTGTTAAACACGATTGGATGAAAAAAGCGGAACTTTTAAAATCACAACAACTGAAGGTCAGTAAATAATTCCATTGTTTTTTTTGTTAAACACGATTGGCTGAAATAAAAGCGGAACTTTTAAAATCACAACTGAAGGTCAGTAAATAATTCCTTTGTTTTTTTTAGACACGATTGGCTGAAATAAAAGCGGAACTTTTAAAATCACAACTGAAGGTCAGTAAATAATTCCTTTGTTTTTTTTGTTAAACACGATTGGCTGAAATAAAAGCGGAACTTTTAAAATCACAACTGAAGGTCAGTAAACAATTCCTTTTTTTTGTTAAACACGATTGGCTGAAACAAAAGCGGAACTTTTAAAATCTAAACTGAAGGTCAGTAAATAATTCCTGTGTTTTTTTTGTTAAACACGATTGGTTGAAATAAAAGCGGAACTTTTAAAATCACAACTGAAGGTCAGTATATAAATCCTTTGTTTTTTTTTGTTAAACACGATTTTTTGAAATAAAAGTGGAACTTTTAAAATCACAACAACTGAAGGTCGGTAAATAATTCCTTTGTTTTTTGTTAAACATGATTGGCAGAAACAAAAGCGGAACTTTTAAAATCACAACAACTGAAGGTCAGTAAATAATTCCTTTGTTTTTTTTTTGTTAAACACGATTGGCTGAAACAAAAGCGGAACTTTTAAAATCAAAACTGAAGGTCAGTAAATAATTCCTGTGTTTTTTTTGTTAAACACGATTGGTTGAAATAAAAGCGGAACTTATAAAATCACAACAACTGAAGGTCAGTAAATGATTCCTTTGTATTTTTTTTAAACACGATTGGCTGAAACAAAAGCAGAACTTTTAAAATCTTAACAAATGAAGGTCAGTAAATAATTCCTTTTTTTTTTTTAAACACGATTGGCTGAAACAAAAGCAGAACTTTTAAAATCACAACTGAAGGTCAGTAAATAATTCCTTTGTTTTTTTTTAAACACGACTGGCTGAAACAAAAGCAAAACTTTTTAAATCACAACTGAAGGTCAGTAAATAATTCTTTTGTTTTTTTTTAAACACGACTGGCTGAAACAAAATCGGAACTTTTAAAATCACAACTGAAGGTCAGTAAATAATTCCTTTGTTTTTTTTAAACACGACTGGCTGAAACAAAAGCAGAACTTTTAAAATCACAACTGATGGTCAATAAGTAATTCCTTTGTTTTTTTTTGTTAAACAAGATTGGCTGAAATAAAAGCGGAACTTTTAAAATCACAACAACTCAAGGTCAGTAAATGATTCCTTTGTTTTTTTTTTAACACGATTGACTGAAACAAAAGTGGAACTGTTAAAATCACAACAACTGAAGGTCAGTAAATAATTCCGTTGTTTTTTTTTGTTAAACACGATTGGCTGAAATAAAAGCGGAACTTTTAAAATCACAACAACTGAAGGTCAGTAAATGATTCCTTTGTTTTTTTGTTAAACACGATTGGCTGAAATAAAAGCGGAACTTATAAAATCACAACAACTGAAGGTCAGTAAATGATTCCTTTGTATTTTTTTTAAACACGATTGGCTGAAACAAAAGCAGAACTTTTAAAATCTTAACAAATGAAGGTCAGTAAATAATTCCTTTGTTTTTTTTTAAACACGATTGGCTGAAACAAAATCGGAACTTTTAAAATCACAACTGAAGGTCAGTAAATAATTCCTTTGTTTTTTTTTAAACACGACTGGCTGAAACAAAAGCAAAACTTTTTAAATCACAACTGAAGGTCAGTAAATAATTCTTTTGTTTTTTTTTTAAACACGACTGGCTGAAACAAAATCGGAACTTTTAAAATCACAACAACTGAAGGTCAGTAAATGATTCCATTGTTTTTTTTTGTTAAACACGATTGGTTGAAACAAAAGCAGAACTTTTAAAATCACAACAACTGAAGTTCAGTAAATAATTCCATTGTTTTTTTTTGTTAAACACGATTGGTTGAAATAAAAGCGAAACTTTTAAAATCACAACTGAAGCTCAGTAAATAATTCCTTTGTTTTTTTTGTTAAACACGACTGGCTGAAATAAAAGCGGAACTTTTAAAATAACATTAACTGAAGGTCAGTAAATGATTCCTTTGTTTTTTTGTTAAACACGATTGGCTGAAATAAAAGTGGAACTCTTAAAATCACAACTCAAGGTCAGTAAATGATTCCTTTTGTTTTTTTTGTTAAACACGATTGGCTGAAATAAAAGCGGAACTTTTAAAATCACAACAACTGAAGGTCAGTAAATAATTCCTTTGTTTTTTTTTAAACACGACTGGCTGAAACAAAAGCAGAAATTTTAAAATCACAAACTGAAGGTCAGTAAATAATTCCTTTGTTTTTTTGTTAAAAACGATTGGCTGAAATAAAAGCGGAACTCTTAAAATCACAACAACTGAAGGTCAGTAAATAATTCCTTTGTTTTTTTTGTTAAACACGATTGGCTGAAATAAAAGTGGAACTCTTAAAATCACAACTCAAGGTCAGTAAATAATTCCTTTTGTTTTTTTTTTGTTAAACACGATTGGCTGAAATAAAAGCGGAACTTTTAAAATCGCAACAACTGAAGGTCAGTAAATGATTCCATTGTTTTTTTTTGTTAAACACGATTGGTTGAAACAAAAGCAGAACTTTTAAAATCACAACAACTGAAGGTCAGTAAATAATTCCATTGTTTTTTTTTGTTAAACACGATTGGTTGAAATAAAAGCGGAACTTTTAAAATCACAACTGAAGGTCAGTAAATAGTTCCTTTGTTTTTTTTGTTAAACACGATTGGCTGAAATAAAAGCGGAACTTTTAAAATCACAACAACTGAAGGTCAGTAAATAATTCCTTTGTTTTTTTTAAACACGACTGGCTGAAACAAAAGCAGAACTTTTAAAATCCCAACTGAAGGTCAGTAAATAATTCCTTTGTTTTTTTGTTAAATACGATTGGCTGAAATAAACGCGGAACTCTTAAAATCACAACAACTGAAGGTCAGTAAATAATTCCTTTGTTTTTTTTGTTTAAACACGATTGGCTGAAATAAAAGTGGAACTCTTAAAATCACAACTCAAGGTCAGTAAATAATTCCTTTTGTTTTTTTTTGTTAAACACGATTGGCTGAAATAAAAGCGGAACTTTTAAAATCACAACAACTGAAGGTCAGTAAATGATTCCATTGTTTTTTTTTGTTAAACACGATTGGTTGAAACAAAAGCAGAACTTTTAAAATCACAACAACTGAAGGTCAGTAAATAATTCCATTGTTTTTTTGTTAAACACGATTGGTTGAAACAAAAGCAGAAATTTTAAAATCACAAACAACTGAAGGTCAGTAAATAATTCCTTTGTTTTTTTTTTGTTAAACACGATTGGTTGAAATAAAAGCGGAACTTTTAAAATCACAACTGAAGGTCAGTAAATAATTCCTTTGTTTTTTTTTGTTAAACACGATTGGCTGAAATAAAAGTGGAACTCTTAAAATCACAGCTCAAGGTCAGTAAATAATTCCTTTTGTTTTTTTTTTTGTTAAACACGATTGGCTGAAATAAAAGCGGAACTTTTAAAATCACAACAACTGAAGGTCAGTAAATAATTCCATATATATATATATATATATATATTAATATATATATATATATATATATATATATATATATATATATATATATATATATATATATATATATATATATATATATATATTATATATATTATATATATATATATATATATATATTATATATATATATATATATATATATATATATATATATATATATATATATATATATATATTATATATATATATATATATATATATATATATATATATATATAATTTATATATATATATATATATATATATATATATATTATATATATATATATATATATTATATATATATATATATATATATATATATATATATATATATATATATATATATATATATATATATATATATATATATATCGTGTTTAACAAAAAAACAAAAGGGATTATTTACTGACCTTGAGTTGTGATTTTAAGAGTTCCACTTTTATTTCAGCCAATCGTGTTTAACAAAAAACAAAGGAATCATTTACTGACCTTCAGTTAATGTGATTTTAAAAGCTCCGCTTTTATTTCAGCCAGTCGTGTTTAACAAAAAAAAAACAAAGGAATTATTTACTGAGCTTCAGTTGTGATTTTAAAAGTTCCGCTTTTATTTCAACCAATCGTGTTTAACAAAAAAAAACAATGGAATTATTTACTGAACTTCAGTTGTTGTGATTTTAAAAGTTCTGCTTTTGTTTCAACCAATCGTGTTTAAAAAAAAAATGGAATCATTTACTGACCTTCAGTTGTTGTGATTTTAAAAGTTCCGCTTTTATTTCAGCCAATCGTGTTTAACAAAAAAACAAAGGAATCATTTACTGACCTTCAGTTGTTGTGATTTTAAAAGTTCCGCTTTTATTTCAGCCAATCGTGTTTAACAAAAAAAACAACGGAATTATTTACTGACCTTCAGTTGTTGTGATTTTAAAAGTTCCACTTTTGTTTCAGTCAATCGTGTTTAAAAAAAACAAAACAAAGGAATTATTTACTGACCTTGAGTTGTTGTGATTTTAAAAGTTCCGCTTTTATTTCAGCCAATCTTGTTTAACAAAAAAAACAAAGGAATTACTTATTGACCATCAGTTGTGATTTTAAAAGTTCTGCTTTTGTTTCAGCCAGTCGTGTTTAAAAAAAAAACAAAGGAATTATTTACTGACCTTCAGTTGTGATTTTAAAAGTTCCGATTTTGTTTCAGCCAGTCGTGTTTAAAAAAAAACAAAGGAATTATTTACTGACCTTCAGTTGTGATTTTAAAAGTTTTGCTTTTGTTTCAGCCAGTCGTGTTTAAAAAAAATCAAAGGAATTATTTACTTACCTTCAGTTGTGATTTTAAAAGTTCTGCTTTTGTTTCAGCCAATCGTGTTTAAAAAAAAACAAAGGAATCATTTACTGACCTTCATTTGTTGTGATTTTAAAAGTTCTGCTTTTGTTTCAGCCAATCGTGTTTAACAAAAAAAACAAAGGAATTATTTACCGACCTTCAGTTGTTGTGATTTTAAAAGTTCCGCTTTTGTTTCTGCCAATCATGTTTAACAAAAAAACAAAGGAATTATTTACTGACCTTCAGTTGTTGTGATTTTAAAAGTTCCACTTTTATTTCAGCCAATCGTGTTTAACAAAAAAAACAAAGGAATTATTTACTGACCTTCAGTTGTGATTTTAAAAGTTCCGCTTTTATTTCAACCAATCGTGTTTAACAAAAAAACACAGGAATTATTTACTGACCTTCAGTTTAGATTTTAAAAGTTCCGCTTTTGTTTCAGCCAATCGTGTTTAACAAAAAAAAGGAATTATTTACTGACCTTCAGTTGTGATTTTAAAAGTTCCGCTTTTATTTCAGCCAATCGTGTTTAACAAAAAAAACAAAGGAATTATTTACTGACCTTCAGTTGTGATTTTAAAAGTTCCGCTTTTATTTCAGCCAATCGTGTCTAACAAAAAAAAAACAAAGGAATTATTTACTGACCTTCAGTTGTGATTTTAAAAGTTCCGCTTTTATTTCAGCCAATCGTGTTTAACAAAAAAAAACAATGGAATTATTTACTGACCTTCAGTTGTTGTGATTTTAAAAGTTCCGCTTTTGTTTCAGCCAATCGTGTTTAACAATGCCTCAAACTGTTTCGCCCAAATAATTCCCTAAAATGCCTAAAACGGTTTCACCCAAATAATCCCTAAACGTAATTTCTACGTGCTCCTTTTGTTGTGACATCACTGCGTTGTCAAATTTGAAATGCCTAGGAAACCCTTTCCCGCGTTAATCTCTTCATCTCATAAATGTTCCTAGCTACACTATTAAGGTTTCGTTAGAATATCAATTTATCTCTCCGACTTAAAGATCAATGAAGCCGTATTTAAAAATAGAATATTAATTTATCTCTTTAGAGTCCTGTATAATTCCTAGGGAACAAGTGATGTCATTTATAATTCCCTTTCGTGAATCAATAATTCCCCTTAGAAACAACAAATTAATTCCCCTTTCTTGAATCAATAATTCCCCTTAAAAACATCAAATTAATTCCCCTTTCGTGAATCAATAATTCCCCTTAGAAACAACAAATTAATTCCCCTTTCTTGAATCAATAATTCCCCTTAGAAACATCAAATTAATTCCCCTTTCGTGAATCAATAATTCTCCTTAGAAATAACAAATTAATTCCCCTTTCTTGAATCAATAATTCCCCTTAGAAACAACAAATTAATTCCCCTTTCGTGAATCAATAATTCCCCTTAGAAACAATAAATTAATTCCCCTTTCTTGAATCAATAATTCCCCTTAGAAACAACAAATTAATTCCCCTTTCGTGAATCAATAATTCTCCTTAGAAACAACAAATTAATTCCCCTTTCGTGAATCAATAATATTCACTCTGACTGCTGACTCTAGACTGACCATGAATCGTTAGCCCTAGCATTCTAACCTGACAAACAGAAAGGGAACATTTTCGATTTCGAAACAATTTTAGAGGTGTCATTGACCCCATTAGACTCTAATAAACCATGAAAATACATCAAAGTGAGAAAAATCCTGTTTTTCTTTCTCAGTGACAGAAACCATAAAAACATGCATAAATTGCTGTTGACAACCATGAAACATCCTTCAATTGTTGTTGACATCCAAGAAACATCCATCAAAGTGAGAAAAAATCCTGTTTTTTATTCTCAGTGACAAAAAACCATAAGAACATGCATAAATTGCTGTTGACATCCATGAAAAACAACAAATAAATTGACAAACACTCATAACCATCCAAGAAACATCCATAAAAGTGAGAAAAAACCATGTTTTTTCAAGTGAGAAAAATCCTGTTTTTTCATTCTCAGTGACAAAAACCATAAAAACTTGCATAAATTATGTACTCGTGGGGCTGGTACCCCTTTCCCTACTCGTGGCAGCTAGATTAAAGGGAAGCACCCTTAAATACTTTGAGACAATTAAGGAAAAAGAGCCCAAGGACATTAGCACTCTAACTGAATCTTTTAAAACAAGGTTCATAGAAAACAAGTGTTTCCGAGAGGCTAAGAACAGAGGTAGTGACATTCAATACCACAACCCGTATCAGGGAATATGCAGACAAAATTTGTCGATCTGTATGCTTACAGTTAGAGAAAGGCGGAAATGACGAGATAGTACAGAAAGTACAATTACATACTTCTACGCAAGGGTTACCAAAAAAGCTATCAAGACTAATATTATCACGAGAACCAGAAAATCTAGAGCAGGCTATAATCCTAGTAGAAACAGACGTAAAAATTGACGAGGCCATGAAAAAGTTTAATCAGATGTCAATAAATAACACAGGAACCCAAGAAAGTGCACAATATGAAAGGGAACAAAAGCGGGTGAGCTTTGGGGAGCCAAATCGTGAACCAAAAAGGCACGGGGAAGGCCAAAATCTCCCATCATGGACTGACCCCTCCCCATTTGACGACCAATCCCATGGTATTAGATCCTTAATGACTTGGAATAACAAGTATTATGGCACCCATCTCCTCCTCCCGAGGAAAATAGTAGAGAAAATAGTGGCAGGTCAAGAATATACAGAAATAACTATAGACCCCACGCGGAAGGGCAAATCAAAAAGCAATATAGGGAAAGATTCAGTCGCTATTATTGTGGCAAACCAAATCACTATGCGGCAGATTACTGGCATAGAATACCCAAAGAAGGCCAGACATACAAAACAAGACACCAGTTCAGAACACAGGGAGGCAGAAATTTAGGA
This sequence comes from Artemia sinica, assembly GCA_027921565.1. Classification (NCBI taxonomy): domain Eukaryota; kingdom Metazoa; phylum Arthropoda; class Branchiopoda; order Anostraca; family Artemiidae; genus Artemia; species Artemia sinica. The sequence goes on from CM051276.1 coordinate 37,925,544, forward strand.
AGTCAGGGAACAAATAATACTTGGCAAACACCGAATAATATTCCTGAATCTAGGCCTAGAAATCAAACGGTTAACAACACCCGGGGTCAAAAGAGCAACGCTGAAGAAAACTGGGATAACCCAAGAAATTTACCGTGTTTACTTGATACGGGTGCGTCTAAATCAATAATTCGAGAGGAGGCTTTTAAGAGGTTTCCTCCTAGTGTAAAAAATCGCGTAAGCAGATGCCAGAATACCCTGACATTAGTAACAGGTCACAAGTTGATAATTTTGGGGGAATGTCCATTAAAATTTAGCACAGGGGATAAAGAAATAACAGTAACGGTGATAATATGTAAGCAAATACCATTTCATTGTATTCTAGGAGTAGATGCTATAAGAAAATATGGGATCGTATGGGAACCCCTTACTGATACAATAACCATAAGCCAGCCAAACGACACTAAAGGGCAGGTTTGCGTAACAACAGATAAAGAGAGTGACGATTTGGATTATAACTTAAAAATAAACGGGAAAATCACAATAGAAGGGGGAACAACACCTCAAGCGCTAGCGACATTAAATACAAAAGAAGGAAAGGTTAAAACAATGGATGTCATGATAGGGGGATACACCCTCGAGGAATGTCCCACAAATTTCGTGGAAAATCAAATTATAAAAATTGAAAGAGGTATCACATATTTAAAATTATCAATCTAAGCAATAATAAAGTAAAGCTAAACCAAATAGCACTCTGATCGGGGGAAAAGATTTCAAATACAGAAATAAAATCTAATATTACAGAATATATTACAATCTTGACCAATATAAACAAGAAATGGTTTTGCGAATGAAAAAAGCTATGGAACAGGCTAAAGACAATTAGGAAGATACGAAGACAGAACAAAAAGAAAAATATGACAGAAAAAGCCAAAATAAGACTAGTTATTGTTTAGGAGACTTGGTCTATGTACACAAATCTAACCTGGAAGGGACAAAAAAAAATTAAAACCGAGATGGGACGGACCTACAGAATGTAAAAATTCAACCAGATAACTTAACCTATGTTCTAAAGCATCAGTACAATGAAAAAGAAGAAATAGTACACCATAATAGAATGAGAAAGAGATTTTTCTGAAAGCCATAGAAATCATACACCTGCCAGGATATGTTCCTTATCTTAATACAAGGTGATATTTCTAAACTTTTTTATTTGCGTCTTAATATTTTACTAAATTCCAAATTGACTTAATTAGAAAGTATCACCATATACATAATAGGAACTTATCAAAGAAAACCTACAATTTTGCAGAAGAGATAGGTTTAATTCTTAAAGATTATATGTCGTTTGCCAAGTCTTTTTTGACTGATAGAGTGGCTAGTCCTTGAAGCCTTTCTTGCGTCATGGTGGATCGGAAATAAGTTTTAATTAATTTAATTTTTGAAAAACTACGCTCACCACTAGCATCAGACACAGGCAGAGTCAGCAAAATCCGTAAAGCCACGGACAAATTTGGGTCACAATCTTTAAGGCCATTGCTTATGATAAAGTTAGGGACATCTTCTGGGTATGCGTTTTTGGGTACTCTAGTAGCAATGGCTTGAACTTCATTGCAAAGTTCGTGGCCTTCAATACCTTTAGCTTCATTTTTTTAGAGGAAATGTTGTAAATTCATACAATCGTCGTTCAGGGACTTTGTTGCTGCGGTATTTACCTTGGATATGTTGTACAGAAATCCAAATATAGAAGTAATCTCGTCTAACTGTTGAAGTCTTTCATCCAGAGAAGAAATTGCAGTATCGAGAACGGCAAAATGGAAATTGACTTTGAATTGTCCTTGAGGGGATACCAAAGGTTCATCATCCGCTTCGTAATCAAACTGTTTTTTCTTCTTTTTCAACCAAGTTGGCAGGGTTTCTGTTTCAAATGTTGGTTGAATGTTTAACTCCTCCGCCACTCCTCTGGCTTCAACTACAATACTTCCAATTCCATCGTCGCAACGTAACCTTTTTAAGTACAATTTTGTTTTGCTTAGTTGATCTTTGGCCGCAGCCAAATCAAATTGTTTGGGTTGTAACTGCTTACTTTTTATGTTGATTTCAAAAAGTATACTGTGCCATAAAACTACACTTACAACAAAATGGTATTTTTTAATGTTTTTTGCCAGACCCAAAGCTTGCGCTCGCGAGTTGTAACCTGTTGACCCATTTAAAATGCGATCTAGTTTCGTCTGTCACTCTCGTCTCTCATGCAGTATGAATCAGTAAGTTGACCTGTAAAACTATAATCAAGCTAATATTCATAAAGTTTATTCTGAAATAATTTTTTTTCTAACTTTTTTATTTTTACCGCCCTCCCCAGGTTGCCGCCCTAGGTGGTCGCCTAGTTTGCCTAGTGGACGCTCTGCCACTGGTTAAAGGGGCAAAAAAGGTACCTAGGTTACGTATTTAATATATGCTATGCTTTATAAACAGATTCTGTATCCACACAAATTATGTGAAATTGAAACCATCGAAACAATTCGAGAAATAAATTTGCAAACCATCCCAGTGTTCAACAGATGGATTTTTGTTTCCTTGTATGTTATATTGGACGCATAAATTTAGATGTGGAACATTTCAAACCCATTTTTTCCAAATTTGTCTTCCAAAGCTCCATTTTTTATGAATGCTTTCACATTAACTTTTTGAGTCAATAAATGTATTTGTGGGCCTTACATCATTTTATTCAAAACACTTAATTGTCCTAAGATTTTCACCGAACAGATCAGTTTAATAATTAAATTATCATCCCTAAATATGCTCGCGTCCTCATTTTGATTTTCTTTTAATATCATTGCAATAACCATTGCCATATGCTCTTAATAACTTTAGCACGAGATGGCCTGAACACTTTGAAATTTAAAACGAACAGAAATTATTCCGTATATGAAAGGGGCTGTCCCCTCCTCAACGCCTCGCTCTTTACGCTAAAGTTTTTTATTGTTTTGAAAAATAGAGTTGTGAGAAGCAGTAAAACTTTAGCGTAAAGAGCGAGGCGTTGAGGAGGGGACAGTACCTTTCATATACGAAATAATTTCTGTTCGTTTTAAATTTTAATGTTGCTCCTTACTTTCAGTTAAAAAACTTACTTTTTATATAATTTCTGAACGTTTTTGAATTAATGCAGGTTTTGATTTTGGCTCACCATACATGAATAATTAAAACGAAATTTGTACATTAATTTTACTTTTTTTTGGTTAAATAGCTTTCTCGAAAGTTCTTTAATCTTATTTACGAACGTTTTTATTAGTAATAAGTGTACGTAATTTACGAATTAACTTCCGTAACGAACTTCTATATTCATATATTTTTAAAGCGCATATTAGGGGATTCGCCTCCTAGTAAATACCTAGCTCTTTACGCTAAAGTTCGAATTTTCTTCCAATTCTTTAAAAATGACCCCTTAATCACAAAGGCCGTTATTTAGAATAAATGGCTCTTATGAAAATACTAAAAAAACTTTAGCGTAAAGAGTGAGGTATTGACTAGGGGGTGAACCCAATCATATACGTAATAATTTCTGTTCGTTTTAAGTTTTGATGTTGCTCCTTACTCTCAGTTGAAAAACTTTTTTTTAATTTAATTTCTGATCTTTTTTTAAATAATGCTGGGAAATCTGGCGCCCCATTCATAGCAATGTCACTTCCCCCATGAAAACTTCCTTCATGGAAATATTCTCCCACGTCACCCCCCCCCCCCCCCACTACCAGAAAAATCTCCCTGAAAACGTCTGTATGCTTCCCAATAACCAATACTAAATGTAAACATTGGGCAAAGTTCATAACTTGCAGTGGGGGATTAAGTCATCCTTAAAGACATAGTCAATATATTTTTCGACCATGTTGAACAAAATAGCTATTTCAAAATTTTGATTGGGTGACTTTGGGAAAAAAATGAGCGTGTGAGGGGGCATAATTGTCCTCCATTTTTTGGTCACTTAAAAAGGAACTAGAACTTTTAATTTCTATTCGAAGGAGCCCTCCCGTGATATTCTAGGACCGCTGGGTCGATACGATCACCCCTGGGAAAAAAAACAAAACAAAACAAAAAAACAAATTTACACGCATCCGTGATCTTTCTTCTGGCAAAAATACAAAATTCCATATTTTTATAGATAGGAGCTTGAAACCTCTTCAGTAGAGTTCTCTGATACGCTGAATCTGATGGTGTGATTTTCATTAAGGTTCTATGAATTTTAGGGGTATTTCCACCTTTTTTAGAAAATCAGGCAAACTTTCTCAGGCACGTAACTTTTGATGGGTATAACTAAACTTGATGAGACGTATATATTGGAAATCAGCATAAAAATTCGATTCTTTTGATGCACCTATTGGTATCAAAATTCAGTTTTTTAGAATTTCGGTTACTGTTGAGCCGGATCGCTCAGTACTTTCAGTTCGTTACCACGAATTGTTTGATCTAAGATTCTAACTTATAACGAACTGTTTTTGTACAGTTTGTAATTTTCGTTACTTTTGAAAAATAATGAAGTTCCTTACGTTTATTTTTCTATACAAGAGCTGCTTTGTGGAGCATGCAGTACATCGCGAGGACATCGGGTGTTTTCATTTTAACTAGTGCTAGAAGGTCAATTTTGTGTCCTCATATTGATTTTTCACCATCTATACAAAGCCAAACGCAATTATTATACAATATGCCTTTCTCATTAGAAAAAGTGTCAACTATATGAAAGTTTTACGGAATGTGGCTTTTCCAAGAATAAGTTTAGAAAAAAAAATCTTCGGTTATATTATTCTTTTCAATATATCGAATATATCCAATTAAATATGTGGCTGTAGCTACATCAGTTCCTTCTTCAACTTGTAAGATGAATTTTGAAATGCATATCTGAGAAACTAATTAATTGGAAAGATTGTATCGTCTATCGTCTAATCGTAAATCGTCTATTTGTTCAACCCTGAATGGAGTTTCTAGTAGAATTTAAAAATCTTGCAAATTCTCCCTTGGGATTGCAGACCTAACTTTTGTTGAACCTGGGCCAGTAAATGCCGCAGTCCCGAAAGATTTAAGATATTTCGCGTGACTGTGTAGATAATTGATTTTTTTTTTCAATCCTGGCCAATACTTGCGCCTCCCCATAGACTAGTCCATGCCTCCCTAGGGAGGTGCGCCTCTCAGTTTGGAAAGCGCTGACATAGAGAAACCGGTTTAAATAGATACACAAAGCCGCCTCACACTAAAAGCAGGTAAGCATCTCATAGTTTCTTTGCTATAGAAACCTCAATAGTCGCCAATCGATAAGCCTAGTTAGCCCATGCTATTGTATAGTCATATGACATTGTTATTTTTTGTTATTTATTGCCATCAAAGATTAACAGAGATGTAGTCGTATTTCTTCTGTTTTATAATTCAATCTCATCCCCGCTTTGTGTTCGTACATTATAGATACCCATCACTCAAGACTTTTTTTACTAAACTAACCCGGCACAAGTTTTTGCAATTGTAGCGCTATAGGAACTGACCGTGGTGGCCACCTTGTAAGTATCCGAAATTACACGATTCTTTTTGTTTAACTCTTTGCAAATCAGTACTAAAATATTTTACTCTCTGGTTAAATTAGATTTTCTAAAAATACGAATCGGAATAAATTTTGCGGGCTTCAATACTACTCATGAACTCATCTAAATATTTATTAAAATTTTTAAACAAAAACAAAAGCTAAAATAGTCTTAGGCACTGCTTTATAGAACAATGATTATAAACTAATCTATCGATTCGCGTATGATGTAAATTTTATTGATATAAACATTTTCATGTTTACAATTTTTGCAAACTGAGTAACCTCGTGGTCAGTTAATTCCGCCGGGAGGACTCAGTTGATAATCTGTTTCAAGCCCGGGTCGGGCCCAGGGTTACCACCACTGGTGGTTTATTATCAGATCTAGTGATTTTTCCTCCCCATGGCGATTCCTTGAATCTGGTGAGTTTCGGTGATTTTCTACAAAAGTGGTTGACATTCCGTGCATGCTTGGTTTCCACTGTCTCACTGAAGCGAAATAATCAGTGACTTTCATATTTTATGTCTTGCTTTTATTCTTTATTTCTAAAGAATGGCGTTATTTTGAGCTTTTCTGTATTCTTTTAGCTTGGCAATCCGGCTTCCCCGTAGTTTCTAATTTTAATTTATAAATACATATGTGTCCCATGTGTGCTATAAACGGATTGAGGCCCAGAAACGAAAAGAAAATAATTTCTCAGGTAAAGAAAGCATAGTCCCATATGAACATAGATGCAGCAGCCTAGGATAGGTTTTTTTTTTCAAGGGACTTAACAGTCTCAGGGAAAGGAAAGAAAAGATACTAGGTTTTGAACGCAACATATATTTTGTTTTTAGTGTCTTGAACACACTAAACAGAGAAACTGTCATAACTGATTTTGGTTCTTTAGGCTTTTGTCAAACCTACTTGTATAGGACACATACAGAAACATGCATAGTTCACCCTTACCAGAACTGACATCAGGCTTAGCCTAATTAGGTTTCTGATGGGAGTTTGTTCAAAAATTAATCATTAGCATTAAAGTAAATGGACTCTTGAGGGAGAATTTTAAAAGCTAAACTTTTATATGATTTTCATATGTGCAGAATGTTGACATGGGACAAGCCTCACTAGAAATGTTTAATACTTGATGCTGTATTAAATTTAATTCTGAAATTCCTGCTTTGGCCTATTATATTTAAACTATGAACTATATTCAAAACATCCACATTCCCTTTCCCTGTGCTTGCTGGACTATAGGCTGAACTAACTTCAGTATAGGCGTTCTGTTTTATTATTCCTACAGTTGGCAAGTAATCTTGAGACAAAGAGAGGATATGTGCTTTATTTCTTTCATTCAAGCCCAATTTCAGTGTTGTTTCTGGCCAGTTATGTTGTATTAACATTTTGTGGTTTACATTCAGCAGATGGTGGTGAATGGAGCTCGTCCGGAAGGATGCAAACTTTGTTTGCTGACCACGTGCCACTGGATATGGGGCTTAAACCCCAAACAAAGTCGCTCTAAATAGGGCCGCCCCAACCTCATGGGTGCGGGTGGAGCCCACCCCAAGGTTTCCTAATCAGAACCCAGGCCTAGGGAAGGTTGGGCTTGCAACCTTCCTCCTGAAAATAATTGCAATGAAAATAAATAAAACTCAAGCCTCGGATCTTATTGGTTTTAATTTATTACGACCTCGCCATGCCCCTGGACATCCTTTGAACCTTGCTGACCAAGGTGGGTTGAGAATAGCCACCTGGAATGTTTAACCATGAATAAGCCGGGATCCAAAGACCTTCTAGGGTTGGAGATGTTAAGATGTTAGATTGACATACTTGGAATGACAGAAACACATTTGACGGGAACAGGTGATGAAGAAATCGCCAGTAAGCACCCGCCAGCATACTTTTCAATTTTAATCCTCCTCAACATGGCTGGAAGCGTCCCCGTGGAAGACCCCGGTCCAGGTGGAGGGACAGCCTTACCCAGTACTTCTCCATGATGGGTATTGATCTCCAAGAAGCAGTCACGGTTGCACAGGACTGTTTGGAATGGAGACAAAGAGTCTCATCTCTCTCTATGCTGGACCACCAGCAGGAGCCTTAAGTCAAAGTAAGTCATTCAGCAGGTGCAATTACGTGTGTAAATTCAAACAATTTACATGGCTGCCAAATAAATGTTTTTATGTATCAATAAAAACAAATTGAATTAGTTATTGACAATAAGTTATTAGTAGTTCATTGGTTTTGATCTTGGTCTCGGTCTTGATCTTGTTATGTATCAATAAAGACAAATTGAATAAGTTATTGACAGTAAGTTATTAGTAGTTCATTGGTCTTGATCTTTGAAGCCTGACATCTAAATCTTAATCTTGAGTACATTGATAATTTTTCAGTCTTTTAGGACATTTTCTTGCTAGGTCATAAGGCTAACCCTCGGATTTTGGTCATCATCTTTTAGTTTCTTGTCATGAAGTCTTGTCAGGATCATTGATGTGTTGTCATAAATCAAGAAAGAAAAGTTCCTGAACCTTAAAATTGATGATTTGGACATAGAGTTTCAATCACTGAGGCACGCAGACGATGCAATCCGTTCCAAAACTGGCGACAATCCAGCAAAATGTTTGTCATTCCTGTCTGAATGTAAGAATGGAGAAGGCAATTTTCTTGTTCCTACCTTGCCAAAATTCATGGGTATCCTGATGGTACGAACACACTCAAGTGCAGCAGAGAGGCAGTATTCGTTGCTTAAGATCATCAAAAGTCCCCTCAAAAATAAATTAGAGCCAGAAACTTTAAGTGATTCGATGCATGTGCACAGGTTTTTTGAAGACCTAGCAAAATGAGAAATATCTACATCACTAGTCACAAAGGCTAGTCCGTGGAAAAGGGAAGACCGGTAGCACAAATTACGTTCTTTTGGGATAACCTTTTATATTTGTATATATTTGTGTTTCATATTTGAAGAGCACAGAATTGTTTTTCATTTAAATCTTCTGCACAAACTTCTGCAGCGTGATATGGTCCTATATATTTGATATGATTTATTATTATAAACTATATTTGATATGATTTGATTTGAATTACATATTTTGATTTGACATTATTTGAATACTGACAGATTTGGTTTCCTTGTGTATAATTTGTACTTTCATCTAGGACTAGTACATGATCAATACAAGGTTTTCGCTAAATTGTAGTAGAAAGGACGGTTAATTAAATAACATAGGGCCTACCGTATATTTCTGCCAAATGTGAAACTAATGACTAATAGTCAACGTTGCTCTGCACTTCAAATAGTTTATCTTCGGCTAAAGTCATCCTTCTCACTTCGAATTCGAGGACGAGACTCACGGATAGTTATTAAGGTACTATAAGTATTCACGGTCCCCTTTTTTATGTCTACACTTCTTATCTAACCTGTTAGCTTAAAGATAAACTGTAGCATTAGACCTAAAATTCTTGAAGATTCAAAGTAGGTCTTTGGAATTCATTCCCGAGGTCGCGAATTTACGCATTAATTAACGGAGCTATCGACAGTAACTTTATTACAGGGGGAGGGGGCAGCTCTGCCGGGTACATTTTGTTAAGTTGTGGATTTGCAAAAGGAGTGCTGTTAAGAAATTAATGATGAAATCCGTTTCTGCTGGCTGGTAGAATTTCGTGCTCTTTGGCCCTTGCGTTTTTTGCTAAGATGCTTGCTTCTTTTGTATGATACCTCCAAATCACAGTATTTAGATTGTCGGCCAGAGCACGGCTCTTGTCAAAGGAACCAGGTAAATAAGATTTATCACCGCTTGTCCGAAATTTCAGCTTAGACTTGACCCATGACAATTTTCCAGAAGTAAAAGAAATATATTAGAAATCGACACCATTTGATTCAGAAATTGACACCTTAATGGTAAAGTTTACCATTAAGGATACCAACTGTGGCAGGGGGATTAAAAACATTCATAAGCAAATGAAATTCCATTTGAGGACAAAAGAGGATTATTGGGGTTATTCTTTTCAATGGAAACCTAGAAAAAAGAAAAAGAAAAGATTTTGCAAAGTAAAGACAAAGAAAAGTATAAAAGTAGTTAAATAAATAAAAAGGCTCTTTATGTCCAGATACAGGATTTTAGGTCACAATTTCAGTTTTGGCTGGGTGCCCAGCGCGTCTCTTTAGTGTGAAGCCTATCATTATTGATTACCAATTTCTGGTGATTTTTTGGGGGGATTTCAGTGAAATACTGGTGATTTTTGGTTCCTTGTTGATAAATTCGTGATTTTTGGTGATTTTCTTGGTGAAAAACTGGTGATTTTTATTTCATTGTGGTGTCAACCCTGGTTGGACCTTGATTTCGACTGTGTTATCTCATTATGAGTTGAAATTACGTTAGTATTTAATACTACGATCTCTCTTTTTATAAGTAGGAAATTTAACGAACGTTTAGTAATATGTCATGTGCGCTTATTAATAATCCGGTATACACGCGGGAAGTGAAGTTTTGTTAATGCTAATGAAATAAAACAAAATAGGATGAAAATATAATAGTTTATAAACAAATTTGGGCTACGCATTTGCACATTAGGGAGGGGGTGTTGGTAATAATCATTAACTAACCCATTTTTTAGAGGTTGATTTAAATAGTGAGTCCTCCTAACTTTATTTTAAATACTTTTGAAAATTTAAAGGTAATATGTTTATTGATCGAAAGGGTGTGCTAGTAACTGAACCACCGTTAACTGAACCACAAGTAACTGAGCCCCTGTAATTGAACCACCGTGCAACTGAACCCCTGTATAACAGAACCCCCGTGCAACTGGACCCTCGTGTAACTGAACCACCGGGCAACTGAACCTCGTTTAACTAAACCCTCGTGCAACTAAACCCTGGTGCAACTCATCTGAACCCCCGAGTAACTGAACCCCCGTGCAATTGAACCACCGTGCAGCTGAACCACTGAACTCAATTTTTCAGTATTCTAAAAATATGAGGCTATATTATTGAGTAAAACACAAGTTAGAATTTTTGTTTTATTTTTGCAAAAAAAGGAAGATCCGACGTCACAAACCATTAAAGCTGATTTATTTCTCTTTTTTAGATGAATCAGACTTTTCTGGACGTTAAGAAATAAACATATGCGTTCAAAATATTTGACATTTGTGAATCTAGATACCGAATTTTGATCAGATGTCTTTGAGGAGATTGCAGCTAAGAAGGATAGGGGAACTGGTTGCACTCCAGCCTTTTTTTCAACATTCCTCAACAGGCCCTGAAAGTATAAACTTCATATCCTCAGGTTTATACCCTCAGCTGTTCTCGGCACATTGCAGATAAGTCGTCTTGTAAAACTGGATATAGCACCTCTTGGTTTAGTTGCACATAGTACCTCTTGATTTAGCTGAAGATGCTCCTGAACATTTTCCGAACGATGTGGCGGCTGACACCATCAGCAATTGTAAATATTGCTGGTATTTCCGTTTCACAACCAATAAAGGAAAAAATGTTCTTTGATTGTGTTTGGCATTTTTCTTGACATTTCCCTAAGGTTTGACCTAAATGTCCCTTTTTTTTATTTATAGGATCAAACATGCCTACTTTTCTTGATAAAAAAAAACTTTGTATGTTAATTTTCGACATAACACCTTTAAATTAAGGTGTTTTTTTCTTAGACCACACTGCCGTTATAAGACGAACAAATAAACTTTCAAATGGGGATAAATCCATTTATTTAGACAGCGAAAAAAACAGGTAAAAAAGTCCAGATATTTCGGTCACATATACAGCGACCGTTTTCAGTAGAAATACTAAAATAATAAAATTGAATCTAGCATATTTATATACAACAAAATAAATAACTTTTCGGGTCATTCACAAAACAAATGAACTTCTGGATTATTCACTAGATTACTTTCAGAAAGTGTTAATTGACAAAGTTCATTCAAAGTTCTTGATGTAAATTCTCTTCTTTAATCTTGCCCAAATGTAAAACAAATTTCCAATGAAAGTGGCAAAGCCTTCCGTGTCTTTTAATTGCAAACCAAATGTTGAGTTTATAGATGTTTACTGGGTTGGTCTCATTTCCCCATATATACGACGTATTTTCGACATAACACCTTTAAATTAGGTGTTGTTTTCTTAGACCACACTGCCGTTCTAAGACAAACAAATAAACTTTCAAATGGGGATAAATCCATTCATTTAGACAGCGAAAAAAACAGGTAAAAAAGTCCAGATATTTCGGTCACATATACAGCGACCGTTTTCAGTAGAAATACTAAAATAATAAAATTGAATCTAGCATATTTATATACAACAAAATAAATAACTTTTCGGGTCATTCACAAAATAAATGAACTTCTGGATTATTCACTAGATTATTTTCAGAGAGAGTTCATTGACAAAGTTCATTCAAAGTTCTTGATGTAAATTCTCTTCTTTAATCTTGCCCAAATGTAAAACAAATTTCCAATGAAAGTGGTAAAGCCTTCCGTGTCTTCTAATTGCAAACCAAATGTTGAGTTTATAGATGTTTACTGGGTTGGTCTCATTTCCCCATATATACGACGTATTTTCGACATAACACCTTTAAATTAGGTGTTGTTTTCTTAGACCACACTGCCGTTCTAAGACGAACAAATAAACTTTCAAATGGGGATAAATCCATTTAGTTAGACAGTGAAAAAAACAGGTACAAAAGTCCAGATATTTCGGTCACATATACAGCGACCGTTTTCAGTAGAAATACTAAAATAATAAAATTGAATCTAGCATATTTATATACAACAAAATGAATAACTTTTCGGGTCATTCACAAAATAATGAACTTCTGGATTATTCACTAGATTATTTTCAGAGAGAGTTCATTGACAAAGTTCATTCAAAGTTCTTGATGTAAATTCTCTTCTTTAATCTTGCTCAAATGTAAAACAAATTTCCAATGAAAGTGGCAAAGCCTTCCGTGTCTTCTAATTGCAAACCAAATGCTGAGTTTATAGATGTTTACTGGGTTGGTCTCATTTCCCCATATATACGACGTATTTTCGACATAACACTTTTAAATTAGGTGTTGTTTTCTTAGACCACACTGCCGTTCTAAGACAAACAGATAAACTTTCAAATGGGGATATATCCATTTATTTAGACAGTGAAAAAACAGGTACAAAAGTCCAGTTTTTTCGGTCACATATACAGCGACCGTCTTCAGTAGAAATACTAAAATAATAAAATTGAAACTAGCATATTTATATACAACAAAATTAATAACTTTTCGGGTCATTCACAAAATAATGAACTTCCGGATTATTCACCAGATTGTTTTCAGAGAGAGTTCATTGACAAAGTTCATTCAAAGTTCTTGATGTAAATTCTCTTCTTTAATCTTGCCCAAATGTAAAACAAATTTCCAATGAAAGTGGCAAAGCCTTCCGTGTCTTCTAATTGCAAACCAAATGCTGAGTTTATAGATGTTTACTGGGTTGGTCTCATTTCCCCATATATACGACGTATTTTCGACATAACACCTTTAAATTAGGTGTTGTTTTCTTAGACCACACTGCCGTTCTAAGACGAACAAATAAACTTTCAAATGGGGATAAATCCATTTATTTAGACAGTGAAAAAACAGGTACAAAAGTCCAGATATTTCTGGACTTACAGCCCTTGCACCAGGGGCTAACCTAGAGGCATAATTATTTAACCTTTGAACTGTTTTAAATAACTTTGTCATCTCAAAATTATCTATCGGATGTATTTGGGGAAAAAAGAGTGTGGGGGTGGAAGCCCTTCGATCCCTTTCAACTCTTAAAAAGAGCACTGGAACTTTGATTTCCAATCGAATTAGCACCCCCCCCCCTCCCCCCAAGTTCATGCTAAAATCTTTTCCATAAAATATTATGTGTCAACATTGAGTAGCTAGCTTAACTTACAGCCCTTGCTCCAGGAGCTGCTGGTGGGATCAATAACCCCAGGGGCAAGGTTAATTTGACCTTTAGACTATTTTGAACAACGATTTTTTTGATCGGCTGAATTGGGGGGGGGAGAGAATGACAGTTAAGAGGTAGAGGCTGATTGTCCTTCAATTACCAATTTCAATTTCGAATCGAATGAGCCTTCTCCAAAGCTTGTACGACCATCCGTTCTATAAAAACCTTAAATTTTAACAATGGGTAACTTGCAATAACCTACAGCCCTTGCCCTGAGGACTGTGGGGGTTTTTGCTAATCACGTTTATTAATCACGTTTTATTATTCGATTGTAAATTAAAAGTTTTAGTGCCTTTTTTAAAAGTCAAAAGTTTTTGAAGGGTACCCCCCCCCCCAGCAAAAACACCTTCTGTGGAAAACCTCTAGGATATACCACCTCACAGAAAACACCCCCCGTCCGTGGAAAATATCTCCCCGTGAAAAATTCCCCCCCCACCAAAAAAAAAATTCCCCATGTGGTTGGTTGGTATCCAATCTCTTTCGACTTATAAAAAAAAGACTAGATCTGGCTGGGGATTATAAAACAATTTATACCTCCATCCTCTTCTTGTCTCTCCCTTAGAGCTAATTCTGTATTTATACGAAGGCTCAATGAGAGCTGAATGTTTTGGCATTAAAATGCACCCGTTGAGGTATCTCTCTCTCTCTCCCTAGCTACAAAACGATCAAAAAAAACCCACTGCAGAAGTTTAAGTGCCTTTTAAAGTTTTGTAATTTGTCCACTGCTTACAGATAGTGTTTATTATTGGGAAACATACGAACATTTTTTCTCGTGGGTATTTTCTGATGGAGGGGAGGGCGTGGGGGGGGGGGGGGTCTGCAGGATTTTCCATGAAAAGCACATTTTTGAACGGAAATGGGGGGAGGGGGGCAAAACTGGCACATAAATTCTATTTTCCACTTTCCTTAGTACCTCTCAACTAAACTAAAAAATAATAAACTCAAATAAAATATTCAAATTTGGAAAACCTTATTTTTCAGGAGAAGGTATTTTTTTAATGGAAGGTTTTCCTTGGGAGAGAGGAGATAAACGCCTAGACTCGTAGACAGTAACAGGTCGAAGGGAACCCCCATTAACAGAGATAAAAAAAAAAGGAGAATAAATCTGGCTTTAAGAGTTTGTGACGTCCGATTTTCTTTGTTTTTGAGACAACATAACAGAGCTTTTTTATTAATCCTTTTGACAGTCATTTATATCATGAATTTAAAAAGCAAACAATTCCAACAAGATCAAACATGTAAAGATTATAACTTGTGTTAGAATCTTATACTGCGAATCTTACATTGTACTTACATTGTGCTAACACAATGTAAGTGCGGTGTTTGAGTTGCATGACAGTTCAGTTATACGAGGGTTCAGTTTCACAGTGGTTCAGTTGTATGATGGTTCAGTTGCACGGCGGAACTTTTGCACGGTGGCTTAATTGCATGGGGGTTCAGTTACAAGGGGGTTCAGTTAAACGGTAGATCAGTTGCACGGCGGTTGAGTTGCACGAGAGCTCAGTTGTACAAGGGTTCAGTTACACGAGGGTTCAGCTACCCGGTGGTTCAGTTGCACAGTGGTTCAGTTACAGTCGCTCAGTTGCTTGGGATTCAGTTGTACGGTGGTTCAGTTGCAATGGAAACGATCGAAGGATAGCTGATAATTATTTTTAAATGGCACAAGTGTGGTCAGAACAGTGAAAGGGGCTGCGCGCGTGGCGGCAGCCGTGTGCACGGAAATTTTTTGACTTGCGCTCTTTTTTAAGTACTTGCACTCTTTTTTTGGCTCTGATTTGCATCCTTTTTTGGCGTCGACAGTTCGCAACCCTTGTTTCTATCTTCTGTTGGACACTGCCATGCTCCATTTCAATGTGTTATTTTTCAAATACTTCTGCATTACTGTCACTCCATGTGAAGTAGCAAAATGAACCTGCCCATTAGAAGGAATTTTGCTCCCGTACCAATATGGAAATTTATTGCTACACGTAATAATTGTTTTAGCAATTGCGTTTAATCGTAGCAATTATGTACAATGAGGTTCCATTTATGGTAGAGAGACGACACTTTTATGATCAAACATAGCAACGTAGAATCAAGTTCATGAGTTGTTACTACAAGTACCCCTAAACTCCCCTTGGCTGTATTCTTGGCACTATTTTTCTGAATCCTAGCTCTGTATTTCTGTAATATGTGTTAAGAACATTCCTCTCTGGCAAGATTCTTCAACTTAAAAACTGTGCATTTGTTACGCTTGTTCTTCTTTAGCTTGAAAGTCTCAAGGTCTTTCTCTTTCAACTGTTGTCTAAAAAAGTCATAGCTAATAATAGCAGCTTTTTCTTTAGCCAGTTTATCCCTGTGAACGTAAAACACCTCTTTAAAAGTCCCATAAGAGATGCTCGAAGACCTTGAATTTCTTTTCTTGTCCTAGGCTCTATATTAGTGTGATTGGAGTTTCGGAAGGTCATCCAAAATTTTCTGTGACCTTTGTTTTCTTTCTGAAGAGCTAAGTGATCCAATTGAATTGAGGTTCCTCGGTTGCTTGGATCTTGTGATGGATAGATTCCATTCTTTCCAACCTGTTCAGACTAGTTCCCATTTGCAATTTGCCAATACCGAACACTTAAAAACATTTGCTTCATCCCTTCCGAGGTTTTCAAATTATGTTTTAGGGTTCCTTTTCACCTAGAAGGGCCAAGATCAGGCTCCTCGAATATCCCTAATTCGTCGCAAGTGACGATCGCTTTGCAGTGAGGTTCCAATTTCTTTGCAATTGCTTTGTAAAGTCATTTAAATCCTTATTAGCTTTCCGTTCACCATCTTCCCTGTTCTGTACTTTTCTTCCTTCATATTCTATTTCTTGGAATCTAGCACAGTAATTTTTCAGTCAATTTTTCCCTGCCTTTGATTTGTCTTTGTTCCTGCTTTTTCTAGACGATGCGGTACTGTTTTTCACAGATCTATCTGTGTCGGTGTCCAAATTATTATCTGGATTATCTCCTAGACTTTTGTCGTGGATTAATTCGCTCCCACGTTTGTGGTCAGATATAATTGATGAAAAAATAGTTGCACATATATCCACTGGCTCATTCAGAATGGATTCTTAAGCAATACGTCTGTTTTGGTCCATTTGATATTCCTGTTCGTTTCTTGAAATCAGATCAGTACATAAACAGACTGGCCATTCAGTTCAGCATTCGCTAACCCTGTTTCATTAAAAGCTCCCTCAGTTTTATTCAGAGCTGAGCATTGCCTGGCTCTGCTTCATTGAAACCTTGATCAGTTTGCTTTGACAGCCAAAAAATAACACAAACTCCTACAATTTAATCGCTTTGTAATCCAATTTCTGGAAGAATAGGTGGAAGCACAGAAAAGACTAAAGTTTTATAGCTGTGACCTCGATCTTGCTTCCTTGTTCCTTGACGTCTACTGATATGTGACTGGCTCTTTCACGTGAAAATCTGATTAAAGACACGTGGGACACAAAATTTTCATATTGTTACTGTACTGGAAACACTTTCAATAGAGGTTTTGCAACCCATTCTACCACTACAATGGAGTATTCTACAGTCCTTAATTTACTTTCAGGGTTCTGGTCCTGAAAGGCTGGAACTGTTTTAGGGGTAAATTAGTAATCCAATCAGACATTTGATTAGAAAGTTCTGATGTTTTTCGGACGATTAGAGAAGGTTTTGCTTGAATGTTTTCTTTTCTCAAATCTTCAAAACAAAAGAAAAAAATTTACCATGCAAACAGTGTAATGGATCACTACTTTAACCAATAAGCTATCTATACGTACCATTAAGTATCTATAGTATCTATATGTACCATCTATACAAGTACAAGTATCTATAGATACTTATAGATACGTATAGATACAAGTATCTATAGTATCTATACGTACCATCTATACAAGTACAAGTATCTATAGATATTTATAGATACGTATAGATACAGAGATCTATACGTAATATAGATACAAGTATCTATACGTACCATAAAACAGAAGAGTTCTAGAACCCAGACAGCTGGGTAACGTAACCTTTACCGATCTTCAACCAGTGGACCAAGAAATGGCTATACTCTGTATGGCTGTAATCTTTATTCGGGTTTTTTATTATAAGGATGTTATTATTATATAATAATACCATATTATTATATACATTATTCTATAATAATAATATTAATAATTGTAATTAGAGATCGTTCTTTTACCAAAACAGTACGGTGCACAAATTGGGCTGCCAGGTGTGACTCTACCCTAAGCAAGTCATTTTGTGCTAGGTAAAACCTTCACATTAGAAATGGATTACATCAATAGTGTAAAAATAAATTTTGCGCAATCTAAAGGTCACTGTAACCGATTAGGGATTAGTTTAAGGGCTATATATTAGTGGAACCACTGTTCGATAGAATCACTCCGCAACTGTGATGTTAGTGACTGCAGGAATCACAGAATCGAGTGGTTAGCAATAGTAACGAAACAAAAGTCAACCGTTAAAAACAGCTTTTAAGAAAAGAGCAATTTTTCATTGGAAAAATCTCACTGATGGAAATGTTTCCTTCTCTCCAGTCTCGTACGAGAATCGATGCAATCAAACCCTACCATTCGAACAAAAAAACTGGTAGTAAAATAGGTGTCATATCAGCCTTCTAATCCTAGTTAATTTTATCATAAGTGGCAAAAAGAGGTTGAAAATTCCACGGAAGATGTTGAATAATTGTTATAAAGGCTTGATTGATATAGATGGTGGAAGTAACGTGGGTCAAAGGCTGATTCAGATCAATGATCTCGGATCACAGATCGTTTGCAATAATGAACCTAAATATTGCTTTTGAAAATATTTGAAGTTGACATTTTCTTAGAACCAGATTTTGGGAAATTTTGATACCATTTTTGTTTAGGTTAAGTTCTAGCTCTTCTTTTGGCCTGAGATCTGAAATAGCGTGTGATCCAAATTGCTTCCACTACTTGTATATTTTTAACACCCATACGAGGTTACACAAACCCAAAGTTCCATAAGGTGCTAGAAAAAATAGGCCCTCCCAAGCACGATACTTAAACATTTAGCACCCAGGCAAAATAATTATTCAACATATGAGTATCCTAGAGCCTAGCTGATGAACCTTGCTTGTGTGTCAGACATTTCCTGCATCATGATTAAGAGGCAGGGTATGGTACACAGGGCATCTAGCTCCAAACTTATACGTTGATTCATCATGAAGAAAATAGCTAGTTTGCTAGACTGCTTAAACAGAGGGATTAGTAAGTATTCACACCGGTTTTCTGGAAACTGTACTTAGATCCACAATTCAGTTTGAGCTTTCTTTAACCTGTAAATATATTATCAAGCCAAATTGCAGCTTTAACCATTTATTCGCCATAATACAAAAATACTCTCATATTCATTCTAAAATCAGAGTCTTTTCTTTTATATAATGACGATACTGATAAAACAAGAGAATTTTGCCGGCACAACTTGTATCAAAAGTTACAGAGAAGACCCAACCTGAAAACACACCACACATCCACGACCTGAAAAGACAAATTGTTACAGCCAGATAAGACCCAACGTGCACCTTGTATAAATAAAGGCTTATGGAGTCTTTCAGCAAACAACTCGTAATTGCGGATTAAAATTATCAAATTTATTTCGAATTCAGAAATCTTCAATTCCAAGAATAGGTCTTTCTCTCCGGACATCTCCACTGATCGCCATCTTTTTTCTCAAGTTGACTGGGCCGCAATCTATAACGCCAATTTCATTTTTTATTGGAAACAAGCGGAAGTGGGGAAGGAACCCCCTGGAAGCACCGTATTGTACCCGCTGGTATTCAGTTACCCGAAAATGGCGGGGTAAAGGTGAGGGGGTACTTACACTTCCCTTGTTCCTGGGTGATTTCAGTACCTGGATCTGGGCTTTGATTATTGGATTGCGATTTACCTGATGACGTGAAGGTGCGATGGCGATGCTTTTAACGAAATGCTGTGCTGAACTTTATGTATCGCTCGATGCAAACAGGAAACAAAATAGAGCAAATTGTTAAAAGAGCAGTGGAGTTTTTCTCTCATACGGACATACTAAACGCGAAAGAATAGTTGATCTCTATCGGAAGCGAAGTGAAATATGATTACGTATTCCGGAAAACTGCCAACGACAAAGATAATATTGTTTAAATGGCGAAGATATTGTCCCAATGTGTCAAAGACAAGAAATCATTACCACAATTTGTCATTGTGGATCCACAGGAAGTTCCCACATGTCCAGACGAATAAGTGCTTGCATTCGGGTCAAAGTTAATGGAATGTGTCACTGCGTAGATGTTGGATTAGACTCGATAGCCTGAAAAATCAAGCTAGCTACGGATAAGTTCTCCGAACAATTAAATAAAGTGTCTGAACAGTGTGTTGCTATCTCCGACACTATGTCCCGAGCCCCTCCCTCTCTTGGCCCACAAGTGACACAACAGAAGCCTTTGTATCGGGTTAAAAATATGCCATCTGATCTCAACTCGTCCGCAGGCTAGGCAAGAGTTCAGAAGCAAGCTGTGCCCAAGTGGGATTGATTCGGACTCTCTTACTCTAAGGCGTAGCAACAATGACGGGAAAATCCTTGTCAAGTCACGCGATTCAGCAACACAACTAGCCCAGGCCATGAGTAGTAAGCAAATTGACACCCAAGTGAAAGTGCCTCAATTTGTAGGCATTGTAAAGCGGATTCCTAGTTCTCTAGATGAAAAGGAGCTAAGCCGAGTAGCTAGACGTAAAAAAGCTGTTCA
Source organism: Artemia sinica (assembly GCA_027921565.1). Lineage (NCBI taxonomy): Eukaryota > Metazoa > Arthropoda > Branchiopoda > Anostraca > Artemiidae > Artemia > Artemia sinica. Next base: position 37,945,790 of record CM051276.1, read on the forward strand.
GTGTGGTGACACTAAAGCCTTCAAATTATACTACCCGAGTCTTGCTGATCTGGACAGTGCTATTGCCAATCCCCTTAAGATCTACCTTGAAAAATTCAGGGTTGAGGAGTTCCGCTTCCTGCCCCGGCGCTGCTTTAAATGTCATAGTGTCGGTCATATCGCTGCCAACTTCAACCAACAAGAAAAGTGCTCACACTGTGGTGGCACTGATCATATGTCTTCAAGAGTTAGCCCATGTAAAAAGCCCCAAATGTGTCTAAATTGTAGCTCAAAGAAGCACAATTGCTACCACACCTCATACCCATTTAATCAAGCACAGCCGTCCACGCCTCCTGTATCATGATGGGTTGCAAGGTGTACTGTTGGAATATGAATGATAAGTACTAGAAAAATTGTCATTTCTTAGTGATCCATGCACGAAATATGACCTTATTTGCCTCCAAGAACATTTCTTCACGGAAGCCAGTGTCAACTTCCGAAAATTTTCTCCAGATCATCATTACATTATACAGCCAGCGCGCAAATCCGGCAACCACGGACGTCCTTCAGGAGAGTTTGCTATAATCTCCAATTCTGGTCCCCTCCCCCCTACTTGTTTCCAGCAAAGTGAACACTTCCAGCTTATTAAGTGTGGAGACTTCATTGTAACCAATGTTTACTTGCCGATTAATTACAATAATATCGTTTTGGAGCAAAAGTTTACTATCGCTTGTAAGAGACTCGGAAACTCAATAAAGAAAGTACTAAGGAACGACTTACCATTAGTGATTTTGGGTGACTTTAACTGTAACACTGAAGACAGCAGCAACTCTCGTGCCCAAATGCTTCTTAGTTCACTTCCTCATGGATTCAAGATAGCCACGAAAAACAAGCAATATTCTTTTATAGGTGTCTCTCAGTCTGTGTCTAACATCGATCACGCTATTAGCTATAATGTTGAGCTACCTACCGTACAGGTAGGACTTAAGGGAATGTACTCAGACCATCTGCCCCTGTCTGTCAATGTCCCATGTACTGTGAATGCGTACCCACCAAAACCTAAACCGAAGCTCGTGAGTGACTGGAAAAATGTCTCCCACCCTTTATTCCAACAAAAGTGTGACAAAGTCCTCAGAAAAATTAAGGTCCCATTTAATCTGCTCAAGTGGAATGCTGACTTACCTGCTAGTGAAATAAGACTGCAATTGAATCTATATTTTGCTGAAATATGCCACGCTTTAAAAATAGCTGAAAGCTCAGCTGCTCCAAGTGTTGAATTGCGCCGTACATCTTGAGCAAAAAGATGGGCCCAAAACTCCGATTTGGTTAATTCAGAGGCTGCGGCCAAGTTTTGGCTGCAGATTTGGCATGAGTGTGACAGGCCTATAAGTGGTGCAGTCAATTATAATTCGTATTTTTACTCAGCGGAAATTTACAAAAGAACTGCGTAGACATCGTAGTGCTTTAAAACTTGAAACTGTGTCGAAATCATGGATAATCCTAATCTGATTTGGAATCTGCGTGCAAAGCCTGCTGAGAACATTAATCCGATTTCCAGTGCGATTGGTGAGAAAGAATGGGTTAGTTATTTTAGTGTGGAATTTGCAGCCCCAAACGAGTCGAAAAACCAAATGTTTTATGAGCAACTAAGTCCCCTCCTTACTAAAGAGTTAAATTATTTTGTTGTCAACAGTAGTAAAATTCGGGAAGTGTGCAAAAATTAAAGAAAAAATCGTCAAGTGGTGCTGATAAAATATGTGCACATCATCTATTGAATGGTAGTCCCCTTTTAATTGAACATCTTGTAATTGCTTACCAGATTATTATGACGCATGGTGTTGTACCAGATTTATGTTGCTTAGGACCCATAACGCCTGTACTGAAAAAGGGAAAACCCGCAACAGAACCTTCTTCTTATAGACCGATAACTATTTCCTCTGTTTTTGCAAGCTGTTTGAGTTGTTAATAAGCGGTGACATTAGGAAGTGTTGCAAGGTCCCTCCCACCAGTTTGGTTTCCAGTCAGGAATGGGATGCACACACGCATTACATGTTGTATCAAATGTTCTTTTAGACGCGCACATTTCTAATGAATCGCTGGCTATTGGTGAATATGACGTACGCCGTGCATTTGACTCGGACATACATGCGCAGATAATGCTAGAATTACGGAATAATGGTGTTGACCCAGCTATTGTTCGACCTCTTTATGATCTGTATTACCAACTGAATGTGTGTTTACGCATTCCTAATGCAGAACCCACTAGGAAAACCCTGTAAAAAAAGGTGTAAAACAGGGTGCGATTTCTTCGCCAGAGTTGTTTATTAATAGTATTTCCGAGGCGCAGTCCAAAGTCACTACAAGCTGTATTCTAAGAGGAATAGATGTGACTATAGTTGGATTTGCGGATGACATCTTGAATTTTTATCAACAAATAACATCCCTAGAAAGTAATTTTAATATCCTGTCATCTCAGTATGGTGATATTGGCGTTAGTTTTAATGTGTCAAAATCAGAAGTAATGTTGTTTAATTGGAATAAATCTGTTCTACCTCACATTCAACTAGGATCCCAGTCTGTCAAGCCTGTGGAGTCACTAGTATACTTGGGACTGTCCATTGGTGACAAACTGTCATCTACCCGTTCGCTAATCATCACACATATAGAGCGCAAAATTAGAACTGCGTATGGGGCCACAATATCTTCGAAGAGAAATCTAATAGTTTTTCACTGACTAGAATTTATAATTCTGTCGCGCTGCCACTTATATTATATATAACACCATTTTGGAAACTTCTGCGTAAAGAAGATAAATTTAAAATCCGTAGAATTTTCTTCAGATATTTGAAGTTTCTGCTGCAAGCTCCACTGAGAACGAGTAATTCGTACCTGACCCGGCGATACGCAGTAACTGATCCATTTTTCTGCAGTTAATCTGTTGCTTGACAAGTATTGTGCTAAGTTGGAGGGTAGCAGCCATCCTTGGCTACCTCTACTCTCATCACTTTTATTGGTGTGTATGTGTATTTGCTTTGTCTGTACCATTAAGTGTATGTTTTTTTTGGTTTTTTTTTTTCCTTTCTGCTATTTTTCCATCAATTTCTTGGTTTATGATGGGTGTATAATAAATTCAATTCAATTCAACTATCCAGGTGTGCACGTAGCAGCTGTGATGTAGCGTTATACTAGAGAACCATACAGCAAGAGCTGCAAAACCTATGGACACTATTCCTAGCAAAAGCAAATTTGTCCTTCGTATCAGAAAAGAGCTGTTATAGTAAGATTGGCAGATCAAACAAGGCTTTCGTACTCTGTTGTTGGAGCAAAAATTCCCAAGTCAGGATTAGCTCAATGACTGACATCAACACCGGGTTTCTCTATAATAAATCCCTCTAACTGTAATGTAAGCTTCTCAACAGAAATTTAAAAATTAGTTTGAGACCCTCACCAGAAAACGCAAATTCAGGGGATTTCACCTCACAACAAGGCTTTCGTACTCTGTTGTTGGAGCAAAAATTCCCAAGTCAGGATTAGCTCAATGACTGACTACAACACCGGGTTTCTCCATACTAAATCCCTCTAACTGTAATGTAAGCTTCTCAACAGAAATTTAAAAATTAGTTTGAGCCCCTCACCAGAAAACGCAAATTCAGGGGATTTCACCTCTAGCACTGACCGAACAAACGCAAGGAAACAATGTACAATCGTCTTAGCGCACACCACAGGTCACCTCAGAATCAAGCAAATTGGAAGAAAATGAAACATATTTAACAGCTACTCATCTGTGTCAATCTATTAAAGATACGTCACAAGTGAAGGTAATTATGATTAAGAAAGCTATCACGATGCTTCAGGGCTTTGGAGTCGGTTATAAGCTGTACCAACTGCGACTCCAAATCTGACTTCAGACATTTTAATGTACTGGCTCCAACTCTGACATCCAAAACTTTAAACGTAATTGCTTCGTCTCCGAAATGTAATACATCTCTTTTTGTAGAGGTCCCTTTTCGCAAAAAAGGTACACTAGTAGCATCAGATTTTTTTTTTTCTAAATTTAACTTAAATAACCCTGATAATAGGATATTTAGATAATAGTAATCTTATGAATTTTATATTTGGCATTGCCAAAACTGCTGTAGAGTGAGAATTACCAACGTATGAAGCATTTTACTATGTTTCTTCTGCATTTTCTGCAATGTATTTACAAAAATGGTATGTATATTTTTCTCATAGTGATACAAATAATTGAATAAATTGTCTCTGTAGCAATACTGTAGCACAATGGTGCAAGAACTATTCACTATAATTAGCCTATAATATTAGTTATGTTTATTATTGCCACTTTTTAGTAGTATATAAGCGTTTGGCTTGATCCCGGCCTTTATGTATTTCCATAGCTCCGACTCCAAAGGGCCTTCCATTATTTCTATTATTCCGACTCCATGCGGTAAAAATTTACTAAAACTCTGAATCCTCAACATCGACTCCGACTCCAAAACCCTGCAATATTTCTTGGCCTAAGAATATGGACTTCTGTTACTGCTGAATTTAAGCTCCTGATTAGTGCTAACCATCCTAGTACACCCCAAAAAAAAAATGAATAGACATATTAAGAAGATACAACAAACCAAAAAAAAAGTTACCCAAGGACAAAAAGTATTGTCCCCCCAAGTAACTGGGAAAGATTATATTCCAAGATATTCCAGATCTTGACAAATGAGAGATCCTCATGGAAGAATTTTTCAAATAAACAAGACATGAATAGCCCACTGTCAAATGTCCATAGCTTCATCAATTGAATAGCTGGAAAAAAAATGCGAAGGATGGCATTATACCAACATGGTTGCTTAACAATATTATCAGAGAGCCGGGGCCTTTTCAAATCATTTCGAACAGCCAGCCCTCAGAACATTTCCTCATCTTACCTCATATGTTTGCAAACCCCACAAAAAAACACAAACTAAAGAGGAGTTTATGGAATCGTTTACGGAACGAGTGCTTGTCGAAGCTTTGGAGGAAATGAATGCGACTCAGCTTTTAAAGACGAAAAGATAAGTTACTTGAAGCTGATTAATTCAGACAAGAGATTCGAAAGAGCGCTAATTGATGTATATAACAAATTCTGGAAGCTAAATACATTTCCCGAGAATTGTAAGGAGTCAGTCATTACTCCTGTGAAACAAAGACAAATAAAATATCACAAAGGACATTATCTTAAGTATTTCTCCAGCTGGTCCTTGACAAAATTATATAAGAGATAGTAAAGAAAAGAATTGAATGGTTTTTCGAGCACAGTAGTCTCTTTCCACAAATGCACTGCGATTTAAGGAAAAATTTCAGAACAACTGATTGTATTTTCATGTTTGAGCAGGCAATGCATAATGCTAAATATCAAAAGAAGGTTCTCATAGCAGCATTTGTTGACTTCGAATCTGCTGTTGACAAAATATTAGAGGAGAAGCTATGTCAGATTTTAAGGACGATGGATTTCCCAGACAAATTTATGTATTTCATCTCTAGTTTCCTTAATGATAGAACCAAAGAGTCTAGGTAACTTACAAGAGTGTAAGCTGGTGCTACAGAACAAACCTATCAAGGTCATCTAGCATGTGGAGACACTTAATCATTTTTTTCAAGCACTGTAATCATTTTTACTACGAGGAACTGCGATCAAATACTTATTAATACCAAGTGGCACCAAACGTTAGATGGCATTGTAAATATTAGCACCAATTTTGGCTCTTTTAAGTTACCCATACTCTTTGGATAGAACATTCAAAGCGAAGATCAATGAAGCTACCTCTACTCGAAGGCTCTATTTGGAGCAACCGCAACGACTGGCACTTAGTGCATTGGTTTTCCTCTTCTTTCTAGACAAGCTCAAATTTTCAAGTGAAAGTATAAGGCCAGCACCCTTGGCAGATCACCCTAAATTCTGGGAAGTTTGAGCCACTAATAATGAAACACTTGAAAATTTAAATACTGCTTGAAAAAATTAGTTAAATTCTCCAGAACAGATGGAACGAAAGTATCAGCTCCCCCCCCCCCCCAAAGCAATGATGTTCAATAACAAAATATATCCGCTCCAATACCTTAGTTGAATATTGAAGGAAAGACTTGAACTAGTTAAGGACTGCAGATTGCTGGGCCTGACAATCGAACATCGGTGGACTTAGTATAGGCAAGTAGAGGTTACAAAAGAGGTATACTTGAAAAGGATTTTGATTCTCAAGACGCGCGACTACAAACTGGAGAAACTCACCAACCATATTATGATTGCTTTATAATCAAAACATAAGGCCAAAAATGGAATATAGAATAGCTGCCTACGGATATACCAGCAAAAAAACTGTCCAAATTGGAAACAATCCAGAACACTCCACTCACTTCTGGTTCCATTCACTCCGCTCACCACTTCACTCCACAAACAACCCACTCACTTCTGGCGAACGTATCATGAAACTTGTAGTTGTATGTAGAAGCAAGAAAATACCCAAAGCCAGGTGGTGACGAATATTTTTGATTTCTTTACCTTCCCTAAATTTTAAAGTACCTGGAAAGACAGGTGTGTGCAATTTAGGATACTTACTTACTTAATTCCCATACATCCTCATGGATCTTCTTGGGGCCACTCCTTCCAGATTCTGATGAACTAGGGCTCGGTATGCTGTTCTGTCAAGTACAGTTCGGGATATTTGGGCAATGCGTTGTCGGTCAAAGTTTTCGATCCACCTTTTGCGCGGTCTTCCTCGTGGTCGAAGTCCTTTAGTTCTCCCTTCTAGCGCAATCTTGGGCAGGCGCTCGGGATTCATTCGCTTTACATGGCCGAACCAGCGCAGCTGCCGTTTTTGGATTTTGTTCAGGATAGTGTTATCAGGATAATTTAGGACAGGCTAGAAAAAATCAACAAAACTGCTAATCGCTAGATGGTATTTTAATTTTTTTGAAACCAGCACCATTCTTCACTGTTGTAAGTTCCCCATACTCAATATGCTTCATACTAAACAGAGGAAGTTCTTTAATTTTATACTTTACCCGAACTTATTGATACATTTACAAACTCCGAAAAACTAGTTTATAATCAATGCCAATGAGTGTTCATTGTCTTTGGGAAAGAACAATAAATTGGGAATCGAATGGTAGACGTATATTTATGCTTTCTGACCTGACTTCTGTCTCATAAGTAATAGTATCAGGAAAGTCATGGAGTTATGTGAGGCTCCCACGGCGACATCCAAATTAAACATAACTGCGTTATATCCCCATTTATATAGATGATGGACTTTGTCCTAAGGAACAAGGCAAAGCAGTGGCGGATCTAGGGGAGGGGCGAGGGCCCCCCCTAAAGAAGTCTAAAGTAGTGTAATTTACTTAATTAACCCAAGTTTGTGTTAATTAAACTTGCTCTTAACGCAAGTTTATCGGATCAGCCTATTTTGCGCCCTAAAAAAAATCATGGATCCGCCCCTGAGGCAAAGGCTATGTGAGAGCATGGAATCAAATAGGAAGGTAAAACTTTCGTAGGCCTAGTTTTCCATAGTTTCTCTTGCTTAAACTAGAAGTTTAAGTTTTTGACTTTACAATTTTTTCAACGCAAATAACTTGAATTAATCAGACATGGAGCTGAGAAAACTATCTTCCTAATCATATTGTTTTCCTTTTAACCTTTACCTTTTTTACCAAGCTTGAAAGAACATGTGAAGATATTATTAGCTCATTATATTACATACATGTACTTTATTTTCAACAAGAGAAATGAGTAATTGTTCAGACTATTAATCAATAGTCGATATTAATCAATTAAACTATTAATCAATAGTAGATTAATCAGTTAGTTTCTAAAAGCCCATCCAAAATTCGTCAGAAGTCTTCCACTATTTGCTAAACTTTTTTGAAAAAATAAGATACAAATTAACTCTTTTGTACTGCAATAGAGTCAGCAAAGCCATGTGGGGAAAATTGTTCATTAACTCTGAAGACAGCTATATTAACTTGACGCCATGGGAGCGGGCTCTTAGGAGAATGGATTTGATTAGATGTCTCTGTTTTGCCGAGATTGCTAAAGGAAGGTGGACGACTTCGACCTAGCGATGTTGCCAGATACTACGAAAATGTAAATCCCGATTTTCCGAAGGTACTTTAGAATACTTTTTATGGAAATTTTTCCACCAAACTGTGTTTTAGGTGAAATTTTGCCAGCTTCTCTTATTGATGAATTTTACAGTAATTATTGGGACCTTCAACATAGATTACTATTTATAATACCAGTAAATAGGCACTAAGATGGAAAGAGAATAAGGTGGACACTAAAAAATTGCCTTAAAAAGAGCGAAATTGCCTTAAAAAGAGCTTAAAAACAGATAATGCTAGAATAGATTTTATTAAAAGAAAAATGAGTAAGATAAAAGCACACATTAGACATTATCAAACTAATTATCACATATCTGTAAAATATAAACCTTTACAAAGTTATTCTTTATGTGCTTAGTAGCCGCAACAAATCCATCAAGGTGAATAAACGGGAGAGACATTTCTTAAAACTTAAGGAAAGCATGCATTTCCCCTTAATTAAATTTGGTAACATAAACCTTTTCAAAGGTTCTGTCCAACCATTTTTAAGGCGACAACGAGCTTATAGGTCCTATTTCTATAACTCATAAGTATTTGAGGACATTGAAAATAAATTCACGGTTACATCCAAAACGTGACTGTATACGAAGGGGGGGGGGGGGTATGGGGTTTCAACTCAGACAGAAAGAATACATTATCACAGTAAAAATTATATACACCATATATAAGTTAAAAAAGGTTGTAACCAGGATTCCGTTTTGGGATCAGGGAGGGGGGATTTTAGGCCAGTTCAGTGAAACATAAGACCCTAAAGCGTATTTTAATAAACATTACCTGGATAAAACGTCATATTATTAGTTTTTTATATTTAAGCGGTGGGGTCTGGATCTTCGAGACTCATCCCACCCCCTGCACCAATGAAAATAACATATCACAAAAGGGCATATTATTTAAAATTTGCTGAGTGGACACCATAATACACCACGATACATTGGAACAAAAGTTACCAAGCAAAGTCACTAGGATGTTGAAAAGATCTCAAAAGTAAAAGCAACTAAAAGAATCACGGGTAATTCGGTTCTTAGCTGTTACACAAACGAAAATTTATTATTTTCCCCAATTTTTTTAGGGGCTGCTTCACTATGCCATTACTGTGACAATCTGCTCAATGATAATTCTTTCCAGGTGTGTTTTCAAATCTACACTTGTTATTTTAATAAATTTATGTAAGACTAAACAAGAAACATAACAGGAAAAAGAGGCAAATTATAGTTATGAATTTAAAACTCCCATAATGAACACCATAATACACCAATGTAAATTGGGATAAAGCTACCAAACAGAGACAATAGGATACTTAAAAAAAAAACTTGGAGAATGAAATCAACTAAAATGAGCAAGAAAAAATCTGTATTTTAACTGTTATGCAAAGGAAAAGCGATTTTTTCGGCAATTTTTTGTTAAAGGAACTTAATAAAATACAAATTTGACCATGCTAAACCGTCACATTACTGAACACACCCATTCAAAATATATCCAGTGTTTTCATATATCTTAAATTGTTTTAATGATGATCAGTAATTACAGAAGTGGAAGAGATCGATATAAAAATGTACCAAATTACAATTCAGTAACGTCAATCGAAAATTGTTTAGATGACATTTTTCAAATTTCGTAATCGAGCCATTTCGTGTTCAGAAATAAGTGGTGTTAAGTAAGAAATCTGAATGACGGCTTAGGAATTTAATGTGATTTTTATATTCGAATGCTGACCGAAAGCAATTTTTTGAAAGCAAACAGATTGATTTAATGGTATGTTTTATTAATCAGAGGTGACTTTCAATTTTTATATAGAAATTTAAATTCGGATTATGTCCATTTTCTGGACATACGGCGACTTATCCCAAGTTATATATAGGTCATCGCGATCGCTACAAATTGATTTTGTTAATGACAGCCAATGAATACCATATTCTTTGGAAGAAAATCAGTTGCAATCGATTACATACAAACTAGGTCAGTGAACGGGAGGTTAGATTGCACTAATGAATACACCACAAATTTTGAATATTATTACTATTTGCATATATAATTTTAAATATTATTATGTTAATAAGTCAATTTATCTAAAAATAACGACGAAAAATATGGCGCTTGAGCAACTACTGATATGAGAAAAATCATAGCTGTGTTCAAGGCCAGTGCAGTGTTTCCAGATGGGGTATACTTGCGCGGTTTGGGCACCTTTTTAGATAAGTAATTGCACTTTTGGCGTATTTTCATTCAAAAGACAGTGCTTTTCCCACTTTTTTACTTTTACGGGAGCTCTATCTTGTACCAGGTATTTTGGAACTCTAAGCCAAATATCTTAATTCACTTTTTAATTTCTAATAATTCAAAAAGAATACATTAACCAATCAGAGAATTATATTCGGTTAGTCTGTTAGTGTCTATTCCAATCTGCATCATTCCCAAAACCCAGAAAAATGTTTGAATTACATTAGCTTGATTCAAGCCGACAACTAAGTAATTCATTTTGCTATTTTAGATAATAAAGAAGAAAGCTGGATCTGAAAAGTCAGTTATTTTTATTTGTTGTTGCTGGCAACACTGTTTTTGCCTATTTTACTATCACTGATTATTGAGGTTACGTTTTGATACTGTGCTTGTGTTCTTCCAGGTTAATGTCTGCGGTGTATAGTCATGGAAAGTTATATAAATTTGATTTATAGTAGATTCAAATCCAATGGGTCTTTTCGAGACACCCTTTGCAAGCAGCTACCGAACCGATTAACCCCACAAAGCACCAACAGCAAAGAGTGAAGAAGAATACAACTCTTTACTAATAATTATTTTTAACTCGACCCTCCGGAAAGAAACTTTTTTTCGCATATGATTTGAGTTTTGAGAATGTGCATAAATCAAATTGATAATAGGAGTAGAAAAACTAGTAAAAACTAAACATTTACCAAAATTGTTTTGGCATTCTAAGGTTTTAATCCTTCTGATTATGGAAATTATCAGGGCATTTTATAATTAAAAATGCAATTAATTCCTTTTGACACTTTAAAAAGTAAATATCTAAAATGAATTCGAATTACTTATGAATAACTGATCTAGACTATTTTTTTCTAACTTGCCCGTTCTATTTATCTATACTACCCAAGAAACAAATTGGCAAATAATTATTTGCATTATTTAATTTTTATATAGTAGATAAAGATTTAAAATGCAAAATTGAGATTCCAGTGATATGATATAATACCACAGACTGCAGAAGTTTACTGCGTAAGCGGCTTTTTTACATCACTTTCATCACTGAAACTTTCATGTTTCGTCCCATAAACCATTTTCTTAGCCAATCTTTCCAGGAATTCATTAAACGCAAGTACTTCCATATTTTTGCTCAAAAACGAGAGAAGCAGCCAATCAGCAATATCACAACGTGGTACAACCATATTTAAGTATTCACGTGACCCTAATCCAGTTTTTGCTTTTATAACGTTTTTTACGTACAGTATAAGACGCTAGCGTTGCGATGCGATAAAGCAAATGAAAGACAGTTAATATTCCCAAAAGAATGAACCAGAACCATAGAAAGACGTATATTTTCTCAATTGATGACATTTAATGCCAAGACGCACATAGCATCATGACGTTGTATCGTTCCTGACGATCCGAACTTATGAAACGTGCATTTTGTAACACGTGGGAAAACAACAGCCATTGGATCAGCACGCACTTCAGCGTCTTGGTCCAAAAATTCAAAAACCTGCACACCATACGTTAAAAAAGTGCCTCCAAGAAAATAGTTGGTGAAAAACATTTGTCCTATAACGTTGACTAAACATAACAACTCGCATACGAAATAACTAAATGCCCAACGCGCATGAATATGAAGTCTTTCAAGAAAATACATCGCAAGAACGTCTTCTTGCTTTTCACGTTTTTGTCCTTCCAGTTCATAAATATTTAGTCCTTGTATAACAGTTCGAACCTTGTTGTTATCATTCCGCTTCCAAATGAAGTAAGGAGTATAAAACATAATTGCCTGAAGGAACAGACAAAAGGGTACCCACTGATAGTAGTTGTGGTAAATGACATCAGAACCGTCATCACTTGCATTTTGAGTTGAAGCTCGGAAAACCTAAAAATGAAAAATAAAACCTTATTTTGTTTTTCAAAACGAAAATATGAAACAAAGCAACGACTTTGCCCCGCTACAGTAATTGTATTTCTTGAAATCATCCTGCTGACCCCAATTCTCTAAGAAACTCTCTCTGATGCATCGTCACACGAAAATACTTCTCTAATACTCGTTTACTCTCATATACCCTCTTATACTTACAAAACATCTTTTCTTTTTCAAATTCCTTTTTTCCAAAAATCCTCCGTTTTCCGAAAAACTTTGTCTATGACGCATCGTCACAGAGAAATACTTCTCAGCCATCCTACTACCTGGGGAACATTAATTCTAAGAAAATTATATCCGTTTCTTCAATCTTATCCCAATCCCAAATATTTATCCCCCAAATCCTCTAACTCCTTAAAACTGTCCAAAAAATTATGCACACCCTCTTTATGCCTATATATCGGAAAAATATGGACCATTCCGCGACCTAAACTTCCCTAAATACATCCTTCTTTCTCCAAGTGGCATAAAATTACCCCTTACTAAAATATGATGTCTTGTCTCGGCGTTCACACATGGGCTTCGATTTGGAGGGGGGGGTTGTTCAGAGAGGACAATTGCTCTCTAAATTTACAAAAACACCTTCTTTGGTATCTTTACTGGAAAAAAAATGAGAAATAGAGGCAAAGTATCCCCCAAGACATAGAAAATATGTCTTTTTGTATCTTCATTTACTCAATTAAAAGCTAAATAAATACAAAAGTTTCTCCATAATCTACAATCCCTAATTACTTTCCTTTGAACAATATTTTCCATCAATTAATTATTTCCACATTGACAATTTTATTTCCCCCTCATCATTGAGACGATGCGAAAATTTATAAAATTTTCTATTTATAGACCTTAATATAATTTATAATTAAATCCCAATGATTGCCCATTAAGTGCTTCATTGACTTTATCCCCAGAAGCTTCGAATCAATCCAAAGCAGTTTACAAATACGCTTCAGAATCAGTCAAACAGGCAATTACACGGGGAGAGTCGGGCTTACTCTTCGGACTTCCCTCCATAAATTCAAATTTTCTGGAGTTCTAGAGCACTATATATTCAAATTACCAATTGAATTTCATTTCTTATTGCTACCTCACCCTCCGTAACAAATTCTTGCGAACGTGCGTCCAGCCAAGGTATAGCTTTGCCAAAAAGAAGTAATTAGTATAGGTTAATTCCTAATTCAAAAATTGGACTTGGACCCCCCCCCCCCTCCCAAAGATGCCACCCCTGTTTCGGCATTTTTCGGTGAAAATTGGAAGAAAAATAACAGCTAGATATTACGCTACAGGGGGAAGGACTATTGAGGACCAATCGAAAACTGTGATCGACAGTAAATCTCCCATCTATCCAGGACTACTCCTGTTAAAACAGCATATCGATCATTGGGTCATCAAATAAAAAAGAGTAGGAGCCTGAATGCCCCAAGAGGATGTATGGGATTTAAAGAACATGTTTCACAAATTCATTTCCGCTTAGCTTTTTGACAAATTTTGGTACTCCCCTATGCGCAAGTAAAAAACTCCTGTATATGTGTATGTAAGATTATACATGAAAGCGTTTCTAATTTTTCAGAAATAAAACTACAAGTGATATGGTTACACCTGAATACTTTTATCTTTTTAGGTTAGCAATGTTCAATTTTGGGGTGGGGGTATAAGATAGGTGGCCGGCGTTTTAACCCCCCCCCCCCCCCCCCCCCCCGTGGAAAATAAGGCTTTCCAAATTTGAGCCAAAAAGAAAAAAAAATCCGTCTCGTAAAAAGTAATAAAAATGCATAGAAACAAACTTTTGACACGTGCTGTAAAGTTTTTTGTACCCCCCCCCCCCCAAAAAAAAAAAGAAAAAATAAACTCTGCCGAACAAAATACTAGATACGCCCTTGTCTATTTGTCTACCAACATCGAAGAAAAATGAACAAAATAACCTACATTATGGCAATGTAAAAGTAAATAGCATAAAAAAGCATAAACAAGCATAAGTATAAAAACGTAGCTGGAAATATACAGCAAATTAGGTTGAATATAGAGAACGTATGGAAAATATAAGAAAAACAACCAAACAAGTACCTTTGGTTCTATGGCCTTTTCTGAAGATTAATTAAAAAAAGTTTTCCACAAAATAAGTTTTCAAAAAAAAGTAAAGAACTCTATTAAACCAAAAATGAACAAAAATAGAATCAAATAATCTACCAAGCATACAACTACCACAAATCCGTATCAATAAATGAATGAAACCAAAAAAAACAGAAATTAAAATAAATAACACGAGTCAAACTCAAAACCAGCAGAAATTAATATTAGTAGGGTTCTAAAATTCTATGCTTTCTAAAAGCCAGAATACAATTTGTGCTTTACTGAAAAAAATTCAAATGAATTTACTGAAAAAAAATGTGCAATGTCAGTTTAATATAGACATGCTGATATTTATTCCTTAAAATCTTAATTAAGTACTGATTTATTAAAGTTATAAAAATTAAAACATTTAAAAGAACTTTTTCTGTAAAGTACAAATTATATTCTCGCTTTAAGAAAACATAGGGATTTAGAACCCTTGAAGTTTCTTCTTGCCCTAAGGGCTGTGGGGGGTGTCATCCTCAAAGACCTAATTTCCAGAACATCTCAAATATCTCAAAATATCTATCTCAAAATTTTGATTGGATGTTTCGGGAAATGGTGGGCGTGAGAGGGGGGTTATTTGCCCCCCAATCACTTTTGACCATTAAAAAGGGCACTAGCCCTTTCAATTTCCAATTGAATGAGCCTTTTTTGAAGTATCTACGACAACACTTTCTATAAAAAACCTTATATGCCCCCAGGGCGTAACTTACAATCCTTGCCCTGAGGGCTGTGGAGGAAGTGTCCTCATCAATCACATAATTCCAGATCTTTCAACTAAGTTGAACAAAATGGCTATCTCAAAATTTTGATTGGACGTGTTTGAGGAAATGGTGGGCGTGGAAGGGGTGTTAGTCGCCTTCCAATGCCTTTCGGCTATTAAAAAGGGCACAAGCCCTTCCAATTTCCAATCAAACGAGCCCTTTTCAAGTTTCTACGACAACTCCTTCGATACGAAGTCTCCTGGTCTAAAGCAAACCAAGAAACCAAAAAATAAATAAATAATACATTGTGCCAACATCGTTCTTTACTTAGGCGGCCTTTTCTCAAGAAACCATGTTAGTAGCAAAAGAACCTTTGGTTCTATGGCGTTTTCCGAAGAAACCATGTTAATAGCAAAAGAACCTCTGGTACTATGGCCTTTTCTGAAGAAACCATATTAATAGCGAAAGAACAGTTAGTACCAATCGATTCAACAATAAGTGTGGTTACATGTTACAAACATATATATATATATATATATATTATATATATATATATATATATATATATATATATATATATATATATATATATATATATATATATATATATATATATATATATATATATATAATATATATATATATATATATATATATATATATATATATATATATATATATATATATATATATATATATATATATATATATATATATATATAATATATATATATATATACGAAAAGTGTGGTGCAGTCCCACTTTCTAGAGCTATGATGAGAGAAAGGTTGAGAACGTTAAGGGACGTTTTGCAAATGAAGGGTGAAAGATTGCTCTTTTCGGCCAATCGTCTAGGGCTAAACATAAAGCAGGTCGTCTGCGGTTGGGGTGGGAGGATTTCGTAAAGAAAGATTTAATGGAAATGGGAATTTCCTGTGGGGGTGTAAAGAAAGAGGCTTTGAATAGATCGGGATAGAAAAGGAAGCTACGTAGCTGTGGTGACCTCAGACAGCTTGACGCTGAAGTGAGTGATTAGTAGTAGTCAATCAATACAAATCCATCAACACTCTCCAAAAATAATGGTCACTATCGTAACAATGGATATCGTGCTTTTCCACGCTTAGTATAAAAACTGATTAAAGTTACATGTTGAAACTACTGTGAATACAGTTCGAACTACATGGTCATAGTTAAAACAAAATAATAATAATGATTTAATTACCCACCATCTACAAAAAGATTATAGTGGAGCAAAACAAAAAAAAGAAAGATACGAAACTCAAACAAATGCAGGTGAAAAACGACGTCTCATCAATCTGACTTTGAACACTGAATTGTCCCGAATGGTCGACCATTGCTTGGATGGCTCCGGAAGTCCATATTTTTCCAGTCGAGAATTCCGGTATCACTTGGATATATACAGTAAAAATTTTGCATACTTATAGTAGCACTTTCGGATTTTTTCACAGTATCTCACTGTCAGCACATGGGATGCACCGGCAAGGTAGATTACATGTGGCTGGCAAACTGAACGATAAATTGAGGCTAGAGATTTCCTGGAGTAGCGTCCGCGATTCGGCACTACAGACCCGTAAGCATGTTTAATGGCGGTAGTTGTTTGCTTGACGATGGATTGCCTGGTTTTACCGATCGTTTCTGCAATCATGATACCCAGATATCGTAGCTCAGACACTGCAGGGACTGCAAGATTGCCGATGGTCACAGATTCACTTTTAGGTGCGTTGAAGGTTAAAAACTCGCACTTCTCTATATTGATAGAGAGCCCGATAGAAAGAAAGTCACTGTGGAGTCGACTCAGGTTATCTTGTAAGTCAGCTTTCGATCTACTGAGCAGAAGGACGTCGTCAGCGTATACAAGGTAAGACAGGTCGGTACCGTGAAGTAGAAGGGAGGGCGAGATGCGGTCCAGAATCTTGGAAATCGCATGTTTGAAAATGAGAGGACTAAGAACGCTCCCTTGCCTCACGCCTCTTTTGATTTTGGCGGGATCTGATGTTCTATCTTTCCATTTGGCAGAAACTATTGAATTTTCATACCAGAATTTCAATGTTTTCACTATGCTCGCACTTACACCACTCAGCAGTAGAGCATTCATTGCTTGCATGTGGTTGACGCTGTCGAACGCTTTTGAAATATCTATAGTACACATATAGAGAGGCGACTTGTTTCTCTCTGAGTCCATAAGTACATTAGCAAGAAGGCGATGAGCCTCTGGACAACCGAGACCTTTCTGGAATCCAAGTTGATTATCCCCGAAATCTCCAGTATCCAGCTCGGAGAAGATCACATACTCAAACACTTTGCTCAGGATGCAAGAGACTGTTATGGGTCTGTAAGATTTACAGTCATTGGGATCTTTTCCTTTCTTGGCGATAGAAGTGATGACTCCTTTCAGGAAACTGCTTGGTACAAAACCCCTGGTGATGCACATCTGGAAGATAAGCTGAAGGTGGGAATAGAAACTTTCAGGTAAGTGCTTGAGATGTTTTGTTGTGAGACCGTCGCCATCTGTCCCATTTTTTCCTTAAAATTTTTTTTTCTATTTTTCCCCCCAAAAAAAACAACATACAAATAACAAATATACACCCTTAGATCCAAATTAATTTCTAAGTAGATTGAAGAAAACTATCTATGTACCACACCTGTACCCATAAGTTTCTCAACTTATTAATCTCCATAAAACTTACAAATCCACCCATTCCCCCCTTATATACCACCCTAATGGGCACCGGCAAAGGGGGGACAGGGGGCCACGGCCCCCCTGGAAATTTGGTGCTATAAAGTAATTAGAAGGAGACCAAAGGAAAGAAAGCAGAATAGGGAAAAAACCATGGAAAAATGTTTCTTGCCCCATTGTTGGCTGCCTGCCAATAGATTTTGACCCATAATAAGGAAAATATAAGTTATAATTTGTGACTGAGCAACCCCTAATCAGTTTTCCACAAACATTTTTTCTATATAATTTGGTTGGAGCAAAAAAAAACCAACAAAGAAACAAATTCTTCATAGCAATGAATGGTAAGTAAATGACGAAAGTATAAGAGCCTAACTATTGATAACATTCAGTCAAAGAATCAGCTTTTTATGGTGATCTTAAATATGTATTTGTTTATTAGTAATTAGTGCAGTTATTAGAACACAAGATAGTTTGTATAATTATAGAAAACACATGGAAAACAACTTAGTAAGGGGCAATGTCGGTAAGAATGTGCCGTCAACTTTTGCTTGCATTGTAAGAGTACCAATGAGTACTCGATCTATGAAGCCACTATAATCAGGAATGTTTCTCCTGAACGGAATGGTAAGAATTTCTGTATTTTCCCCTTGAACGGATACGCTTTTTGTGTTTTATTATCAATTTTATTTGTTTCTAGGAGTGATTGTATTTATCTAATTGTCACTTTGAAAAAGATTTAATTTTTTACAGTTATGAAGTATAAAGGTGTCAAATATACTGACTCTTGGCATTCAAAATTTAATTAAAAATATTCAATTAAAAATTGTTATTTGATTTTACTAATCTTAGTTTTAATGTTTTACTTTGAACTAACTACTTTGATAATGCGTTACTCTTTATAAACACTGAGTCTAAAGGCATTAAATATTTTGGTGTTTGATAACCAAGTTCAAACTGTCGATATTGTTAAACAATATCCGTCCAACGGTTCGGCATGGCTCAACAGAACATGCTGGGAGTTAATAGCTTAATTTTTGTAAGTAGGCTATTGTTTTGTGTAATTTTTTTAATAAATCACTTTTTCGATTCTATGTACTTTTACTTTAACTGACATACTTTTTTCATTGCCTTTAGAAAATTGTTTGTCTCTAAGCTTCATTAAATAAAGAAAAAAAAACAAATTTTTTTCAACTGAAAGTAAGGAGCAACATAATTCTTAAAACGAACATAAATTATAAATTAGCGTAAAATGAACAAAAATAGAATCAAATAATCTACCAAGCATAAAACTACCACAAATCCGTATCAATAAATGAATGAAACCAAAAAAACAGAAATTAAAATAAATAACACGAGTCAAACTCAAAACCAGCAGAAATTAATATGAGTAGGGTTCTAAAATTCTATGCTTTCTAAAAGCCAGAATACAATTTGTGCTTTACTGAAAAAAATTCAAATAAATTTACTGAAAAAAAATGTGCAATGTCAGTTTAATATAGACATGCTGATGTTTATTCCTTAAAATCTTAATTAAGTATTGATTTATTAAAGTTATAAAAATTAAAACATTTAAAAGAATTTTTTCTGTAAAGTACAAATTATATTCTCGCTTTAAGAAAACATAGGGATTTAGAACCCTTGAAGTTTCTTCTTGCCCTAAGGGCTGTGGGGGGTGTCATCCTCAAAGACCTAATTTCCAGAACATCTCAAATATCTCAAAATATCTATCTCAAAATTTTGATTGGATGTTTCGGGAAATGGTGGGCGTGAGAGGGGGGTTAGTTGCCCCCCAATCACTTTTGACCATTAAAAAGGGCACTAGCCCTCTCAATTTCCAATTGAATGAGCCTTTTTTGAAGTTTCTACGACAACACTTTCTATAAGAAACTTATATGCCCCCAGGGCGTAACTTACAATCCTTGCCCTGAGGGCTGTGGAGGAAGTGTCCTCATCAATCACATAATTTCCAGATCTTTCAACTAAGTTGAACAAAATGGCTATCTCAAAATTTTGATTGGACGTGTTTGAGGAAATGGTGGGCGTGGAAGGGGTGTTAGTCGCCTTCCAATGCCTTTCGGCTATTAAAAGGGGCACAAGCCCTTCCAATTTCCAATCAAACGAGCCCTTTTCGAAGTTTCTACGACAACTCCTTCGATACGAAGTCTCCTGGTCTAAAGCAAACCAAGAAACCAAAAAATAAATAAATAATACACTGTGCCAACATCGTTCTTTACTTAGGCGGCCTTTTCTCAAGAAACCATGTTAGTAGCAAAAGAACCTTTGGTTCTATGGCGTTTTCCGAAGAAACCATGTTAATAGCAAAAGAACCTCTGGTACTATGGCCTTTTCTGAAGAAACCATGTTAATAGCGAAAGAACAGTTAGTACCAATCGATTCAACAATAAGTGTGGTTACATATTACAAATGTAATATGTCTCTAAGCTTCATTAAATAAAGAAAAAAAACAAATTTTTTCAACTGAAAGTAAGGAGCAACATTAATTCTTAAAACGAACATAAATTATTACGTATATGAGGGAGGGGGGTCCCCTCCTCCACACCTCGCTCTTCAAACTAAAGTTTTTCGGCACTTTAAAAAAAGTTACTTATTATTCTAATTAAACGACTCTTGTGTTTTAGGAATCAATTTTTAAAGAATTGGGACAAAATTTAAACTTTAGCGCAAAGAGCGAGATGTTGAAGAGGAGGCAACGCTCCCCCCCCCCTCACATGCGTAATAATTTCTGTTCGTTTTAAGTTTTAATGTTGCTCCTTACTTTCAGTCGAAAAAACTTGTTTTTTCTGATCGTTCTTTAAATAACGCTAGGATACCTGGCTCCACCTCCACGAAAATCCCCCTCCCCATAGAAATATCCTCTGGACAATTCAATCATGGCGAAAATTTACCCCGGACAATCACCCTTAACATGTCCATGCACAAAATTGAATCGGTAAAGAGAAAGCAAAACATACAAAGTTATTTTGTATATGAATTCTCGCAAATTCACCCAGTGTAAAATTTCTTCTGAAAATCTTACCCCTGGAAACCACACGCTCCATTGAAATTCTCCCAGTAGAAAATTCGTCCTCCAACTCTCCGCCCGAAAAATGTATGCATACTTCCGAATAACAAATAAAACAAAGGGCGATTTTTATAACTTTAAAACCTTTCCTCGGGGGCTGTAGTGGGTCATTTTATCTCCAAAGACATAGTTATTGGGCCCTTCAACTATGCTGAAGAAAAAAGCTATCTCAAAATTTTGATCGGACGATTTTGGGAAAGAAGTGACGTGGGAGGGGGCCGACGTTCTAGGCCCATTGGATCGATACGATCACCCCTGGGAAAAAAACAACAAAAAAAACAAATAAACACGCATCCGTAATTTTTCTTCCGGTAAAAATTACAAAATTTTTCGCAGATATGAGCTTAAAACATCTAGAGTAGGGTTCTTTGATACCCTGAATCTGATTGTGTGATTTTAATTAAAATTATATGACTTTAAGGAGGTCTTTCCCCCTTTTTTCCGAAAATCAGACAAATTTTCTCAGGCTCTTAGCTTTTGATGGGTAAGACTAAACTTGTTGAAACTAACATATTGGGAATCAGCACAATCAGCCGATTCTTTTGTTATATCTATTGGTATCAAAATTCCGTTTTTTATCGTATGGAGGGAAATTCTGTGAGACTTTTAGTCTTCTACATAACTGAAGGCATTACAACCTCTTCAATAGGATTTTCTTATCGATAAATACGGTACATATTTTTTTTTCAAGTACATTGAAGTACTTCATATAAATAGAAAAATAAAAATATTACCATTGAATATTGCTGAAAACTAAGTCCCTAGCAGTACTTGCCACCCCAAAGAAATTTCATGGCGAGGCTGATGACGACCTGCCTTGCCTTTTCCAACTCTGTGCTGGTAGATATGGGAATGTAACATATTAGTTGTATAGAGAAACATTTTAATTAATACTTTCTCTCCCTTCCTCTTTCAAAATTTATCTGAGGCCTCATGAAGAGTAAGCAGTTTGTCCATTAAAATATACTTTTGTAGGAATCTACCCTACCCCCGCCTAAACAATGACTCACATCCCCCTCATTATAGCTGATATGCAATTACAGATCACCAAACGTAGCATAATTTCATTACAAATAAAGCGAATCAACTTGGCTGAATCCAGTACAACCACCGTGTAGTATTACTTCTTTTGCAATTGGGAAGCCTAGAATATAGTTATTGATACTTTTAAATCAATTAGCATCTCAGGATTTTAAATTGATTGAAAATCCGTCCTCTTCAGGGTAAAGTCGTAGTTTGGTGCCATAAGCCACCTAAACTGTCACCCAGCCACCACTGCTATTCTGGTGTCTGCCCCCTCCCTGGATAATTTTCTGCCGGCGTCCTTGACCACCCTGGAAAAATTTCCTCCCTCAGTTCATTTAATTCGTTACAAAAATTCAAAAATGAATTAAATCATCCTTCCCAACTCTACACATTGAGAAAAATTGACTTCACTGGTCTAAATGAACCCTCACCAGAAAAACTGATAAATAAATAAG
The DNA here is from genome assembly GCA_027921565.1 of Artemia sinica. NCBI lineage: Eukaryota > Metazoa > Arthropoda > Branchiopoda > Anostraca > Artemiidae > Artemia > Artemia sinica. Next base: position 37,968,105 of record CM051276.1, read on the forward strand.
GCAAAATTGCAAAATGCAAAAAAAATGCAAAATTGGAGCTATAGAGAATCGGTACAAGCAGGTTATCAAAAACACTATAAAATTCTGAAAGCAACTTTAAAAATCCTAAATTACTTATCATCCCTAAAAGCGCTCCGCTTAAATTTGCATCAAATCCCCCCCCCCCCCCTCCCCAATGTACAAATATATAGCCCATTATATAAATTTTTCCTCCATTTTCTGTTTCTTGATTTTGTCCCTCTTTTGTTCAAATAGATTTAACTGAAATGGGCGAAATCAAGAAACAGAAAACGCATGGGGAATATATAATTTGGGCTATACGTTCATATATTAGAAAAGAGGGGGGTAAAGGGGAGCGCTCTTGAGAATGATAAAAGTAAGTACTTTAGGATTTTTTAAAGTCGTTTTCAGAATTTTGGAGTGTTCCCCCTCAATGGCCCCGATTAGGTATTGATACCAGCTTTTTCGTATTTTGACGTTTCCTTTGGCCTCCAAAGACTTGAATTTGTAATTCTGTCAATACCTAAGAAAAATAAAAAGAACTTACATTATGGCCATATCTGCCTTGAGACTGCTGCTTGCCTGGGTTGCCAATCCCCATATACGGAATATCTTCGCCAATCTTTCCTGTATAACTCTTTGGAACTGAGAAAGTTGACATAATGAAACAGTAGTTATTTAACACCTTTGGGGAACCCCTGCACTATCTTGAATACATTGAATATGCTCTCCAAAATATTGACGGGATGTTGAAAGTAGACAGCAAAGACAGAGAAGAAGAAATGAAAATCGGTAATGAAGCCGGAACATGGGATTGTCGATATGGACTTTTCCATGCTTGATCTTAACTTGACTCCTAACTTTTGAAAATATACCAATCATCTCAGGACTTGTTCCAAAAGGTTAACTGCAATAGATAACAAAAATTAGTAAGTAACCGACGAAAGATATAAGCGTGCAAAAGTTGGTTTTTCTTTCAATAAGACCAGCAGATTTTTCAGTAGTAACTTTCAGCGAGAATTTTCTGTGAAGACGGGGGGGGATCTCAATATCAAATTGTTACATGTTACATGAAACCGTAGGTGCAAAAATCAGACAGTATGAGGATGAGATAGCTTTTGCTGAAGGAGGGGGGGGGGTCAACATAATCAAAAGTGGACTTATGTTCAATTTGGCACAAACTCAAGAATTTGGATCTACTGGTAACGGGGTGGAAACAACTGAGACGCTTGGGAGATAGATAGGATATAAATATATAATAATATATATCTATATATAATATATAGATATAATATAATACATATATATATATATATATATATATATATATATATAATATATATATATATACATATATAATATATATATATATATAATACGATATATATAGATATAATATATACATATATATATATATATATATATATATATATAATATAAATAATTTGGGCTATACATTTGCACTTTAGGGGGGGGGAGTTAAGTATAGCGGGGCTGCATGCAAAATGTAGCCTAATTTAACCAAAATACCAACTAAATTTTTATAAAAATATAGCTAAAATGTAGTTTTACAGTGAGCCAATGCTAATTGTCTCTGTCTACAAAAAGCAATAAACTGGTTATTGTCTGATTTTATAGACCAAATTTTCGAGTGTTCACCGGCTAACAGATAAGTACCTTCAATTTTTCCTGGGAGGTGTCTTTTACAAAACTCTCACAGGAGGAAGAGGACTTCGACTGTCTGCAGGTATTGGTACTTGTCTGTTATTAAATAAATAAAAAAAACATGTTTTTTAACTGAAGGTAAGGAGCAACATTAAAACTCAAAACGAACAGAAATGATTCCATATATGAAGCGTTGCCCCCTCCTCAATACCTTGCTCTTTACGCTAAAGCTGCTAGCACTTTTAAAAAAGCTTCCTATTCAGATTCAACGGCCCCTGTGTTTCAGTAGCCGTTCTTAAAAAATTGGGGCAAACAGTCAAACCTTAGCGTAAAGAGAAAGGTATTGAGGAATGGGCAACCCTTCATATATGGAATCATTTCTGATCCTTTTGAGTTTTAATGTTGCTCCTTACTTTCAGTTAAAAAACATGTTTTTTTTTATTTAATTTCTGTCCGTTTTTCAAATAATGCAAGTAAATCTGGCTCAGCTTCCATGAAATATACCCCCCCACGGAAAACTCATCCGTGAAAATTTCATCCAAAGTAAAGTACAACCCCCCTCCCGCATCAAGTTCTCTCCAGACAGTTCAACCCTCGCTGAAGATCCCCCCTCCAAGTAAAATTACTTTCATTTGAAAAAAGAAACTTTAATCTCTAATCGGTTTCTCGATCACTCCAGAAATGCCCCCTTCCGAAGAATTTTTTTCCGAAAATCAAAATACATGGAAAATAGCCCCGGATAATTTCCCGGAATATCTCCAAATGCAAAATTGAGTTGGCAAAGATAATGTAAGACAATAAGAACTTCGTGTAGGAATTCTGCCAAATCCTCCCCGTATAAAATTTTACCTGGAATCCCCCCCCTCGGAAACTTCCCTCCCAAAGGAAGATTCTCCCAATGGCAATCCAACCCAAGCACAAAATTCCTCCCGCCCGAAAAAGTTTGTATACTTCCCAATAACAAATACTACACGTAAACAATGGACAAATTTCATAACTTACTGGCCTCTCCTCACAGACTGTGGGGTCATTTTACCCCTAAAGACATAGTTATTTGAACTTTCAACTATACTGAACAAAATGGCAACCTAAAAATTTTTATCAGATAACTTTGGGAAATAAATGGGGGTGGGAGGGGGGCAGTTGCCCTCCAATCTTTTTTGTCACTTAAAAAGGCGCTATAAATTTTATTTTTAGTTTAAATGCGCGCTCTACCAATCTTCTAGGACCATTATTTCAATACGATCACCCCTGGGAAGAAAAACAACACAAAAACAAAAAAAAAAGCAATAAACACGCATCCGTGATCTGTTCTGACAAAATAGCAAAATTCCACATTTTTGTACATAGGAGCTTGAAACTTCTACAATAGGGTTTTCGGCTACGCTGAACCTGGTGGTGTGATTTTCATCAAGATTCCTTGAATTTTAGGGGGGTTTCCAACCCCCCCCCCTATTTCAAAAATCAGGCACATTTTCTCAGGATCGTAACTTTTGATGGGCAACACTAAACTTGATGAATCTTATAGTGTTACAGGTAATTATTTGGTAAAAAAAAAAAAAAAACACTCCTAGTGATTTACCGCTGTTTCTAGCCATTTTTTTATATTGCCTAAAAATAAAAAAATCACTAAATCAGCACATACCTTACTAGATTATTGAAGACAATTATTAAACAAACTGAAAATCACTAAATAAACCAAAAATCACCAAAAATCTAGTGATTTTCTCTTTTACCGTGTGGCAACCCTGATTTTATGACACAAATCGTTAAAACCTTGATTTTTGGGGCTGGGAACCGAAAATCCCACCTAAGTACATGATTGAAAATACACATCTCTAAATGGACCTAGTCTTACCTCACGTGTTATTTGTCACGTGTTAAATTATCCTTAGCATACTTTCATTTGAAAAAAAAAACTTTAATCTCTAATCGGCTTCTCGATCACTCCAGAAATGCCTCCTTCCGAAGAATTTTTTCCGAAAATCAAAATGCACGGAAAATAGCCCCCAGATAATTTCCCGGAATATCTCCAAATGCAAAATTGAGTTGGCAAAGAAAATGTAAGACAATAAGAATTTCGTGTAGGAATTCTTCCGAATCCTCCCCGTATAAAATTTTACCTGGAATCCCCCCCCTCGGAAACTTCCCTCTCCAAGGAAGATTCTCCCAATGGAAATCCACCCCAAGCACAAAATTCCTCCCGCCCGAAAAATCTAGTAATTTTCTTTTTTACCGTGTGGCAACCCTGATTTTATGACACAAATCGTTAAAACCTTGATTTTGGGGGCTGGGAACCGAAAATCCCACATAAGTACATGATTGAAAATACACATCTCTAAATTGGACCAAGTCTTACCTCAGGTGTTATTTGATTAAATTTGGTATGTTCCCTACGGCAAACTCAGGAGGAGGATTTGAGGGTAGGGGTGCGAAGCCACACATGAAATGTGAATTTGTACGAACATTTGTACTATTTCATTGTGCAAAAGCTATACATAGGCCTATATAGTTACAGATCAGAAATCAGAAGCCAATTTCCAAAGGAACTGCAAATTCCGAAGTAAGAACTGGGAATACTCATCCTCATTTGTCTGTAGAGCGGACTCAATGAGAAAAGTCAATACCGCTCCTCTTTTAGCAGTATATTTCCTTGGATCGCATGTGAGCTGAACAACTTAGTGAAGTGAAATCATCCCGTTTCCTAAAGCAAGGAGTTATCCTCCTTATTCACATCTCGCATTCGGCCTGTTATTGAAGATGCTTGTCATCTTTTTGCGGGTGTCCCAAAAATCTCTCCAGTATAACCAAATCCGATTAATTATAAATAAGGAAATCTGGTATATGCTACCAATCCCTCCCAATCAACACAGGAACGTCTTGACGAGATGTCTATATCAGTGCTTTGCAAATACGTTTACTGTTCTCCATCGGATGAACTTTCAAAGCTCCTGCTTGGCAGGGTTAAGCTAAGACAATCGACATGACATTGTGCTGCTCAGTATAACTACCTTTAGCAAAACTCCTCAATATGAGTACCCGAAAGAAGTCTCCTGTTGAGCAGACTCTCTCAGCTTACATTGTTATTTGATGGTTTCAGTAAGAAATACCAAGTAACTAAGGTGCACTCAGGGAAAAGGAAGACGGGTGAAAATCCAGTCAAAATAGCAATATGTTGGGTTGAATGCTATTAATTTCAAATTACACATTTCAACTGGTCACTCTTTTGTTCTTGACGGTCAAAGCTCAGTTGACCTTGGACGATAAATAGCATTAAGCAAGGCGGCTTATTAATTAAGAAATCACTGCATACAAATTCGATCAATCCAGGTCGAAACCTTTAAGAACAGTATTGACTTAAATACTATTCATTCGACCTTGAACAGATAATGCAATCAAAGCAAATTTTTCAACAAACACACTGCGTCTTGAAACTCCTCCAACTTTTGCTCAAGCCTTTCAACCTTCAGAGGTCCCTAATTTCAGTCATCAGACGATTTATGAAAAATACTAAGGGGTCGGGAGGGTAAAAAAAACTTTCCCAAATCGCGACCTATATAGAATGCTTTTTCACAACGAAAATGCTTTAAAATGCCAATGTTAGGAAAAAACCAAATTGCCGTCTCCGAAAAAAAGTTAAGATATATTTTACACAATTACGGCTCGTTTAAGAAGATTAATTCTGAGGTCCTTTGAAATGTACAAGGAATAAGTAAAACAACCTTATGTAACAGACAGGAGGTTACGCGAAAACCTTCAAGACTTAGGGGGGAGGGGCATGGGCTCTGTCTCTGCCAATGCGCCTTGGCTCTTAGATTATATTATTTGAAAAAAACTACGTTTTCTAAAGAGTTAAAGAGGCTGAGTTAAAAGGTCGAACCTTAAAACGTACAGGGATTAGGAGGCACAGTTGGGGGGCTGCCGCCCCCAAACCCCCGCTTTCGCAGCCTTTAAATAAAAAAAAAAAGTTTTTTAAACTGAAAGTAAGGAGCGACATTAAATCTTAAAACGAACAGAAATTATTCCGTATATGAAAGGGGCTGTGCCCTCCTCAACGCCTCGCTCTTTACGCTAAAGTTTTTATTGTTTAAAAAAAAGAGTTGTGAGAAAGTCAAACTTTAGCGTAAAGAGCGAGGCGTTGAGGAGGGCACAGCCCCTTTCATATACGGAATAATTTCTGTTCGCTCCTTACTTTCAGTTTAAAAAACTTTTTTTATTTAAAGGCTGCGAAAGCGGGGGGTTTGGGGGGCGGCAGCACCCCAACTGTGCCTCCTAATCCCTGTACGTTTTAAGGTTCGACCTTGTAACTCAGCCTCTTTAACTCTTTAGAAAACGTAGTTTTTTTCAAATAATTTCTGCACGTTTTTGTACAGTTTATTACTTATTATTGCTTGACTAACTGTTACCTGATCGTGTCAGGAGTTAAAGTTGGGGGGCTGCCGCCCCCCAAACCACCCGCTCTTGAACATTCTTGTGTTAAGGCTTTTAATTCCTGAATACTCAAATCACGTCGTACAGGGTGCCTCCTAATCCCTGTACGTTTTAAGGTTCCAACTTGTGACTCAGCCTCTTTAACAGCCCCCCAACTGTGCCTCCTAATTCCTGTACGTTTTAAGGGTCGACCTTGTAACTCAGCCTCTTTAACTCTTTAGAAAACGTAACTTTTTTCAAATAATTTAAAAAAGAAACTGAGTTTCTTTTTTAAACTTTAAATTTAGTATATAAAAAATTTCCTCTGACGGTGAATCGAACCCGGCTCTTCCACCTGACAGTCAGGAGTATCGACCGCTGTACTAAAGAGACACAATTGTAATTGTTTTTTAGTAAGTGGAATCTATTTTTGACGCAAGCAAATCCCCACAAAACTTGATATTTGGTTTTTGGAAAACAGGGAAGGAGTGATCAGATTGAGCTGAAATTTCGAGGATAAGCTCCCAGGCTCCAGGAAAGCTTATCCTCTAAATTTCAGCCCGATCAGACAACGTTAAAGGGGGGCTGTGGTGGGAAAAATTAACGAGGGCTCTTATAGGAAAACGAGGTTTTTCGTAAATGTAAATTCGGGGGATAATTTTTTCGGTCTGAAAATATCAAAAGGCCCTAACAGGTCGAATTCTGCTTCGAATGAGTCCTCATTCACCCGGATCAGTTGCCTACTGTGGCCTGTAGGCGTGGATAACAAAAAAAAAGAGAAATGAACTTTTAGTGGCTATATTTGGTTTTTGGAAAACAGGGAAGGAGTGATCGGACTGAGCTGAAATTTCGAGGATAGCTCCCGGGCCCTAGGAAACCTTAACCTCTAAATTTCAACCCAATCGGACAACGTTAAAGGGGGGCTGTGGTCGGAGGGTCGAAACTTCCGGCCCACTTTTACCCATGAAGATAAAGTCGGAGGGGGGTGAAATTTTGCACGTTTCTTAGTTTGAGCTTGGGCTACAAAATGCGATTACCGCTGTCTCTCTGCGACCGCTAAGACCAGAAATCGCTTAACATTGTGGTGGGTCGCCTCTTTATAGAGGCACAAGTGTGCCTCCTTGATAATTTTACCCCGCATAAATGTCAAACAGCTTAACTAGGAGGGGAAGGCGTCAGGACCACTATCATCAGGACATCGACTGTCACAATCGCTACCCGTCAGAACGTCGACAGTCATAACATCGACAAAATCCGTCACAACATCTAAAATTTTAAAACTTTAGTTTTTTGGGGTTTAGGGGGGGGAAAGGTACCTAGGTTAGGTTAGGTTACATATTTAATATATGCTATGCTTTACCCCCACCCCCCTGATGTGCTAATATATAGCCGAAATATGTTTCTAAACTATTATATACTTATTACTATTATATAAACTTATAAATTTTTTGTCGATGTCCTGACGGATTTTTTCGATGTCCTGACGTGTCGATGTTATGACTGTCGACGTTCTGGCGGGTAACGATTGTGACTTACGATGTCATGACGTGTCGATGTTCTGACGGTTTGTGGTTCTGACGGATTTTCCTTGCCAAAGAAATGACGTTTAGTGCTTGTGACGGTTAGATGAAATGGTAGCACCCGTCCGCGACCCCGTATGTTAGAAGTTATTCTGGAAATGCAGCTTTTTATGATATATTTTTTCTATACCCTCGGTTTCTTCTTTTTGGTGGTTAGAAATAGTAAAATATTAAGATTTCTGAACCCGCTTCTTCGCTGATTGTAAAAAGAAAAAAATTTAGGTATTCCAAAACTGTAGCCAACTGAGGCAGAAAATCTTCGGCTACATATGTTCAGTACCGTTGTATTAGCTGGAACGCACGCGATATATTATATAGGGAAGATGCTTGAAAAACTAGTCCAACGGGTTTCTTTTAACAGAGAATTGATTGCAAACCATGGTTTGTCATTGCGTTAACAATATTTAAACTTTTGTTTTTGGGATTTTGTTTTTTTTTGGGGGGGAGGCACCTGGGTTAGGTTAGGCTACGTATTTAATATATGCTATGCTTTTACCCCCATCCCCCCTGATGTGCAAATATATCCGAAATTTGTTTCTAAACTATTACATTTTCATCCTATTATGTTTTGGTTCATTAGCATTAACCAAACTTCACTTCTTGCGTGGGTTCCAGCTACTACAACAGTACCTTATATTCAGCTGTTACTGCCCGCTCGCTTTTTTTCAGAGAGAGAGCTTACCCTATTGTTCAGAACAAGATTATCTGATAATAATAATTCTCGTTTTTCCCGTTTTTATTATATTTACCTCCGTAATTTAGATAAGGAAACCTCAAATATGTTTACAGATTCCCCGACATACGTTTAAATCTTACGAAGCTTACTGGCAAACTACCCCACGGTACCTACAAGTATATGCCCGCCCAAAATGCCCTTACTTGTTGGAAGTGATTTATTTTTCTTGTTTGAAGTATGTTTCTTTTCTTTTACTCCACTATATCCATTTTTTTTTTTACAACGGGTTTAAAACAAATTCTTATCTGTTATACCAACCATATCTTTCCATACTTAGATATCATCACCTCGAAAAAAACTGGTCACAACATTCACTCCATATAATATACACTTCAAATGATAAAAATAAAGTTTCAAGCTCACTCTGTGACTATCAAAAAGGTTTTTCCCTTGCATCTCCGAAAACAACTGAGTGATAAATGTAGAACAGACACGCTCAAATTATTTTTTTTTTCCCGTTCAAATCGTTTTATACATGAATTGTCAATTTATGTGAAAGAGGACTTTTAATGAGTGACGTCCCGACTTTTACATGAATCGGTCGGAAAAAACAAATAGAGGGGGGGGGGTCATCAGTCCAATTCCTCCCATTCACCTTTGAAGTCGCAGATAGGCAGTTTCTCCCCGTCTATTTTGTATAAAATAAAAACTAACAACTACATTTTTTTCAAAATATCAAACTTCCTGTGAAATTGTTTTCAACACAGAAGTGCATGGAAAAGGAGGGGTGGCATTACCTATCTATCCTCCCTTTCCCTAGAGATCCCCTTGTGCAAGGCCGTATCCAGAGGGATGGAGGGATTTAGCCCCCCCCCCCCCCCAAAAAAAAATGTTTGTCCGACTCGAAAAAAACGCAACAAGAATGAATATAAAGCACATTTTTGATATGTTTTTTTTTTCTACCTCGCTCCCTCCAAAAAAGAATCCTTGTGTAAAATTCTCCCCCTCCCCCGAAAAAATAATCATGGATTTTTTCTCCTGACCTTGTGTATATAAGCGTAGATAAACTGGCACTCCAGCAAAATCAGGGAAACAACAGTTATACCTTTTGGTCTAGGTTTCAAATCTATTTTCTATTTTTATTTTTTTTTCAAGTCTATTTCGTTTTTTCTATCTTTCAGTTTGTTTTCTATAACGAGAAAAAGAATTGACAGTCCCTTCGACAGAACTCCTCTACAAAATGGATCGCAACAGTTGTGTTTGACCCTTAGTTATGAGTCATACTACAAATTGCTATCCTGTGACTGAATTGACCTAGAACTTAAGGGGGAAAAGAGGAAATTCTAATTTGCATGCTATGGAATAGGGAAAAACTTCTGAATACTTCTTCTAGATATGTCGATGGCGATCCTTATAATTTGGTCCATTCTATCTAGATCAATGCAGTCTCTATTGAAATCGAGCTTTAATTATTTCAGAGCTTAAAACTTATCAAAGCAGTTCCGTCACTTAATTTTCATCATCCAAAATTTTATCTTCTCACCTCCCATCCCCACCCCTAGCTCCTATGTAAAGAAGTTCTATTCAGTTAGTAAAGAAACCATAAACAGAAGTAGTCTATTTTTAAACAAGCTTGTCTTATATATTATTGCCATCACATGATAAAGTGGCAACCCGTCTTTTTTAAGAATTGGCTTGAAAATTTATTTATAGTAATGTAATAAGTTAACATTAACCAGCTTGAGAATTAACAAAATTTACAGAAAAAATGTTTTGTAATTATAAATTAATGTTCAACTGAACCTGAATAAAAATCATTTATTAAAAATAGTGTTGCATTTAAAATATGTTACCAGGGCCGTGTCCAAGAGGCTTAACCGGTTTGACCCCCCCCCCTCAACAAAAAACCTGTATATATCCCAGTCTGTATCGAGATAATTTCTTTAGAAATGCAGTTTTTTGTTGCTTTGAGCCAGGGTTTGCCCTTCAGTAGGCTTCAGCTACTGCTGCAATCATGGTAAAACTAAATACGACGCTACAATTTTGTCTCCAAAATAGAATTCAACTCCTGCATTTTGAAATAACACTCTGTTTTGGATACGAATCCTCTCAAGCCTGAATTTACCCATTGCTGCTGTGAAGTGCCAATAAAATACCTTGTTTCCAAAAAAATACCTTGGTTAATAAGACTTCATAATAATACCCAGTTACTCACCAATTCAAACGAAGGTATTTGTATGATATACCCCCCACCTAATAGTCTTCTAATATATTTCTCTGACGCTCAATCCTAATGAAATATACAAAAGTAAGATAAAAAAATATAACTTTGGATACAAAATTGGGCTATATATTTGCAAATTAGAGGGGGATGGGGGTAAAGTATAGTGGGTCTGCATGCCTAATGTGTTAGGTACAATTATTCTGCATACTATGTAGTAAGAATTGTTTTCTAACATCACACGGTCCAAATACTTTACCCCCCACCCCTAATGTTCAAATATATAGACCAAACTATATATTATCCGTCTATCCTGTTACTTTTCTTTGTCTTGTCTCACGCTAAGCTGAAAGAAACTAACGAAAAAAACCGGTTCCGTAATGCGTCAATGAATGAACAACTTGAGCGGTAGGGTTTTATCATTCAAGTACCCAAACGAGCTTATAAAAACCAATAATATTACTATATATCAACTTTAAGCCACGCGTAATATTGTTTTGCAATTAGCTGGTAACTTGGTAGGGTTGCCACCTGGTGACAAAAACACTAGATCTAGTGATTGTCTGGTGATTTAGTGATTTTCTTCAGTAATCTAGCGATTTATTTGCAAATTTAGTAATTTTCACATAAACAATCCCTAGAAATAATGATAAATGACTAGGGGCGGCAACCCTGTCCTAGCTTTAGAGAAAGAAACAGGAATAATCAGTTTTCTTGGAGATTCTTTTGTTTATTTGCCAATAGCATATGAGCATATCAAGCACAATGAGTTCAGCAACTTTTTAGCCAAAGAAAAAGTTAGGGAGTCAAAAGGAGGTTTTCAGGAATTCAACCCCTTCCTGAAATTTTTAATGATAACAAATTATTTGAAAACTTGAAAACAAATTATTTGAAACACCATGAAGTTATTAGTAGAGAGGACCCTTTACCTCGTGACCCTACACCATATATGGGCATAGAGTCCCTAGGGAGAACACCTGTGCTGTCAGTCCGACGGGGCACCATATATGGGCATGGAATCCCCAGGGAGAACACGTTTCCGAGAAATTGGTGTTCGTCCAGGAGAATTGTTTCCGGGGCGAAGTTTATTAATGTCTTTGGAGTTCATCCAGGAGAATTGTTTCTGGGCGAAGTTTATTAATGTCTTTGGTGTTCGTCCAGGAGAATTGTTTCCGGGTGAAGTTTATTATTGTCTGACGGATGATGTCAAGGTTGATTGATTTGTCACGAAAGGGGCATTAATTTGTTGTTTCTAAAGGGAATTATTGATGTACGAAAGGGGAAATAATTTGTTGTTTCTAAGGGGAATTATTGATTCACGAAAGGGGAATTAATTTGTTGTTTCTAAGGGGAATTATTGATTCAAGAAAGGGCAATTAATTTGTTGTTTCTAAGGGAAGGTGGGGAAGAGATATATTGATCTAGGACTCGAGAGGGAAAATGGATTTCTGAGAAATTGATTGCGTAACCTAACCTAACCTCATGAGCACATGATGGGACTCCATATATGGGCATAGAATCCCTCGAGGGGAGAGGATTTCTGAGAAATTGATTGCGTAATCGAAGGGAGAGAATTCCCGAGAAATTGATTACATAATCGGTAGAACCCTATCAGGAGCTCGTGACGGGAATCAATTTATGGGCATAGAATGACGTAATCGATTAGGACAAATGGATTTCTGAGAAATTGACTACATAATCGGTAGAACCCTATCAGGAGGTCGTGACGGGGGACCATATATGGACATAGAATGACGTAATCGACTAGGACAAATGGATTTCTGAGAAATTGATTATATAATCGGTAGAACCCTATCAGAAAGTCATGACGGGACTCCATATATGGGCATAGAATGACGTAATCGACTAGGACAGTTTGATTTCTGAGAAATTGATTACATAATCGGTAGAACCCTATCAGGAGGTCATGACGGAAGTCCATATATGGACATAGAATGACGTAATCGACTAGGACAGTTGGTATATTTCAGTAGTGGTTTCTCGTGGTTTACCTTGTCACATTTACATTCTCTTGATTTTTCAAAGTTCATTTTGAATTTCTTTCGTTGAAATGCAAGAGTTGGAATATTTCAGTAGTGTTACGTCGTGGTTTACTTTGTCACAGTTACATTCTCTTAATTTTTCAAAGTTCATTTTGAATTTCTTTCGTTGAAATGCAAGAGTTGGAATATTTCAGTAGTGTTTTGTTGCGGTTTACCTTGTCACAGTTACATTCTCTTGATTTTTCAAAGATCATTTTGGTTTTCTTTCGTTGAAATGCAAGAGTTGGAATATTTCAGTAGTGTTTTGTTGCGGTTTACCTTGTCACAGTTACATTCTCTTAATTTTTCAAAGTTAATTTTTAATTTCTATCATTGAAATGCAAGAGTTGGAATATTTCAGTAGTGTTTTGTCGTGGTTTACCTTGTCACAGTTACATTCTCTTGATTTTTCAAAGTTCATTTGAATTTCTTTCATTGAAATGCAAGAGTTGGATTATTTCAGTAGTGTTTTGTCGTGGTTTACCTTGTCACAGTTACATTCTCTTGATTTTTCAAAGTTCATTTGAATTTCTTTCATTGAAATGCAAGAGTTGGATTATGTCAGTAGTGTTTTGTTGTGCTTTACCTTGTCACAGTTACATTCTCTTAATTTTTCAAAGTTCATTTTGAATTTCTTTCGTTGAAATGCAAGAGTTTGAATATTTCAGTAGTGTTTTGTCGTGGTTTACCTTGTCACAGTTACATTGTCTTGATTTTTCAAAGTTCATTTTGAATTTCTTTCATTGAAATGCAAGAGTTGGATTATTTCACTAGTGTTTTGTCGTGGTTTACCATCTCACAGTTACATTCTCTTGATTTTTCAAAGATCATTTTGGTTTTCTTTCGTTGAAATGCAAGAGTTGGAATATTTCAGTAGTGTTTTGATGTGCTTTACCTTGTCACAGTTACATTCTCTTAATTTTTGAAAGTTCATTTTGAATTTCTTTCATTGAAATGCAAGGGTTGGAATATTTCAGTAGTGGTTTGTTGTGGTTTACCTTGTCACAGTTACATTCTCTTGATTTTTCAAAGTTCATTTTGAATTTGTTTCATTGAAATGCAAGAGTTGAATTATTTCAGTAGTATTTTGTCGTGGTTTACCATGTCACAGTTACATTCTCTTGATTTTTCAAAGTTCATTTTGGATTTCTTTCGTTGAAATGCAGGAGTTGGAATATTTCAGTAGTGTTTTGTCATGGTTTACCTTGTCACAGTTACATTCTCTTAATTTTTCAAAGTTCATTTTGAATTTCTTTCGTTGAAATGCAAGAGTTGGAATATTTCAGTATTGTTTTGTCGTGGTTTACCTTGTCACAGTTACATTTCTTGATTTTTCAAAGTTCATTTTGGATTTCTTTCGTTGAAATGCAAGAGTTGGAATATTTCAGTAGTGTTTTGTTGTGGTTTACCTTGTCACAGTTACATTCTCTTGATTTTTCAAAGTTCATTTGAATTTCTTTCATTGAAATGCAAGAGTTGGATTATTTCAGTAGTGTTTTGTCGTGGTTTACCTTGTCACAGTTACATTCTCTTGATTTTTCAAAGTTCATTTGAATTTCTTTCATTGAAATGCAAGAGTTGGATTATGTCAGTAGTGTTTTGTTGTGCTTTACCTTGTCACAGTTACATTCTCTTAATTTTTCAAAGTTCATTTTGAATTTCTTTCGTTGAAATGCAAGAGTTGGAATATTTCAGTAGTGTTTTGTCGTGGTTTACCTTGTCACAGTTACATTGTCTTGATTTTTCAAAGTTCATTTTGAATTTCTTTCATTGAAATGCAAGAGTTGGATTATTTCACTAGTGTTTTGTCGTGGTTTACCATCTCACAGTTACATTCTCTTGATTTTTCAAAGTTCATTTTGAATTTCTTTCGGTGAAATGCAAGAGTTGGAATATTTCAGTAGTGTTTTTTTGCGGTTTACCTTGTCACAGTTACATTCTCTTGATTTTTCAAAGTTCATTTTGAATTTCTTTCATTCAAATGCAAGAGTTGGAATATTTCAGTAGTGTTTTGTCATGGTTTACCTTGTCACAGTTACATTCTCTTAATTTTTCAAAGATCATTTTGGTTTTCTTTCGTTGAAATGCAAGAGTTGGAATATTTCAGTAGTGTTTTGTTGTGGTTTACCTTATCACAGTTTCATTTTCTTGATTTTTCAAAGTTCATTTTGAATTTCTTTCATAGAAATGCATGAGTTGGAATATTTCAGTAATGTTTTGTTATGGTTTACCTTGTCACACTTACATTCTCTTGATTTTTCAAAGTTCATTTCGAATTTCTTTCATTGAAATGCAAGAGTTGGAATATTTCAGTAGTGTTCTGTCGTGGTTTACCTTGTCACAGTTACATTCTCTTGATTTTTCAAAGTTCATTTTGAATTTCTTTCATTCAAATGCAAGAGTTGGATTATTTCAGTAGTGTTTTGTCATGGTTTACCTTGTCACAGTTACATTCTCTTGATTTTTCAAAGTTCATTTTGAATTTCTTTCCTTGAAATGCGAGAGTTGGAATATTTCAGTAGTGTTTTGTCGTGGTTTACCTTGTCACAGTTACATTCTATTAATTTTTCAAAGTTCATTTTGAATTTCTTTCATTGGAATGCAAGAGTTGGATTATCTCAGTAGTGTTTTGTCATGGTTTACCTTGTCACAGATACATTCTCTTGATTTTTAAAAGTTCATTTTGGATTTCTTTCGTTGAAATGCAAGAGTTGGAATATTTCAGTAGTGTTCTGTCATTGTTTACCATGTCACAGTTACATTCTCTTTATTTTTCAAAGTTCATTTTGAATTTCTTTCGTTGAAATGCAAGAGTTGGAATATTTCAGTACTGTTTTGTTGCGGTTTACCTTGTCACAGTTACATTCTCTTGATTTTTCAAAGTTCATTTTTAATTTCTATCATTGAAATGCAAGAGTTGGAATATTTCAGTAGTGTTTTGTCGTGGTTTACCTTGTCACAGTTACATTCTCTTGATTTTTCAAAGATCATTTTGGTTTTCTTTCGTTGAAATGCAAGAGTTGGAATATTTCAGTAGTGTTTTGTTGCGGTTTACCTTGTCACAGTTACATTCTCTTAATTTTTCAAAGTTCATTTTTAATTTCTATCATTGAAATGCAAGAGTTGGAACATTTCAGTAGTGTTTTGTCGTGGTTTAACTTGTCACAGTTACATTCTCTTGATTTTTCAAAGATCATTTTGGTTTTCTTTCGTTGAAATGCAAGAGTTGGAATATTTCAGTAGTGTTTTGAGGTGGTTTACCTTGTCACAGTTACGTTCTCTTGATTTTTCAAAGTTCATTTTGGTTTTCTTTCGTAGAAATGCAAGAGTTGGAATATTTCAATAGTGTTTTGTTGTGGTTTACCTAGTCACAGTTACATTCTCCTAATTTTTCAAAGTTCATTTTGGATTTCTTTCGTTGAAATGCAAGATTTGGAATATTTCAGTAGTGTTTTGTCAAGGTTTACCTTGTCACAGTTACATTCTCTTGATTTTTCAAAGTTCTTTTGAATTTCTTTCATTGAAATGCAAGAGTTGGAATATTTCAGTAGTGAGTTGGAATATTTCAGTAGTGTTTTGTCATGGTTTACCTTGTCACAGTTACATTCTATTAATTTTTCAAAGTTCATTTTGAATTTCTTTCGTTGAAATGCAAGAGTTGAAATATTTCAGTAGTGTTTTTGTCATGGTTTACCTTGTCACAGATACATTCTATTGATTTTTCAAAGTTCATTTTGAATTTCTTTCATTGAAATGCACGAGTTGGAATATTTCAGTAGTGTTTTGTCGTGGTTTACCTTGTCACAGTTACATTCTCTTGATTTTTCAAAGTTCATTTGAATTTCTTTCATTGAAATGCAAGAGTTGGATTATTTCAGTAGTGTTTTGTCGTGGTCTACCTTGTCACAGTTACATTCTCTTGATTTTTCAAAGTTCATTTGAATTTCCTACATTGTAATGCAAGAGTTGGATTATTTCAGTAGTGTTTTGTTGTGCTTTACCTTGTCACAGTTAAACCGTAACAAAACACTACTGAAATATTCCAACTCTTGCATTTCAACGAACGAAATTCAAAATGAACTTTGAAAAATTAAGAGAATGTAACTGTGACAAGGTAAACCACGACAAAACACTACTGAAATAATCCAACTCTTGCATTTCAATGAAAGAAATTCAAATGAACTTTGAAAAATCAAGAGAATGTAACTGTGACAAGGTAAACCACAACAAAACACTACTGAAATATTCCAACTCTTGCATTTCAACGAAAGAAATCCAAAATGAACTTTGAAAAATCAAGAAAATGTAACTGTGAAAAGCTAAACCACAACAAAACACTACTGAAATATTCCAACTCTTGCATTTCAACGAAAGAAATTCAAAATAAACTTTGAAAAATTAAGAATGTAACTGTGACAAGGTAAACCATGACAAAACACTACTGAAATATTCCAACTCCTGCATTTCAACGAAAGAAATCCAAAATGAACTTTGAAAAATCAAGAGAATGTAACTTTGACATGGTAAACCACGACAAAACACTACTGAAATAATCCAACTCTTGCATTTCAATGAAAGAAATTCAAAATGAACTTTGAAAAATCGAGAGAATGTAACTGTGACAAGGTAAACCACAACAAACCACTACTGAAATATTCCAACCCTTGCATTTCAATGAAAGAAATTCAAAATAAACTTTCAAAAATTAAGAGAATGTAACTGTGACAAGGTAAAGCACATCAAAACACTACTGAAATATTCCAACTCTTGCATTTCAACGAAAGAAAACCATAATGATCTTTGAAAAATCAAGAGAATGTAACTGTGACAAGGTAAACCACGACAAAACACTACTGAAATATTCCAACTCTTGCATTTCAATGATAGAAATTAAAAATGAACTTTGAAAAATTAAGAGAATGTAACTGTGACAAGGTAAACCGCAACAAAACACTACTGAAATATTCCAACTCTTGCATTTCAACGAAAGAAATTCAAAATGAACTGAAAAATTAAGAGAATGTAACTGTGACAAAGTAAACCACGACGTAACACTACTGAAATATTCCAACTCTTGCATTTCAACGAAAGAAATTCAAAATGAACTTTGAAAAATCAAGAGAATGTAACTGTGACAAGGTAAACCACGACAAACCACTACTGAAATATTCCAACTTTTCTAGTCGATTACGTCATTCTATGTCCATATATGGACTCCCGTCATGACCTCCTGATAGGGTTCTATCGATTATGTAATCAATTTCTCAGAAATCAAACTGTCCTAGTCGATTACGTCATTCTATGCCCATATATGGAGTCCCGTCATGACCTTCTGATAGGGTTCTACCGATTATGTAATCAATTTCTCAGAAATCCATTTGTCCCAGTCGATTACGTCATTCTATGTCCATATATGGGCGCCCGTCACGACCTCCTGATAGGGTTCTACCGATTATGTAGTCATTTTCTCAGAAATCCATTTGTCCTAATCGATTACGTCATTCTATGCCCATAAATGGATTACCGTCACGAGCTCCTGATAGGGTTCTACCGATTATGTAATCAATTTCTCGGGAATTCTCTCCTTTCGATTACGCAATCAATTTCTCGGAAATCCTCTCCCCTCGAGGGATTCTATGCCCATATATGGAGTCCCATCTTGTGCTCATGAGGTTAGGTTACGCAATCAATTTCTCGGAAATCCATTTTCCCTCTCGAGTCCTAGATCAATATATCTCTTCCCCACGTTCCCCTTAGAAACAACAAATTAATTGCCCTTTCTTGAATCAATAATTCCCCTTAGAAACAACAAATTAATTCTCCTTTCGTGAATCAATAATTCCCCTTAGAAACAACAAATTAATTCCCCTTTCGTAGATCAATAATTCCCCTTAGAAACAACAAATTAATTCCCCTTTCGTGACAAATCAATCAACCTTGACATCATCCGTCAGACAATAATAAATTTCACCTGGAAACAATTCTCCTGGACGAACACCAAAGACATTAATAAACTTCGCCCGGAAACAATTCTCCTGGACGAACTCCGAAGACATTAATAAACTTCGCCCCGGAAACAATTCTCCTGGACGAACACCAATTTCTCGGAAACGTGTTCTCCCTGGGGATTCCATGCCCATATATGGTGCCCCGTCGGACTGACAACACAGGTGTTCTCCCTAGGGACTCTATGCCCATATATGATGTAGGGTCACGAGTTAAAGGGTCCTCTCTACTGTTATTAACATTATGCTTCTATTGCAGTTGCTTTGCTAAACCTTGGTTTTGATTTTATAATAGTTAAATGAAAAATCTAAAGCCGGACTGGCCAGCCATGACAAAAATAAAGAGAAATCTCAAGATGCAGAAACAAACAAGACTAGGGCCAGTTGAAGAAAAAGACAAAACAAAAAGACGCGGATATTCCACCGGTACTGGTGCATTATATCTAAAACAGTGCTATAGACTGTACAAGCAAACCAGACAGGAAACCCGTCAAACTATTATATTTCCATCCTATTTTACTTCATTATCATTAACCAAACTTCACTTCTTTCGTGTATAGCGGTGTCTTAGATATAATTTACCAGTACCTTTTCACCTGTATAAAACAAGGCGTCTTCAATGCTAAGAAACAAAGATAAAAGCTAAAATAACCTAAAATTAAATAAAATCTAAAACCAAGAAATAAAAAAAATCTGTACTTATTAAATATAGCGACCACAACACCAGTATTTAGACACCATGAGGTTAGAAAACAATTCTTACTTCATAATATGCAATATAGCTGTAGCTAACACATTTTGCATGCAGCCTCGCTATGCATTACCCCAACCCCCCTAATGTACAAATATGTAGCCCAAATTACATAGTTTAAATGTATTCTGCCACTCGTCACTTGTTTTTTCAGTTCTTGTTTCGTCACAGCGATTCAATTTACAGGCAAACGGGTTGAAGCTAGAGAGCCGCATTGGGAGAGAAGATGGGAAATATGTAATTTAAGCTAGACCCCGGCGCCGCGCCGGCGGATCGACCGAACGCCGCCGACGAGAGGCCCAGTCGAACGCCACCGAAGTGTCGTAACGCCGCCGGCGTGCCGTAGGCACGCCGCCGCCGGCAGAGGCGGCGGCGTTCGGTCGACTTTAAATTATTTTTACGGCAATTCTTTATTGCGTCAACCGCAAAGTCGGAGCTTTTCCTTCTCGTGTGGTTTAGTATTTCGATTTTCCTGATTAGAAATCAAGCAGAGCTTGCACTATCCCCAAATTTTCGGGTATTTCCCCGAAAATCTATGCGTCACCTCGAAAAAAAATTTGGTTCCCCGAATTCCCGAAAATCACGCAATCACGGTGCCACCCCCAGTGATTTATCATTCACTGCTATACAGCTTCAGCCTTTTGTTGGATTTTGAAATTGACAGCCGACAGATTGTTTCTACAGCTGAATTGTAAGTTTTCAGATTTTTTTTTGCTGTTTTTAGATAAGATTTTCTTAATGTTTAATACTCAATTATTGAACACCTGATAGAAAATACAATCTTCTTTCTAGAACATTTTTACCCCCCCCCCCCCCCAAAAAAAAAAAAAAAAAAAAAAAACAGCCTTCGGTTGAGACAAAATTTAGTTATAGACTAAGCTATGTACAGGGTTGGGGAATTAAAGATTGAACCGGAAGTTACCCCAAAAATATGATTCATAAATAAATTGTAAATTATTGCCTATAGGGGAGGGGGATAGGGGGCTATCATTTTTAAATGATAATACCTCATTTTTCTTTTTTTTTTATTGAAAGCAGGGATGCCAAAAGATAATTATTTTTTTTCATTTACAGTGGAGACAGAAGAAAATGATATCAAATTCCCTGGGAAAGCATTGAAATATTTTGATAGACCCAGGGCCCCCCATTAGGATTTGTTCATTGTCTTGGGTCTTTTGCGATTTCTCATAGGCTACTGGCCTTATTTGGCTTTTGCGTGTGCCCCCTTTTAATTCGATTCTTTGGATCTTATGGAATGCCATGGCAAATCTATCACTCGGTTTTCCAATAATTTGAGGTATATCTGAATAATTTCGACATTTTTTTTGTTGTCTTTGTACCCCTTTAGTCATACCCTCAATTTTTTTTCAAGGAACACTAAGCTGTTTAACGTTATTTTGCGTGTTTGTTTGAACCATATAGTGACCTTGTTAATTATTCAGTAAATTATTTTTCTAATGAAAGCTGAGACGGTATCCTATCAAGGTGGTATCCGGAGGGGGGGGGGGGGTAGGGAGGTATTATATTTAAATGATAATAGCTCAAAATTTTATTTATTGAAAGCAGGGATCCCAAAAAGTTCATTTTTTTTAATTTAAAGCAGAGACGGCATCCTATCAAGGTGGTATCCAGAGGGGGGAGGGGGTATTGATTTATCATATTTAAATGATAATACCTCGATTTTTTTTAAAGCAGGGGTGCTATTAAGTTAATTATTTTTTTTATTTAAAGCAGAGACGGTATCCTATCAAGATGGTATCAAGGGGAAGGGGGGCATAGGGAGTTATTATATTTAATTGATAGTACCTTGATTTTTTTTACTGAAAGCAGGGATGCCAAAAAGTTGAAAAGTTGACAAAATTAACAAGATTTTCATGAGTTATACTTGATACAGCACTTGCATGGTTTTGTCGTCCAAAGGGAAAGGGACATATGCGTCCAATCCGTGTTTTTTTTTTATTGATGAAACGGGTTTACTTTGAAAACATTCATTCATAAGTACCAGGCAGATTCAAACTAAAACAAACTGGTGTGACGAAAGCGATATCGACATCCCCACCTAACGTTGCGCTCGAGTGACAATGGCGCCCATTGTCCAGTGCCCAAGTTACATTAAAAGGCCAGGTCATAATAAAAGCTTTCAATTTGGGAGGTTCAAGGAGGAGTCTTTGACAGTCTTATGACCTCAGGGTAATAGATGCCTGGGTGGGGATCAAAGAGGAGTCTTTGAGTATTTTGACCACATGTGACTTATTGTTGCGACTTTCTTAAATATGGTAATTTTTGTGGGCATTTGGAAATCAAAGCTTAAACTCAATAACTGATACTAAGTGTCCTAACATTTTGCATGGATTAAAAGTGACGAACTAGGATGAAAATCCCAACATCTTCCTGGAGCTACTTCAGTCTGCATATTATTTCATTTAATTACATTTAAAACGGATGAGCTTTTCATTTTTTACCTAAGAAAATAGCTGGCACTTCATTTTTCTTCATACCGAATAAACCATTAAGTATTTTTTGTTTCATTGTAATTGAAATGTTCTCATGTGAAGTGTTCATCATGTATTTTTCAATTTGATAAATTTACTCCTTTTAGATGCAGTTTATAATTTGACTGATATTAGGTATTTATCAGTTCATAATTTGAAATGAATCCCCAAAAGAAAAAAAATGAATAATATCCAAAAGAGCAGCCAAAACCAATAAAAAAGCAGCAGTTCAGCCTTAGCCTACATGACATATATTCTATAAAGAAGCCAACAAAACCTTTAAAATGCATTTTTTTTAAAATTGTTATTAAAAACCAGTTTTTAATACAAGAGGGCTTTTTAGGAATCCAAAAGAGCAAAAAAAAAAAAAAATCAATATCAAAGTCGCCCATTTCAACTGTTTTAAAGGTGACAAAACAGATATAGGCAAGGGGCATTATGAAAAAATTAAGCTTCTAAGTTCAAAGTTATATTCAAAGTTTTTACCCAGATAACTGACGAATTTTGTGATACGGTATTTGAAGTTTTGTATACAGTAATGCTTGATGAAAAAAACTACTAATTTTGATGCTTACTTATGTTAAGAATACATAGCTAATAGATACTTCAACTACTTGTATTATACAAGGGTTCTGAAACGTCACAGCCACTTGGTTTCTACCAGATTTCTT
This sequence comes from Artemia sinica, assembly GCA_027921565.1. Taxonomy (NCBI): domain Eukaryota; kingdom Metazoa; phylum Arthropoda; class Branchiopoda; order Anostraca; family Artemiidae; genus Artemia; species Artemia sinica. Next base: position 37,990,618 of record CM051276.1, read on the forward strand.
CTTCTCTTGATGAATAACGAAGAAGACCAGTTTCCAGCCAGCGACTTGTGAATTTTTGAACTCGTGAATAGGCATGAAACTGTTGTAAATTTTAGCTGTGATTTGAGAAAGACTGATGAAAACATTAATGTTTGCGGTCAACATTGATCGCGCCGGCAGCGCGCCACCGACATCTTACCGGCGGTGCGGCGCACTATTTTTGGCCCCGCCGGTCTTCCATCGTCGGCGCGGCACCTAGGCCTAGCCCTGTTGCAGTCACCCATTCCAAAGTTTTGAAACATCCAACAAAATTACCGATTAATCAAATCATCTCCCATAATATTTTTGCCATATTAAGCTGTAGCCTGAAATCAGAATTACCGTCTTTCAAGGCTAATCAGCTATTCAAAAATTGCATAGATTTAGTTTAATTCAAGTATCTTTACAATGTTGAAAGGTCTTTTTATAGCAATTCTGGTGTATCAATTGTCCCAAAATAACATGATCCATACAAATACAAATGATCAGAAAACATTTAAAAATATAATTTTTCATTAAATTATTATTTATAAGATATTACTCATAATACAATTTCTCAAAATCTACCTCAAATATAGCTTAAAACGATATGAAACGTATATTCTGTAAATAAATTAGCAGAAACGGAGAGTTGCAACACATACAATGTGGTCAAATAGAAGTTTCTGCATAAGGTCTCTGCATTATTTTATTTTCAAACATGGTCTAGTATGCTAAATACTTTTATCAGTCAGATTAAAATCCATAAAAGTAATTTTACTCTCCTTAATCATGAAAAGTTAATTTGGTACTTATGCTTTATATATAACACAGCGCTATCGACTTGACAAGGAGTGCAGACACGAAACCCTTGAAAGGGCTTTTGCAATAGCAATCAGAGTGGTTTCTGATCAGGGTTGCCATCGAGGTTACGTTCGTAACTTTTTTGGTACATTTTAAATAAGACGGTACGTTTTACGTTACGGTCCTAAAAACGTTACATTTTTGTTACGTTTTTGAATTTATGTTACAATTATGTTACACTTTTGAATAATGAGCAAGTTTCAAATTGCCTGAGTAGCCTAATCTATTTTTTTCCCCTGCGAAAAAATCCGCTATTCCCATTTTAATTACACTGACATGAGTATCAACATTCTTTCACATCACGGTCATTCAATCTTATCAAACAATCACTCAGTTATTAAGATGAGAAAATACCCACTTCGCTTACTCGCATAATAAGTTAAGATAACATTCTCTCTCATGAGCATAAGATTATCATTTGTTTAGTGACAAGTGACAATAGTCAGTTAGTCATCTCACCAACTTTCGATTTCATCAGTTGACCTTGAATCTTGTTCAGTCAGCAGTCATACTGAAATTATATGGAGAAGGAGCTAGCTGAAGTCAGGAAGGAAAATGTATAGTAAAAACAGATAAATAATAATAAAAGCTAATTTCTTCATAATTTCTTTTTAAATAAGTGATTATAAGATGATATGGTACTTGTTAGTTAGCTGGTTCAAACACGAGAAGTGAAGTTTGGTTAATACTAATGAAATAAAACAAAATATGATGAAAATATAATACTTTAGAAACAAATTTGGGCTATATATTTGCATATTAGGGGGTTGGGGTGTAGAGCATAGTATATATTAAATACGTAACCCAACCTAGGTACTTTTCCCCCCTAAACTCCAAAAAACAATAGTTTAAAAAATTATAAACGCCACGACAAACCACGCTTTTCGATCCAATTCTCTATTGACTAATACTGGTTTGACTAGTTTCCTTTAGCATCTATCTTGCGTGTGTATCAGCTAATTGACAAGTACCGATGCATATGTATTATTCTTTGCGTAACAACCTCACCCCCCCCCCTTCCGATTGGTTGGACATAATATCAGGTTATATACAAAATTTGTTCTTTTTATATGGTATTATGAACAGCTGATATTGACAAAATTTATGAAAGTGTAAAAATGAGCCATTTTTTGGTTATATCTAAGCATTGAGGAGGGGGGTGGGTTAGTTGAGCCGGCATTTTTGATTTTATGCTAAACTTTTTCCAAATATCATGGTCACTTTTTTTACATTAACCCCCCCCCCTCCCCATCTAAGGTCCCATATAAAACTGTACCGATACATTTCACCGTTGTGTCGAATATTGTGATGACATTATTTCTTGTTATATTCTTTCGTGTTCTTTCATATTATAAAGTAAAATATTTATTGGTTGATTTTTTTTATGTATTCCTAGGGCTATATCCCGGACCATTAGGGGATGGGTGTATTTTCAGAAAAGGGGCCATGATATTTGGAAATAGTATAAAATAAAGAATTTAATGGCACTGCTTGTGTGTTTAGTATGTCTTCTTCAGAAAAGGACAATCACTAAATATTTGGCTTTAGAAAAAGACAACAATACTAATGCCCATTTTTATGAAGAAGATAAACAGTCCTTTATCTGTATACCAGGGCCGTATCCAGGATTTTTGTTCAGGGGGGGGGGGGGGTTACTAATTTTTGGCTTTTTTTTGGGGGGGGGGGGTTACTAATATTTGACTCAGTTTTCGACTAATTTTACTGACTTTTACCTAGGTTTTACTAATTTTCGACTTATTTTCGAGTCGGTCAAAAATTTCGGGGGGGGGGGGGTTCAAACCGGGTAATCCCCCCCCCCCTGGATACGGCCTTGCTGTATACGATAGGCTTACAGTTGACTTAAAAACTGATTCACAAGGACCACGCAGGCTGAACTGGGGCCCCAGCCCCCTGAAAACGTGAATTTCTCGGCATTTCTTTATTAAATTGTAGGTTTTTTATCATCCCCCATTATTTTTAATTATATCATTTCCAGTTGATTTTTTATTAACTCACTGATCTTTTTGTTCCATCTGCCATTTATTTCTTTGTCACACAATATTTTTTAATTTGTGAACTATTTTTCAACCACTTCCGAATGTTCAGTTACTTCCCACTTTTAACAGTATAGAACAACGGTAAGAGCACTTCCCGAGGCTGTGTTAACTTAGGTTGTAATCTTGGATGAGACATTATATATTTTTTTATTAATTGGAAAATTAAAATTTGAAAATATTAAATATAAGTGAAAATTTGGGGCAAAAAATCGATTCGTTTCTGCATAATTTGATCTTTTTTAATTGTTTTCCTCAACTCATCGACTTTTTCCGTTTATGTATTTAAAACCTAGGTAAATTGGTGTTTATGCTATGTAAACAATTATGCGATGTTAAATAATTCATATATTCTTGAGAAAAAAAAATTCTCTACTTTTTAGTTCATTTTGAAAATGAGTTTAATTTTTTTTTTTTATTGTTTGACCTCACCCCCTAAAAATTCTTTGTACGTGTGACTTGTGAGACCTATCAAAACAGCTTTAGGATAACATTCTTGAGGTTGAATTGTATGCTCTTCTTTTATTTCTTGCTTTCTTTTGGTTGGGAGTTACGATTCAAATTACAAACGGAAAAATGCATATTATTCAAAATAACTGTTGTTTCGTATAAGAACTGAAGACAACGATTAAAATATTTTTTGTTCGATAAAATAAAAACAAAACAAAAACTCTATCACTCGGAATTGCTCAATTATTCATGTTGGTACGAGGCAAATTTGAAGATGGAGGAGGTGAGACGGAGACTGAGCCAATCTAAAATACTAGACGGGAAGGGAGCAATTAAAGTGATTTTCTGTCTTTTTAAGAAGCTGGATTTATTAAAACCGTTTTTGCTGAAATTTAACAATAAAAAAATCTAGTTGGTTATCTTCTTTTCTGAAAAACTCTAATTGTCCTGTGTTTATTGATTTGCCTTTTATTTTGTACGTATTACTCATCAACTTTTGGTTTAAAACACCAATAATGGCAATTAAAAACAACAACAACAAAATAAGCAAAATAGTAGCCTGGGGTTATATACACGCATCGGGGTGGGGGGGGGCGTCTTTCAGTTGTGCAGGTAAAATTGAAGCAGCACTTACAGTTGAATAAATAGAAATTTCCTGAAGGTAAAGAAGCATGAATTGTTATTATTGTATACTTTTTAGGCACCTTCTAAAAGTTGGAGGGAGGATTTTTAATGAGATCACGTAAAGATATATTCTTCAAATTATACAGGCAACAAATTTCCCCTCCCCCCTTTGAGTACCGCTCTTGATAGCGAAATTAAGGCACCCTGCCTTGAAAATAGACTTTCCTATCAAAAGTTACGAAAAAGTTGCGTTTTTCAGAGTTTGGAGGTTACGGAATTTTTGGTCTGGTGGCAACCGCTGTTTATGATTGAGTTTAAAATATTTAAACGATTGTTTTTTGGGGTTTAGGGGGGGGAGTACCTAGGTTAGGTTAGGCTACGTATTTAATATATGCTATGCTTTACCACCCCCACCCCCTAATGTGCAAATATATAGCTCAAATTTGTTTCTAAACCATTATATTTTCATCCTATTTTATTTTCTTTCATTAGCATTAACCAAACTTGACTTCTTTCGTGTTATATATAAAGTATAAGTACCGCTTATTTTTACTATTCAGGAAAAAAAAATCGTGTCCGGTACACAGAAGGGCATCCAAGTCAGGATAGGTCATTAGATCAGAGCAGGGTACCTTCTTGGTTAAGAGGTTAGAAATTTTTAGAAATTTGTTTACCTTTCATCTAACAAAAAAAATTGGGAAAACAAAATTCAAAGAAGAGTGAGGGAGTTTTAATCGGCTGTTGTCATCTAGAATGAGGGACTATGTAATTAAACTTACTAGTGTACCTTCCTTATATTTTGTTAAATAAAAAAAACAAGTTTTTTAACTGAAAATAAGGAGCGACATTAAAACTTAAAACGAACAGATATTAGTCCGTATACGAAAGGGGCTGTCCCCTCCTCAACGCCTCGCTCTTAACGCTAAAGTTTTTTATTGTTTTAAAAAATAAAGTTGTGTGACAGAGTCAAACTTTAGCGGAAAGAGCGAGGCGTTGAGGAGGGGACAGTCCCTTTCATATACGAAATAATTTCTGTTCGTTTTAAGTTTTAATGTCGCTCCTTACTTTCAGTTAAAAAACTTGTTTTTTTTATTTAATTTCTGAATGTTTTGAATTAATGCAGCTTTGATTTTGACTCACCGTACATGAATAATTAGAATGAAATTGCATATTAGTTTTATTGTTTCGGCAAAACGACTTTCTCAAATTTTTGTTATGACGTAACTTACGAATTAACTTACGTAACGAACTTCTATATTTGTATGTTTTTATTACGTATATTGGGGAGTTTACCCCTAGTCAATACTTTGCTCTTGACGCTAAAATTCGAATTTTTTCCAATCACAAACCCCTGAATAACAAAGGCCGGTTAATTAGAATAGATAGCTCTTTTGAAAGTACTAAAAAAAACTTTAGCGTAAATGGCGAGGTATTGACTAGGGGGCGAACCCCTTCATATACGTAATAATTTCTGTTTGTTTTAAGCGTTAATGTTGCTCCTTACTTTCAGTTGAAAAAACTTGTTTTTTTATTTAATTTCTGATATAATGCTGGGAAATCCGGCGCCCCCTTTATAAAAATGTCCCTTCCCCACGGAGATATCCTCCATGGAAAGATCCTTCCACGTAACGGCGCGGCGCCGGTCTTCCCTCATCGGCGCGGCGCCGGGGTCTAATTTAGGCTATGTATTTGCACATTAGGGGAGGGGGTTTGGGGGTAAAGCATAGCGGGTCTGCATGCAAAATGTGTTAACTACAATTATTCTTCATATTATGAAGTAAGAATTGTTGGCACTTATGTACTATCTGTAACGCACGCGCCATATTATATAGGAAAGATGTTTAAGAAACTAGTCAAACGGGTTTCTTTCAATGGAGCATTGGATTGGAAACCGTGGCTTGTCATTGCGTTTACAATATTTAAACTATTGTTTTTTGGGGTTTAGGGGGGTAAAAAGGTACCTAGGTTGGGTTAGGTTAAGTACATAGGTACCGAATCGTTCTCTAACTTCACTTCTTGGGTGTGGTCGCTATAGTTAACAAGTACCACAATATCTACATACACAGTAGTTGCTACTGTGATTGAGCACCACAGAAGCTAAATAGAATTGCTTGGGTACTTATTTAGTAGCCGGGCAACACGCGAGATGAACCGCATATAGGATCTAAAAAAATCTTATTGAAAAGCAGGTTTCCGCTGCCTAATGAGGTATTGCTCACTCTGAAAAAAACATTTAAACTTTAGTTTTTTGGTCTTAAAGGGGCAAAAAAAGGTACTTAGGTTAGGTTACGTATTTAATATATGCTATGCTTTACCCCCACCCCCTAATGTGCAAATATATAGCCCAAATTTGTTCCTAAACTATTATATTTTTATCATAGTTCGTTTTATGTCATTAGTAGTAACCAAACTTCACTTCTCGCTTGCTGACCGGCTACTAAATAAGTACCATTGCTTCAATGAAAACACTGAGTCGCAACTCACTCCTCTCCGAAACTAAATTTTTTTCCTCCCTTCCTTCATCCTCGTGCATATCTAAAGGGAAGTGTCCCGCCTCTAGAGCCGTGATTCTCACCGTGAGGGGCAGGCTTCATCGGTGGGGATGGCAACCTTTTGATGGATCGTGGGCACGATATACACCCTTTGGCTGACTATACTTTAGCATCCACTTTGTAAAAAAAAACATGTGAATGACGTCACATGTATATGCATTTAAATGGCAAAAAAACAAATGATAGTATTGTAAAATCGTCATACATTGTATAAAAGGTATTCAAACAACATTTTTCATTAGCATAAAAATATACCTAGAGGACGACCAAAAAATATCAAGTTAATGGCCTTTATAACTTCCCTAATGTGAATACATTTTAAATTTTGAATAACAAAATTTAAATATAATTATGGGGGCATCAGGATTTTAGAAATTACTACGGGGACATAGCCCAAAATTGGTTGGGAATCACTGTTCTAGAATCTCTCAAGTCTCATTTCTTCCAACACTAACAATAACTGTACTCTTATTTTGAGCCTAGGCCCAAAAGTATTGTCGCAGCCCCGAAATTTCAGATGGGCAAAAACCCTTCATGCGAAAGTCTGCTCTTGTAGTAGACAGAAAATCTGCATCTGGCACGTACATATTTTCGAGCGCGGGGGGGGGGGGGGGCTGTGAAATCCGATAAATAAACGAAATTATTAGTTAAATCTGTAGATTTTTAAAAATTTGTAGTTTCCTGCTATTTTTTCTTTTCTACAATTTCCCTTCCTCTTGCGTCTTTTCTTTCAAATATCCTTCTTCAATCCCACCCCGACAACAAGTATGCGTTTATACCAGATCCTAGCCCAATCTGTTGTACTGTTCGTATACTTGGTATTTTTGTTCGTTGGGGTCACATTTTAGGACATGTCAATTCACAACAAATTTATGGAGGATGTGATTTTCAATATTTATGAGGAGGGGCAAATTTGTCATGTTTTCAAATTTTAAATGAAAACACAAAAAAAAAAAATTCTGTGTGCTTATTTAGTAGCCGGGCAACACGCAAGGACAACCCATATAGAATCTCAGATTCTATTGAAAAACAAGTTTCCACTACCTAGTGAGGCATCTTTCACTCTGTGAAAAATATTTAACCTTCAGTTTTTTGGGGTTACAGGGGTAAAAAAGGTACCTAGGTTAGGTTACGTATTTAATATATGCTATTCTTTATCCCCCCCCCCCCTAATGCGCAAATATATAGCCCAAATTTGTGTCTAAACTATTATATTTTTATCATACTTTGTTTTATTTAATTAGCAGTAACCAAACTTCACTTCTCCCGTGTTGCCCGGCTTCTAAATAAGTACCTTTTTCTGGGGCAAAAGCATTTAGAGGAAGGGGACTTAGCCCCCCCCCCCCAATGAAACCACTTCAGTGGATGCGACTTTTACAAGGATAAAAAATAGACGAATTATAGTAAGAATAAACAAATTTATAAGAAAATCAGTTAAATTATTAAGATTTCGAGTGAATTCGAGGGAGATAGTTATACAGACCTCTCTCATGTCTGCGCACGAGCAAGTGTTTACAGTCCGAATCTCAACGCTTGGCCCAGTCTATACACTCCCATTATCTTGCTTATTTTCTGAATCTTCCCCATGCCCCATAAAGTTTACGTTTGTGTATAACCCCAGCTCAAGCTGTTTTACGGTATGTCCTGGTTTTTGTTTCATGGGGTCACATTTTACGGTAGGGGGCTCAACTTTGAAAGAAACGAAAAAAGTAGACGAATTATAATAGAAATATAAGATACTACAGGAAAAAAGGAAATAAAAGATTCCAGATTCTAGAAAATCCGCCCCGAAAGTTTCATTTTCATAGCCAAAGCCCTTTCAAAGATAGCCAAAAGTAGCTAAACTAGAATCGGTACCCGTGCATTATGCGGGCACCGCGTAGAAGTCGAGTTTCGTTAATGCTAATGGAACTAAATAAGATAAGATGAATATATAATAGTTTACAAACAAATTCGGGCTATATATTTGCACATTAGAGGGATAGGGGGTAAAGCATAGCATAGGCCTATATTAAATACGTAACCTAACCTATGTACCTCCCCCCCCTAAACCCAAAAAAACAATCGTTTAAATATTGTAAAATCCATGAGAAACAACCTTTGCAATCAATTTAGGTATCTGAAATAGCCGTTTGTACGGGTGACTGAAGCACTTCCCGTTTGTCATTCAACATACAGTAAATAGCGATGCCCACAAAATGCACAAGTACCCTAGAATCTTACCATTAATTTTTAGCTTATTATTTCTAATGAAAAACTTAACAGATATCTAATGACTTCATTGGTTTAGTTCATTCCCCTTTTCAGATTAGGAGCAGCCATTTGGAAGGAGGCAATATCCCCTAGGTTTTTTTCCCCGTTCCCTTCCAGATTTTGCAAAGTACCTTTTTGGTACTTTTATGGTAATTTGTAGTTTCATTGAAAAAATCAGATTGAAAACAAATTTGCCCCCCCCTCCTAGATTTTGAAAACCAATAAACCCCCACATGTTCATGAATTAGCGTCCCTGTTTCATATCAGCACAAACTTTAAATCTTTCAATTCACTGAATACTGAGATATCTAAAAAAAAATATAGATACATTTCTTTTAGGATCAGAAAAACATCCTGAATCCAAAAATAACATTCATTTCAGTCGCAAATTACCGGTAAATTTTTCGTTATTCATATTATTGACTTATGAATAAAATAAACATACCATTCGATGCCTCTTTTATGCTCTTTCCAAATATATTAATCATTTTTGTCGCAAATGAATTTTACCCCCACCCTTATATATACCAATTCAGGGTAAATATTTGCAAATTAAGGGGGGGGGGGGATTTTTTCTTATATAAATGAGAGGTAAGTTTAAACTTTCCCCCATCCCCCTAATGTGCAAATATATACCCTGAATTGGTATATATAGGGGTGGGGGTAAAATTCCGACAAAAAATGATTATTATATTTGGAAAGAGTATAAAAAAAGGCATCGAGTGGTATGTTTATTTTATTCATAAGTCAATAATATGAATAATGAAAAAATTTACCAATTTACCTTCCCCCTCATAGTAAAAATTTACGCTGAATTGTATATATACAATAAATTTTCGATTCTTCCGATAAGCCGTTATTTACCATTAGGAGGGGGCAAAGTAAATTTGTGACGGAAATGAATGTTTTATTTGAATTCAATTTGAAATTTTTGATTCTAAAAATATGTCTATTTCTTAGCTATCTCACTAATTAGTGAATCCTGGAGTTTTCACTTAAAATATATCCACCAAATACCACTTTTTCTGCTAAACAACCTTCCAATATTTTAAAAATTCACACAAAACTACCTTATCCGACAAGACCGAGTACCATTTAAAAACTAGTTTATTATCTGATTCAACCCCCTCACAAAGGAAATGTCCGACCTAGTTCACCCACCCGGTTCAGGCCGCCTCTCCTCGCTGAAGTGCAAACAAGCCAGGTGGAAAACATTCCAGTCTCGGCTAAAAGCCAAAAAGATGTACCGTTTGAATTAGGCATGAATATAGAGTCAGTGGCGGAGGAAGTTCTATTTTTCGCGAGAATCAGAGGCACGTTCTCTGGAAATGTCCCGCGAAAGGATTGTCAAAAGAAGTAAAGGTACTTGTCAAGAATCCGATAAACACGCGAGAAAGCCCGCATCGAAAAGTCAAAGATGCTTTATGAAAAACAGGTTTTCTCCGGCTTTGAGGTATTGCTCATTCCGTAACAAATGTTTAAACTTTAGTTTTTTGGGGTTGAAGGGGCAAAAAAAGGGGTAAATTTCTACCAAATCATATTATTGAGTTAGGATTAAAGTGAATACACCATTCGATGCCTTTTTTTATGCTGATTACGAATATAATAATCATTTCTATCGGAAATGAATTTCAGCCCCCTCCCTCCTATATATGCCAATTCAGGGTATATATTTCTGCATTAGGGGGGGGGGGGGGGGGTAAAGTTTAAACTTACCTCCCATTTACATCAGAATCAAAATTTGCCACCACCCCCCCCCCCCTAATGTAGAAATATATACCCTGAATTGGCATATATAGGAGAAGGGGGGGGCTGAAATTCATTTCCGATAGAAATGATTATTAAATTCGTAACCAGCATAAAAAAGGCATCGAGTGGTATATTCACTTTATGCGTAAGTCAATAATATGATTTGGTAGAAATTTACCAAAAAGGTACCTAGGTTAGGTTACATATTTAATATATGATGTGCTTTACTTCCACCCCCCCCCCCCCTAATGTGCAAATATATACCCGAAATTTGTTTCCAAACCATTATATTTTCATCCTATTTTGTTTTATTTCATTAACATTAACGAAACTTCACTTCTCGCGTGTTTATCGGATTCTTGACAAGTACCGAAGTAAATTAATAGAACAATCAAGTATTACAGGGGGCCTCTGTTTATGAGCATGCCTAAGTTAAATATATAAGCACAAAAAAGTAAATAGCAAATTGTAACAGAGAAATGATTTCTCTATATTTTGGGAGCAGTGGGATGGTCATGGGGAGAGTTTGAACGACCTAGACCTTTTCCTTCGGAATTTGAAAAATGACCCTTGCTAATCCCTTATTCAGGAGGCTAAGATCACTGGCCTGTAAGCATAATACATAGAGCATTGTATAACTTTGGGAAGGGAGTCTGCAAAAATAAAATTCGGGAAAGGGAACGTATGTAGCCTCATGGGGGTACTCTTTGGAAAAATGGGTTTTCGCCAGAATAATGTCATTTTTTCTGAGCGATAAAATTACGCTGTTTGTCAAGGCCGTATCCAGGGGCGGGTTAAGGGGTTTGACCCCCCCCCCTCCGAAATGTTTGTTTGACTCGTAAAAACGTAACAAAAATGGATATAAACAAATTTTGAATGCGTTTTTTTTTGTATAAAACCACCCCCGAAAAAAATCTTTGAGTAAACCCCCCCCCCTAAAAAAATCCTGGGTACGGCCTTGCTGTTTGTGAATTTTTGATTCTCCAAGATCTGGCAGCTACCTTATGCCGTGGAATCTTGCAGTTACGACTTAATCATCGTCCCTTGATAATTGTACGCGCTTGCCCCCTCCCATCCATCCTAGAAAATGTTTTACGGACATCCAAATTTGTAATGTTGTTTATTTCATGCCGCGTCTGCCTTTTTTGCTTTTGTGGCGGCTCTAAAATCTACTTTATAGGAATATTCCATTACGTAGGTTTTAATTTAGAAGAAAAAAAGATTTGGCTCAAATCTGGGGCGGGGCAGTTGCCCCCAACAATTAGGAGAAAAATTATTATATAGTCCATGCCACTTAACTATCTGTATATGGACCCCCTCTCCCCCCCCCAATAGAATCTTGGAGCTACACCCCTGGATAAGGTGTAATTAAGAGATTCAATGCCATTAAAATCGTTTTGTGAGGCTTGGCGTCGACTGACGGTCTCAAATTCAAAGGGCCCATTAGCAAATTATTCCAGCGTTACAGAGAACTTCCAAAATATTTTTACAAAAGTTGATAGGATATCCTAAATGCGTCAACAGTTCGAAAAGTTAAAGAGAGGCTAGTTTAAAACAAAGTAAACACCTAATCTCTTACGATTCGTTAAGCAAAACGATGTCTATTCAATGTGCGTACAGTATAATGTGCATCCTGTGTATCTAATATTGTGGATCTGGCAGCAAAATTCCCGGGGGGGCCTTACAGGTAGGTACGTAGGAATTCTTTTCGGGGGGAGTCTAACAATAAAAAACTTGTTTGATAGTTCGAATTAAAGGCGCCCAAAAAATTGGAAAAACTGGTATTCCGGGTCCCATAGCATTCCAGTGTATATCCCTGCCCCCGGCTCAGTCCAAAGGAAATCATTCGCTAAAAAAACTTGATTCTTTTCAAAAAGAAAACGAGTATTGTTTCTCTGTGGACTGACCCAGGCAATAACGGACGTACTTAACACAAATTATAGGGAAATCGTGAAAACCGTGGACTTTTGTTTCTGATCAGCTTTAAAGTGCTGGGCCTTGATATTGGGCCTGGGTGGAAACCCTGCACTGAGAAGAAAATTAAACTTTTTGAAAAAGGCCCCCACTTTTGAAAAGGGGAGACATATGAAAAAATTAGGTTCCATATCACATCCTGTTCACCAGTTCACAAAAATGTCGGGAGGAGAGGCAAGAATTTGTATACTAAAGACACAAAAATATGCCTTTGAAATCTAGGGGAGGGGCAATTTTTTTAAACTAAAATACCAAAAAGGGTACTTTTCAAAATCTAGAGGGGGCAAATACCTTCCTCAATTGTCAGCCCCGATCACATCTATCTTTTGAGTAAATGGTTGCCAGTTTCAACCAGTATTTTGGACGTTATTAATGAAAACCCAAATCATTCAACAGGACCAGTAATCCAAGACTTGTCTAACAGAAAATTCAAATAACTTGTCCATTAAAAACTTTGAAAGCTGTTACGACGCCTGGAAATTCCTTACCGTTTACAAACAACCGAGATTTGGGTTCTATCCCTAACAACTAAGACCAAATCAACTGATTACTTATGCCCAACTGAGACAAAATCAACTGACAAAACAAGTAAGTTAGAAATGTTTCACCATCGCAAATTTTCTGTTTTATAAGAATGGCGCATTTATCTGCGGAGGTAACCGCTCCATAAATGCTGCACCAGTGGCACCAATTCACTAAAATAAAGGGAGGGGCTAATTTTTTTAGATTTTGTTAACATAAAGATACAAAAGGGAGTTATTTAAAAATATATAGTGAGGGGAATGTCACTTTTTTGGATTTTTGAACGAAACATGCCAAAAAGTATATTTTTCAAAATCTAGCGGGGGGGGAGGGTAAATGCCTCCACAGCCCTTCATAGGCAACCCTAGACTGCACTACGTTAGATGGTTAACTTACGGTTTCAGTCCGTTTAAAAAAAAGTACCAATTTTTTGCTTCTTTCTCATGGGTAGAATTCCAATTTTTTGTTTTATGTTCGCCTTAATTTATTCCGTTTTTTTTTTAACTGAAAGTAAGGAGCAACATAAAAACTTTAAACGAACAGAAACTATTCCGTATATGAAAGGGACTGTCCCCTCCTCAACGCCTCGCTCTATACGCTAAAGGTTTTTTATTATTTTAAATAATAAAGTTGCAAAACCGAAAAACTTTACAAAATGCATGAAAAAATGTTTATATGTATTTGTGCTACGTTTTTACGTGTGGGATGAGAATTTCGGGGGAGGGAGGATTCAAACCCATAGACCCCTCCTAATATTTGGATACGGTCTTGCGTTAGACATCAAAATAAAAGTATGTTTTATTCGCTTAGGCCTATTAATTAAAGAAACCTGCAATTTTTGAAGATTGTCGCTTTAGGTTGTTTCAAAGACGTGAAATTAGTATGGTAGTGCCATTGTGCCGTCAGTGTTACAACGTTGAACCGTGAAAGTGAATTAACAAAACTAGTTAACTGAACTTGGCAACGCTTTCGTCCGCAAAAATTAAACATCAGTTGATTCGAAAAGATAATTACATCTTCAAACTTTTTGTCGCTGTCAAGCAGGGGCGGATCCAAGATTTTTTTTGTGGGGGGGGGGCAAAATAGGTTAATCCGATAAACTTGCGGTAGGAGCAAGTTTATTTAACGCAAACTTGCGTAAGTAAATTACACTACTTTAGACTACGTTAGGGGGCGTGCGCCCCCCACCGGATCCACCACTGCTGTCAAGTTATAAATATTGTCTATCCATGATTTATTATTTTTAAATCCATATAGATGGACATTAAGATTAAACTATGTTAATAAGAAAAAAATTATACCTCAAATTTGCAAAACCCAGTCTCTATCCGCAGCACTTGCAAAATCTAAATGAGAGGGGATTCAGATTTCTCTTGCATATCAGTTGGACAGGACGTAAGCATTCTCATGTCTGCCATCACCGTTTTCCTTTTTAATAGTTTTTCATATAATATTTCACTCTAAATATGTTGGCAAAACCGAATAATTGCTAAGGGGCCCCAAGTTTCCCCAACCCGGTGTACATCTTAAAACTTCACGTGTGCCTCACAGTTGCGCCAGGCTTGGTAGAGTTTAGCCACGCAGGATAGCAATGTGTCACACGCTGAGAGAATTATGCGACGCGTGGTATATAAATACGGATCTTGGCAGATCAAGTGGCAATCTGAGATGTGCACCAAGTGGGTAACATTTTAGTAAAGAACAAATGTCAAGCTCAGATTCTGTATCTAGCGTATGGCCATCAAAATGTCATCTTAGACTTCCACCCACCACCACCTACTTCCACTTACCCGTATTGAAAACTGGGAAAAAAAAAAACTGACTTAGTTATTCAAGGTAATTATCATAATGACAGTAATTATTCTTACAACTGGTGAATAGTAATCTTTGATTATAATCGAGGTAACAATCACTGAAAGATAACAAGGTGACCTATGGGGTAGGCTGTAATGTTATCATCCTAATTTCGGTTAATTAATGGGAGCTTAACTAAAAAAAATGAATTTATAAAGAAAGGGGCATATTGATAAGATAATTACACAAAAACAAAGAGAAAAAGAAATCTTAAGACGAAGAAAACAAACGGGACTACGACCAACAAGAAAAAGACGAACTAAAATGCGTGGATTTTTGGCCTATATAAAGCAAAGCGTCTTCAACGCTAAAAGCAATGAAACATTCAATTTGGTTATAGGTTAGTTTGGACTTGCCATTATTTTTAGCGTTGAAAACGCCTTAAATTATACAGGCGAAATACTTGCATCATTTTAGTTACTCTTTTTTTCTACTGGCCGTAGTCTCGTTTGTTCTCTTCTTCTTGAGATTTCTCTCTCTTTCTTTCCTTCTTTCTCTCTTTCTCTCTCTCTCCCTCTCCCTCTCTCTGTTTTTGTCATGGCTGGCCAGTTCGACTTTAGATCTTGATTAGTAATTACACATAATTCATTTTAGGGGTGGGGCTCTTTGGGAAAGGGAGAGAATTGCAACTCATAAAATATTTACGATTTATATGAATAATACAGGAAAATGTAGGGGATATCTATGATTTTAAGGGGGAACACTCAGTAAACAGACCTCTCCCTTACACACCTGTTGTAATAGGCAGAATTCAATATCTAAAAAAATCACATGTGATCCAATGAGGAATTTAGTTAACCCAACTACCCAGTTCAGGAAGTTTTTTTCGGCAAAATATCACCGAGTAAAATGTTTATTTTTTTAACCAAATAAAAAATGAATTTTGGTGGGTTTAATCAGGCATGCACGCTGGAATTGATTTGAGATGGGGAGGTAATTTAACAAGCAGCATATGTGAATTGCTCGGAAACTCGCACGTAGGCAAAAATGTTCTCCGCAGATGCATTAACAATAAAAAAATCCATTATATAATCTGCAATAAGCATTTATAAAAAAAAGTCTTCTCATTTCTTTCGAATTTGAGATATACATTTTCTCAGTTGCGATAAATATATTTTACAGCTAATATACACTCCCAAGTCTTAGTTCAAACCAAAAAAAGTTAACAAAAAGAAATTGGCAGGTTGATGCAGTACAATTGACTTTTCCAACCTAATTTTCTAAATTCTATTCTCTAATGTAGTCTTAGTTCTTCTTTTAGTCGTCATAATTCTTTTACACTGTTACATTTTCTCACTGTTAACAAATTCTGAATAAGAACCCTTTTAATAGATCAATC
The DNA here is from genome assembly GCA_027921565.1 of Artemia sinica. NCBI lineage: Eukaryota > Metazoa > Arthropoda > Branchiopoda > Anostraca > Artemiidae > Artemia > Artemia sinica. The sequence continues at coordinate 38,006,850 of CM051276.1, forward strand.
ACCCCTATGATGTTTACTGCGAGCATGAAAGCCCCAACCTTACTTATATGGTCCACCAAACGTTTCATTTTACAGATGTGACTTACAATAAGACTGTTCCAGTCTTTTCAATCAATATATTAAGAATTTTCACTTTTTTTTAACTCTCAGTACATTTTGTACATTGGCACAGTACATTTTTGTATAGTACATTTGGCACCCTCAGTGCCAAGTACATTTTATTTTTTTATTTTTTTTCTAGGCAGAATTATAATTTACCGAGCGATAAAAAGTCGAAATTCTCCTTTAAAAGGGTTCATTAATTTTTAGGGGTTTTCACAGCTATAGGGATTTGCAACTGTCTACATATCCGGCTATCTAAATACACCAGATGTCTAAGAAAATATACCGAGTCGCTGCAAGAAGTTAACTGAGTTCTGGAAGCTGAAAATATTCCCATTCAGTTGAAAGGAATAGTGATTGTGAACCTATTTAACAAAAGTGGATCAATAGACTGAATAATTGGCGGGTTTTCAAACAGTTCGTGGTAACGAACTGTAAGTAAGGAGCGACCCGTCTCAATAGTAAACAAACTCTAAAAATCGGAATTTAGATACCAATAGATACAGCAAAAGAATTGAGTATTCATGCTGATTTCAAATATATAAGTTTCATCAAGTTTAGTCTTACCCATCATAAGTTACGAGCGTGAAACAATTTTCCTTATTTTCGAAAACAGGGGGAAACACCCCCTGAAATTGATAGAATCTTAATGAGAAAAACACCATCAGATTCAGCGTATCAAAATACCCCACTGTAGAGCTTTCGAGCTCCTATCTTCAAAAATGTGGAATTTTGTGTTTTTTGCCAGAAGAAAGATCACGGATGCACGTTTTTTTTCCAAGGGTGATCGCATATATCCAGTGGTCCTAGAATATTGTCATTTCGAACGGAAATTAGAAGCTATAGTGCCCTTTTAAATTGGCAAAAAAAATTGAGGGCAACTAGGCCCCTTCCCAGGCTCATGTTTTTCCCGAAGTCACCTGATCAAAATTTAGGGATAGCCATTTTGTTCAGCATAGTCGAAAATCTAATAAATATGTCTTTGAGGATGACTTCATCCCCCACAATTCCTGAGGGAAGGGCTGCAAGTTATGAACTTTGCCCATTGTTTACATTACTGTGTATAGTTAATATAAATCTATTATTTATACACTGTGGTTTACATATAGCATTGGTTATTGGGAATTATACAGACGTTTTCATGAGTGATTTTTTCTCGTGGGGGGTGAGGGGGTTGGAGGAGGGGGTTACGTGGTAAGATATTTCCATGGAGGATGTTTTCATGAGGGAAGGAACATTTCTATTAAGGGGGCGCCGGATTTCCCAGCATTATTTAAAAACAATCATACATTAAATAAAAAAAAACAAGCTTTTTCAACTGAAAGTAAGGAGCAACATTAAAACTTAAAACGAACAGAAATTATTAAGTATATAAGGGGGTTCGTCCCCTAGTCAATAGCTCGCTCTTTACGCTAAAGTTTTTTTTTTAGTGCTTTCGAAAGAGCTATTTATTCTAATAATAACTTTAGCGTAAAGAGTGAGGTATTGACTTGGGGCAGAACCCCATCATATACGTAATAACTTCTGTTCGTCTGAAGTTTTAATGTTGCTCCTTACTTTCAGTTGGAAAAACTTGTTTTTTTTTATTTAATCACTTTATAGTCACTTTATCACTTTATAGGAAATTAAGTCCTCTGCCAAGTTCTCTAAAGTTTGGCCTATTAACGTGTGGTCCATATTCACCACCCTGTTCCTTGTATGTAGGAAGTGCAATCCTACGCTCAGTATCGCTCCCTAGGACCGTATCCAGGATTTTTATCAGGTGCGTGTGTGTGTGGGGGGGGGGGGTACAATTATTTTTTAGGGAGGCACAAAAAACTCTTAGACCGAAATAAGCCATATACGGCCTTTTTTTAAGATAAGATAAGATTTATTCTTCATTAGATAAACATACAATATTACATGTTATTATTCCCCCAAAGGCTCAATGGCCTATAAAGAAGGGGGAAGACAAATGAGCTGCTTACTCAGAGATAAAAAGCAAAAGAAAATTTAAAATGATCACTTACTCACATACGAAGGAGAAGAAAAGTAAATATAGATAAAATAAAAACTATAGAAGAAATAGCATAAATAAACTAGATTAATTAATTAGATTAAATAGAGTAAAAATAATAATAATAAAAACAAAAACACAAATAAAAATAACTTCTACGAAGTCAAAGAAGTTTTAACAATTTTTTTTAAACGAACCGAATGAATGACACCTACTGGCACCCTCGAGCTGATTCAGGTAACTTATTCCAAACAACATGACACGCCATTAGAGGATTAAAATCTGACCTTATGCAAGGAGTAAATGGAACTTGAACATGATTTTTCATATTGCGGTGATTATAATTATTTTGATCAGAGGTAAAAGATAGTGGAGCACTTAGGGGCCGGGGGAGGTCACCATGAAGCTGAAAAAAAGTAAAACATGCAAATGAAAGAATGTATAGTGACTCAAGGTCAAGTAATGGTATAACTAATGGACGATTTGTCTCCTGAATAAGGTTTCTAGATTTATTGTAAACCTTAGAAAGTGGTTTTAACCGTGAAGGAAAGGTTGACATCCACACAATTGCACAGTAAGAAATGTAAGATTGGATCAAGCAGTGAAAAAGGATTTTCAAAATTGATCCAGGATAGGTATGTCGAAGTTTCCTTAAAATACCGAGAGTACCTGCATATCTTCATTTTAATAAAATCAATGTGACGTGCCGAAGTGCCAAGTGTGCTCCCATCAGCAAAACAAACAAGGACATTAGAAGAAGGCGAACTATAGTTGCCACTATGGGCAAGGGAAGGCTTAGGATGACAAAATCTACAGCAATTAATAAGTTTCTGCTTTTTTACAACATAATAAAGATCATTTATATAAATCAAAAATAGCACAGGCCCTAAAACTGATCCCTGGGGGACACCAAAATTCACTTGCGAGGGCGACCGGAAAAGCGGATCAACAGAAATTAACATATCGTTCAAATAAAACCGAAACTAAATCAATACATTTCCCCTTATGCCAAAAAAACTATAATACTATAGGGCCCCTTATAAACTATAAGGCTGAAATTATAAACAACAATTTGTTTACGGATATTCTACGACCCTAAGATATTCTCCTTTTCCGACTGAATATATTTAAAATTTAAAGTTTTATCCTATTTGTAAATTAAACCTTATACTAATTAAATTTGAGATTAAAGTACTAAGTTTACATAGCCGTATATCTCTTATAAATTTAGCACAGATGGGGAATTCATTTTTTTTTATAAACCAGTGAATAAAATTTTGGTAGTAGAAAGGCACCAAATAAAAAAAAAAATGTGTGAAAAATCAGGAATAATATGTGGCACCATATATCTTAAGAACGTGTAAGTTTCATTTGAAGGTGTATTTTGTCTCGAATGAACAGATTCTTAATGTTTGAATTTTGACAACAAAAGGAGTTGTTAAATTAAAATAATGAAATTTGCTCATTCACTTTTGTGGTTCAACGTCACAACACTGACGAAAGTATGGTACTGTCCAAAAAACTTCGTAGTCTTGAAATACCTGCTTTGGAAAATCTTGAAATGTTTCATTTCGCCTTAATGTAAGTTTTCTTTAATGTACCAAGTGCATTATTAAAGCTTTCTTTGTAAGTTTTCTTTAATGTACCTTTAATGTACCTTTTCTTTAATGTAAGTTTTCTTGTAAGTTTTCTTTAATGTACCAAGTGCATTATTAAAGCTTTCTTTGTAAGTTTTCTTTAATGTACCTTTAATGTACCTTTTCTTTAATGTAAGTTTTCTTTAATGTACCAAGTGCATTATTAAAGCTTTCTTTGTAAGTTTTCTTTAATGTACCTTTAATGTACCTTTTCTTTAATGTAAGTTTTCTTGTAAGTTTTCTTTAATGTACCAAGTGCATTATTAAAGCTTTCTTTGTAAGTTTTCTTTAATGTACCTTTAATGTACCTTTTCTTTAATGTAAGTTTTCTTGTAAGTTTTCTTTAATGTACCAAGTGCATTATTAAAGCTTTCTTTGTAAGTTTTCTTTAATGTACCTTTTCTTTAATGTAAGTTTTCTTGTAAGTTTTCTTTAATGTACCAAGTGCATTATTAAAGCTTTCTTTGTAAGTTTTCTTTAATGTACCTTTAATGTACCTTTTCTTTAATGTAAGTTTTCTTGTAAGTTTTCTTTAATGTACAAGGCATTATTAAGCTTTTTGTAAGTTTCTTTAATGTACCTTAGTACTTTCTTTATGTAAGTTTCTTATGACCAACGCATATTAAGCTTTCTTTGTAAGTTTTCTTTAATGTACCTTTAATGTACCTTTTCTTTAATGTAAGTTTTCTTGTAAGTTTTCTTTAATGTACCAAGTGCATTATTAAAGCTTTCTTTGTAAGTTTTCTTTAATGTACCTTTAATGTACCTTTTCTTTAATGTAAGTTTTCTTGTAAGTTTTCTTTAATGTACCAAGTGCATTATTAAAGCTTTCTTTGTAAGTTTTCTTTAATGTACCTTTTCTTTAATGTAAGTTTTCTTTAATGTACCAAGTGCATTATTAAAGCTTTCTTTGTAAGTTTTCTAAATTTCGAATATTACAAAAATAGGGGAAAAACAGTTGTTTAAACAACTTACATTTAAAAAACAACAACCTGTGTTTTTGTAAGACATAGAAAAAAACAGTAACAGCTAGAGCTGTTACGGGGGGGGGGGTATCAGAACTACCCTGGAGGCCGTGACTTGGGGGGAGGGAGTGCCACGGCTAGGGCGTTGCCCACTTGGACCAAATTTTTCACTTTAAATTATTTTTTTGTTTATATTTGACTCCAGAGGGGGGAGGGTGGTGTAGTTAATATTTCCCTGGGCACTACCAACCCTAGTAGTGGCTCTGGAACAGAGTATAATAGAAGCAAGCTATCTCTATGTGTCTTACCTGTTTTATTCTGCTTCTCTTTTCCTAAGCAGGAAAACAGAAATGTGTTATTGATTTATATTCTAGCGGTTTCCACCTGTTTTTGTTTGTCTAGTGATGAGCTGACACTTAATATTGACATGCTTGAGAAATAAATTTCTCATTATAAGTCATATAGCATAAACCTGAACACGTTTAGCAAATCTGATACTCTACTTCCTATCTATTTTTGCAAAATTGGAACCAAAAAGGATGAGCTTTTTTCATTTTCATGTATTTGTTTTACCGTTGAAAAGACCATTTAATTCGAGTCAGCTTTTATTACTTCCGACAAAGCGGGTCGAGTTACATTTTCTATTTCTATCACTGATTTAAGGAGGGGTGGAGCTCAATAAAGTTGTTTTGAACTGGGATTGAGCTGAATAGCACTTGCATGGCGGGCGGGTTAAACGGGGGTTTACTTGCAAGAGGATTGAGTTGAGTGGGGATTCGTTTAGAAGGGGGGAGCTAAATGTAACTGGTGTTGAGTTAAACTGGGGTTGTGTTTAATGGGGAAGGTTTCAATGACATCAAATTAAACGAGGACTGAGTTAAGAGGCTAAGTTTAATAGGGTTTATTTAATCGAGGGCTCACATGAATGGGAGTTGTTGAAAAGAAACAAGATATAGCAAAAAAGCAGTGGGGAAAAACATATAAGATAAAAAATAAAACCGAGTGGGTGGTCTGGTTGTAGAGGTTCATAAGCCAACTCTGAACGACCTGAAGTGGACAGAATAACTTTCAAGCTTTATGTAGTAAATGAAACCCCCTCCCTGCTGTTTCACTTGATGGCTTTCTTTTACTGAAACCCGAATTAATTGTATCGTACAAAAAAATTCTCGCTATAGACAAGACGGGTCATATAATAATAATAAAAAAAACAATACGATTTAAAACCGTAATAAAAAAGAACCCCAAAAAATCATGTTATAATAGACCCCAAGATCCTTTAAAATTCATGATATTAAAACCTAAATAAAACGCACAGAAAAAGGAACAAGCTAAACCTGACATACAAAAATAAATAAAAAAGGAAATATGTGGAAAATTAATTAAAAAAAATTCCACATATGAAGTTTTTCAAGAAAAGTAAAAACTACCGTAATTACTATTAACTACCGTAAACTACACGTAAACTAAAAACTACCGTAATTAAAAAGGAATTATGTGGAAAATTAATTAAAAAAAATTCCACATATGAAGTTTTTCAAAGAAAAGTAAAAACTTCCGTAATTACTATTAACAAATAAATGCGGGCCAAAACGAACTGAAATTACAATGAAAGTAGTGATAGAATAATGCTTTTAAAGAGACCCATTGCCGCTACTCCTTTCTTCCTTTAATGGTTTAAGATGACGAGGACGTTTAGCGGTGACCCCCTCAGGGCAAGAAGCAGGTGCATGTTAGTAGAAAGGGGGTGCTACTCCCACCGGGAGTCCATATATGGGCATGGAATCCCGAGGGAGAATGATTGCATAATCGAAGTGGATCAATGACCTAAATTTCCCAGGTCGATTTATTTGTTGTTGTTGTTGTTTGGCCAAATGCACGCTCGGGGCGAATGTTAAGATACAGGAATAGGAAACAGGATCACGTGTCTCCTTCTCAGCCAATCAGAGACTCGGATACATCCCCCTTCTCAGCCAATCAGAGACTCGCTTACATATGATTTTCCCTATTACATAACAATTCACCCTTGAGATTTCGTATATAACGGACATGCATTGTTATTAAATTATCAGAAAGTATTGTGACACAGTTGAAAGAACAAGAATGAATAATATTGATGAGCTTGAAGCCTTGACAGCCACAATTAGCAATGTGAGTACATTTTCATTTTTTATTTTCAAAATAAAATTATTTTCCTTGGTCACCCTCCAGTATATTTAGGTAAGTCCCCCTCCCACTCTAATACCACTATGCTATCTTTATACTCGATAGAAAACGTAAAAGGTGTTCTTTTTACTACCTAAACCCTCCTCACCCCCCCCCCCCCCCCCAATGTTTTTACAACGATAATTCCCGCAATAGAAATAATTCTCTTTTCGATAAATTCTTGCTTTTCTGTACTGTGATTTAAAGTGCCCACTGACTTCTGTCAATTCTTAAGGCATTATGCCGCTCTGTTTGACATAAGGCTCCGCGCAAGATTATGAATAGTTTTGTCACCCTTTTCCTGTGTATTTACGTTCGCGGCTTAGCCAAAGGTTCCACAGATCAAAAAAGGTTTGTTTTTCCACTCAAATTAAAAACAGTTTCTTGTGGAAAGAGATTGCTGTTGATTAACCTATGTAAGGCTACAGGCTTTGCAAAATTCTATGTTGTATGGAAGTAGGGAAACGAGTTATTTCCAAAATTAATGCCTAACAAATATTTTTAGGACATTATGTAAAAGGGGGAGGGAGGGGGCAATGCCTCAATTCTATCACCATCATTGTAAGATGAAAACAAACTGTTTCTTCGCATGAAAAGTAAGGGGGGATTCGTTGTGTAGACATGTACACCCTTTGACAAGAAAACTAATGTGTAAATATATGCGTTGCGTCTCTAGGCATGTTTTTAATTTTTTTCAAGCTTTCTTTCGATAAAGTTTCTTTTATATTCCCAGCAGGGGGCGTGAAAACTATGGTTTTTAACTTTGATACGCAAGGCTAGAAAGAAAAGTCTTTAGGAGTTGCATGAAGCTTATATTATGCGTAAATTGAATAGCATTTTTAACTTATGATCACAAATTTTAGGCATATAAGCTGTGAGTTAACAATCTTTTTATCTTATTTAAAGCCTATAGACTGGAACATTTAATTTTTTTCTAAATGGTAAAAATAGAAACATTGATTTCTATCCTAAGGCTATAGACTACTGATTGTCAAGATTTATTTTTTCACAAGTTGTGTAATAAAAACGTTTGATTTCTAAGCCTAGTATATTTCTCGCGAAATTTTACTTTTTGCTTTGCTGAAAATGCTGGGGAGGGGGCTTCTTTGTGATAAATGCTTTTCTAGACAAAATTATGGTTAGTGGGGGTGGGGATACTAATTTTCCTTCTGTAAAAAAAGGGGGAAATTATTTTCCATACTAACTTTTTCTCTTCTTTTAAGGCAAATTGTGAAGAATGTGTGCCACCTCCATCTAAGAAAGCGAGAGAGGACGAGGCAGCCCCCGTGAGACCATCCATTATTAAGTATGCTGGCCCTTACACGACCCCAAAACAAGTGTTGATTGTCAAAGTCCCATCCACGCAGGCTGCAATGCAGCCAGGCCGAAAATTAAAGAGCGAGTGGATGGCTGCTTTCCATGGACCTTTAATACCTGTCCCGTCTACACAAGAGCGAGATGTTACCGCACCGTCCATCCTCCAACACGCACTACCCGGACCATCTGGCACCCAAGTGCAGCCAGGATTTGCAAATGTGAGCATTTTTACCTCTAGCTATAGAAATATATATCTATTTCTTCCAATGTTTTTTTTAGTCTTTTCTTTTCACTATTTTTCAACACTGTAAAAGTGTATCTCAGAGATATTAAAATATTAACCCCTCGCCCCCAACCATTTTTTTAAATTTCTCTGCTCCCCCCTCCCTCAGAGATATCTAAATATAATGTAATTTTTTTGCTTGCTTGTCAAAAGAAACCGCTCTTTTTCTAATCTTTGCTATTTTCTCTGTCCCCACTGTTGCTATCTCTTCGATATCTCATAATAATATTTTTAGGTAATTTCTAGTTTACTGCTATCTCACCATTCGAAACTCAAAATGCTATTTTTCACAATTGAATATTATAGTTTTAAGGGAAGGATAGAGATTATCCCATTTATATATTGCACATATGGATTCTAATTTGCGTAATATTTTTGACAGCTTTCAACCATACAACTTGCCAAGATTTTGGACGAGAGACACGTAAATAAGAGTTAACTGTTATCGAATTTAATTGTACTGTTTCCCAGAGAATACGCTTGGAAACAGAACAGACGAGTTGTACAATAATTAGGCTCATTTGGAGTCCTAGACAACCTGTACGGGAAGTAGGCGAAACGACTTATTTCCAATTTGTTATGCCGCCTAACAATACGGTTTTTTAGGACATTATGTAAAAAGGGGGGGGGTACATCAATACAATCACCATCATTGTAAAGTGAAAACAAACTGTTTCTTCACCATTGGTGAAAAGTATGGGACCGGGAATTTCTAAGAAAAAGATAGCTTTTTGCGCCGTGGCGGTCGGGAAGCGCCGGTGGGCCCGAGAAGCGGCGCTCCCGTCACCGCGGGAAGCGCCGCGGGAAAGCGCCGCGATGGCCGGCTCGGAGTGGGAGCATTAAATATTGGAAATTGAGGGGGGTTGCTTGAACAAAATCAAATTGCCTTCTATGTCATTTTTAGATTGTAAATATCTTATATTAAGTTGGAACTTTCAGAATATCGTTAGAGTAGGGAACAGTGAATTAACCAAATGCTACTATGTGCATACTGCTACTACTACTACTAATAAGCGAGTTTTAAATAATACGTAAATAATAATCCAAATTTAAAAACAATAGGGGTGATTTGAACACTTTGAAAATAAGCTATTTTTCATTTATAGGTTGGACCATTGGTCCCATACTCGTCGTCATCATAATCATCATCATCATCCTCATCAGTTGGATAAGGGGAGGACGTACCTATGGGGCTCTCCAACAATTCACCATGGAGCGACTCTGTACTGGAAATTCCAGATAATATTGAAGATTTTTTAAATGATTTTTTAAATGTAGATAATAGCACAGTTGGGCAGGGGGACTTGAGTCAAAACACACTACAGCTTTTGGACGATTTCACCCGGTATTTAACAGGGAACCCTCCCCCCAATGATTACATTTCCCCACTTCAAACAACTGAAGTGGATTCCCATACCCCAAATATTGAACAATGTGGAGGGAGTGTTGATGATATACAAGAGGAGGAGGGGGGTAATGTCCAATTCACGACTTTTCCAGACTTTCAATTATCTAATACAATTTTAAATGCAATAGTTGTCTACACTGCGACTTTTGGGGATCCGTTTAATTCACTTATGGGGGGAAATTTTGTGTTTGACCCCGTAGAAATTGTGCATGACTATGTAGATAAAATTTGTGCACTGCTGGAGAACCAAATTCAATTATGGGGAGAGGGGAGGGATTCAATTAAGGTTTCAATTGTTTTAAAGGTGTTCTATTTAAATGAGGGGAAAAGCGAAGTTTACCACCATTATATACACTCCGAGATGCGTTTGATCTATCCGAATTTAGAAAATTTTGAGGGTGTTTTTTGCGAGTGGGTAGGTCATATTATAGCGCATCTTGAGAACTTTAACGAAAATGGGAGCGGCTCTGTAGTTCTTTATGTTGAAAATTTAAGCGTTAATATCTGTAAATTTAAGAAAGACTTTATTTTAAAAGGGGGTCATAGGGATGAGGGTATAGTTTTAAAATAAAATCCAGATTTAGTAGGTTGTCGTGGTGTCCAGAAGATCTGTTTTGAAACACATCAAAAATGTTTCAAGTACGCTTTCCTCATATCAGCATTTCAGCCTCTAGCAGATGACGCAACCAAGACGAATTTAGACGATTGGGCTGTACATGGGAAGGAAGGGTCCAATTTACCAATTGTAGATTTTTCTTGATTAGAGGGAAAATACCCAGTAACGCTAAGATCCATTGATATTTTTGAAACGGTTAATGCCCATTTAAATATCGGCGTTACTGTGGTTCAGTATGAAACTGAATTTGAAGATGGGGTTCGTTTAAAAAAGAAGGGGGTGGTCTTCCCAGTAAGGGGCCCGTCAATTGAATTAGTCAAACACTGGGTTTGGTTGTTGTATACACCATCTAGTGACCTTGCCAATTCAATTGGCCATTTCAATCCTATTACAGACATCAGTAGAGTTCTGGGGGTGATAAGCATGGGGGGACACGTTTCTACTGCCCGACATGCCTGTCACAATTCCGTAGTGATATAAAACTACGGGATCATATGAAGCATTGTAGACGGCATGGCTACCAGACAGTGGAAACGGTTTCAGGGGATAGGGCAATTTTACGCTTCAAAAATTTCCAAAACACCCTCCTCCAGTGCAACAAAATATCTTTGGATTGTGAAGCTAAGCTGGAGGAGGTGAACGATCCTCGATTTTCAAACCGAATCAAAGAACATCAAGCTATTGCAGTGTCCTATGCCCATGCCCAAAGAGACAGTTCTAACACCATGCGGTTGCTAGAAATAGTAGAAACATTGGATGAGGGGGAGTGCATGGTCAAGGCACTGACTAAACTAATTGGCACAGCTAATGGTGCTATTTCTCGTTTGAGAAATACCCATTATCCTATGGTGCTGTCTGCAGAGGATCGTCTCACGATTAAAAATCAAAAAATATGTTGGGTTTGTAAGGGGGAGTTTGAAGAGGGGGATAAGGGGACTAAAGGGAAAAAAGGGGGGAAGGGGGAAAGTCAGAGACCACAATCACTTGTGGCAGGAAATATCCTCTGGGGGTAGTAATTTTAGCGGGGTAGCGCATCAATCGTGTAACTTAAATGTTAGCCAGCAGTTTTTTATTCCAGTTTTTATTCACAATGCAAATTACGACTTAAAATTTATTTTACCGGCTCTGGCACGTATGCACAGGGAGGGAGGGGGAGTAGACAGTCCATGGGTAAATAATTCATTTACCTATAACATAATTCCCAAATCGGCCGAGAAGTTGTTGCTTCTCGAGCTGAAATGGCAGGTAGTAAATAATGGGCATACGTGTTGGAATAAAATCAGGTTTTTAGATTCTTTTAGTTTTTTTCCCAAGGAATTGAGTCAATTGATTCAAGTGCAGAAAAGCGACAATTTTGATAGCTTTCCCTTGCTTAAACAGCATTTTCCAGACAGTGAAATGTATGACCTGTTGACCTGCAAAGATGTATACGCATACGACTATTACTGTTCTGGCGCTCGCTTAAGCGAGGTGAAACTACCTCCAATTGAAGCTTTTTACAATTCACTGACCAGTAGTGAATGCACAGCCGAGGACTATGAGTTTGCCAAGAAGGTGTGGGCTAAGGGGAATTGTAAAAATTTGTGGGATTATTGTAGACTGTACTTGGCCAGTGACGTTTTAACTCTGTTGGATATAGTCTGCAAGAACACAGACCAAATCTATTCAGAGTTCGGGTTAGATATAGGCTACTATTTTTCCACACCACATTTGGTGATGGATTTGATTTTAAAAATTAGTAGGGAGGAAATAGGCCTAATCACCGATGTAGATCAGCACCTTTTTGTAGAGCGTTCAATGAGGGGAGGGTATGTTTTTCATGGGGACCGCGTCTTGTCAACCGATCCGAGCGGACAAAACAGCACCGGTGCAAAGTTAAATGCATTGTTCTTGGACATGAACTCATTGTACCCCTCGGCAATGTCTCACTACTCTTTGCCGTGTGGTAACTATCAATGGCGTGAGTTCCCCGACATTACTACCGTCGAGGACAATGGGCCACAAGGATGGCTCTTTGAAAATGACGGGCATATTCCACTGGCGCTTCACGATTCAGTCAGAGATTTTGTTTTTCCCTGTATCAATCGACCCGTGAGCAGGGACTCATTGAGCCCCTACAATCGATCATTGGTTGAGGATAGGGGATGCACTGGACCCCCTCTAAGCAAAAACTGATTGCTGATTTGGACCCTAAGAAGAATATCGTTGTTCACCATGTGCTTTTGCACTGGATGGTGAACAATGGCTTCAAGATCACCAAAATACATAGGGTCCTGCAGTTCAATCAGAAAGCATATTTAAAGACGTTTATCGACACTTTTGTTGATAAACGCTCTAGGGCAAACTCCAGAGTAGAGAAGGAAATGTACAAACTCATTCTAAATTCAGCGTTTGGCAAAATGTGTGAAAGCGTACGTAACAGATCTCGCTGCGACGTCGTGACTGACCCTCTAGAGTGTGCACGAATTATTGCCGATACCAATTTTACATCGTTCACGAGCATAGAGGCTGGCATGGTTCTTCTACACAGGAAAAAGCGAAATGTGGTACTGACAAGAATATAGCAGGAGGTAGTTCAGTACTAGAAATTTCCAAAAAGCTCATGTTGTCGTTTTTTTACAATGTGTGCAAGGTGCAATGGCCACGGGAGGGGGAGGTTCAAGTTTACTATGGGGATACAGATTCTCTGCTGTTAAAGGTAAAAACCGAGGATTTATTGGGTGATCTAGAAAAGGGGGAACACATCAGCTCGCGGATGGATTTCACCAACTGGAATCCATCCCTCTACCCCGAGTTGGTGAAACGTCAAGCCCCCAACCAACTATTAATGTTAAAATCAGAGACGGGGAGTGATTTGATATCCAGGGGGTGTTCCCGGGTCCTAAAGTTTATTGCGTTAAAACACATAATGGGGATGAAAAGGAGGCGTGTAAAGGGGTGCCTACACATTTTGTAAAGAGCAATTTCAACATGAGTGTGTACAGAGACTGTGTAGAAAGTAGCCTAGTGCCGAGAGCACAAGTGCTTGCAATTCGCTCTCTACAGTATAGAAATTATACTGTAAGAGTGGAAAAAAATGCAATGTCATGTATATCCGACAAAGTCTATGTGCTCGAGAATGGTGTGAGTGTCCTGCCTCATGGCCACTACCGTATTTCAGACCGAGTTGAATGCATAGACTATCGCAATCAACTTGGTCTGGATAAATTAACCTAACCAGACTAATCAACTAACCAACTAACCACCACCACCACCAACCCGTTCATAAATTAAATGCTCTAACCCTTTCATAAATTAACTAACCCAATCTAACCATCACCATTGACCCAACCTAACCTGTAGCAGCAGTGACGACAACTATTGTACAGTTTTTTTTTCCATCGCGGCTCCCGGGGGGTGGGGGGCCCTTCCCGCGGCAAGCTCCCGGGGGGTGGGGGGTCCCGCCCGCCCGCCCGAAGTTGACCCATTTAAATTCATAATGTTCAACTGTGCTTTTTTTAAAGTTTTTTTTTTGTTTTCAAATGTTGTTGTTGTTGTACAGAAAAGTGTTGTTGTTGTACAGAAAAGTGTTCTTGCTGGACAAAAAAAGTGTTTTAAAGACAATAAGTGTTGTTCTGGCTCTTCATGTTGATGGACAAAAAGTGTTTTTATTTATGTTGTACATAAAGTGTCATTTTTATCATTGTTGTTCATATTGAACAAATAGAGTTTTCATGTTGCAAATAAATGACCATGAAATATTGTTTTTTTTGTTGTTCTTGTTAACGTAGATAGATCTATGGGAAAATTACTACTACTACTACTTATTCATTGAACACGTATGATTTACAGTTAGTTATAGTCCGACTGTTGTCAACAGCATCAGCAGCAACATGTATCAATTTAAAACACCCTTCAGATCGTTTCTGTGTGGTCCCTCAATTTCGGGGAAAACAACACTTTTAACTAAAATAATTCAAAATTGTCAGAAAATGTTTTTGGAAAAACCGAAAAAAATCTACTATTGCTATAGTATTTGGCAGGAGTCCTATGATCAAATAAAAGCTATTGCCACAACCATACCAATACAATTCATACGGGGGCTTGATGTTTTCAATAGTATTGATTCGAACTCGTGGCTGATTATTGATGATTTGGCTGAATCCATTGAACAGTTCTCACAGGATATGTTACAACTGTTCACTGTTCGCTCCCACCATGAACACATTTCCATAACCCTAGTTCTACACAATCTGTTTCATCAGAGCAAATGTATGCGAACCCTTGCTTTGAATTGCACCATCTATATTATCTATCGAGTTGTTCGTGATTCTAGCTCGCTAATAACTTTCAATAAACAGATATACCCCGGCGCCCCTAAATTTCTGCTGTCAGCGTACACTCAGGCGACTAATAAACCCTACGGTTACATTTTGTTGGATCTTAATCAGAGCACACCCGAGGATCTACGTGTAGTCATCGACATTTTCAACAATGAAATTACAGTATATCTTCCAGTGAACAGTAGAAAAGGCTATTAGTTGACGTTATGACACTGAAAAAACTACACGAACAACGGCATTTATTTTCCGTTTTAAGCACTTCAAAACCCTTGTTTAGGAAGGCCATACTCAAACATGGTGTTGACAATGGTTTCATTAATCTAATATCTGAACTTTGTGTAAATTTAACCGAGGGTAATGTTCAACTGCCAGAAGGTGTTAGACAACGGACAAAGCAACATCGTTCCACTGTACGCGCCTTGGCTTGTAAAAACTAGGGAAAAAATTTTAAAAGAAAACGTCTCCTTCAAGCGGGCGGTAGCTTTTTCACACTTTTACTGCCATAATTGCAGGACTTGTAAACAGTTTTCTCTAGAGAATGGCAAAACCCTATAAATTGACACCATTTGAACTTGTCCTCTCGCCCGTCGAACATTTTGAAGACAATCTAAGCAAATTCATTAATGATGAGAATATTGCCGATGACAAACAACTGCTTTTACTTCAAGATGCATTGCGATGTGTGGACAAACATAAACCATATCGTGAGAGACCCACCGCCGCCACTGTTACCTCTAAACACGAAACATCTCCTCAAGATTCTGCAGCAGCAGTGCATTCAAAGGAGAAGAAATTGAATTCGATTTTATCGAAAATTGCAAACCTATTGCCACTGACCTATCGAGAACAGAGTAAAAGAGTATTATCATATCTCATGTTGGAAACTGGTGGTGATCAAGTTCAAGTCGACAGCACAGGGAAACGAATTATAATTCAGGGAAAAAGTTATAATCTAGTTGATTTAATTTTTGATATGGTGACGAATCGTAAAGGACTTTTATCATTTGACAATAATCTATACACCTTTCTAAGTGTATCAAACTTTCCCAAAAGTCTTATTGGCAATAAGCAAATTCTAAAGAAACTAAGAGAATATAGTCCTCCAACAACACCAACACCATTTAAAAAGGAAGAAGATTCAATATTTGAAAATACTAGCAGCAGCAGCAGCAGCAATGATTTTACAACACCTGTGGCTGCTAGTCAAAAGCGAAGACGAATTGATTCACCCTCCAGTGTGCAAAAGGGGAGTGGACATTACACTACGTGTTTATGTTCAAAATGGATGAAGTTCTGAAAGGTGTCTATGAAAATATTGGTGAAGCGGGAAGTTTAAGTTCTCGCAAAACGCTTTCTAAAGCTGTCTCCGGCAGCACATTGAAAAAAGCAAAAGAGTATCTAGAGAATGAACCGAGTTATACACTGCACTGGAATCACAGGCTTCGTGGCAAACAATATCGACAAACTAAAGCCTTTTTCCCTCTGCATATAATGCAAACGGATCTTTTAACTTTAGACGCAGTTCAACGGCATCACAATGCACCCTACAATTATATTCTGGTGGCAATCAGTGTCTTTAGTCGCTATGCCTATGCCATTCCATTACGGTCAAAGAGAGGTGTTGAAGTTGCTCAGGCCATTGAAAGTATTCTTGAACAGGATTCGTATAGAAAAATTCAATCGGATCATGGCAGTGAGTTTGTTAATCTCCATGTGCAAAAGGTTCTATTGAAATATAATACAACACTTTATCATAGTCACAGCCCGATAAAGGCTGCATTGGGTGAACGATTATTAAGAACGATTCGTCTTTTAATTTCAAGATTAAATAAAAAAAACAAGTTTTTTAAACTGAAACTAAGGAGCGACATTAAAACTTAAAACGAACAGAAATTATTCTGTATATGAAAGACACTATCCCCTCCTAAACGCCTCGCTCTTTACGCTAAAGTTTTTTATTGTTTTAAAAAATAAACTTGTGAGACAGAGTCAAACTTTAGCGTAAAGAGCGAGGCGTTGAGGAGGGGACAGTCTCTTTCATATACAGAATAATTTCTGTTCGTTTTAAGTTTTAATGTCGCTCCTTACTTTCAGTTTAAAAAACTTGTTTTTTTATTTAATTTTTGAACGTTTTGAATAAATGCAGGTTTTGATCTTGGCTCACCGCACATGAATAATTAAAACAAAATTTTCATATTAATTTACTCTTATTTAGTTAAATGGCTTTCTCGAAACTTGTTTAATTTTATTTACGAACGTTTTATTAGTAATAAATATACGTAACTTACGAATTAACTTACGTAACGAACTTCTATATTCATATATTTTTAATACGTTTATTAGGGGGTTCGCCCCCTAGTCAATACCTTGCTCTTTAAGCGAAAGTTCAAATTTTGTTTCAATTCTTTAGAAATGACCGCTTAATCACAAAGGCCGTTAATTAGAATAAATAGCTCTTATGAAAGTACTAAAAAATCTTTGGCTTAAAGAGCGAGGCATTGACTACGGGGTGAACCCAATTATATATGTAATATTTTCTGTTCGTTTAAAGTTTCGATGTTGCTGCTGTTGCAGTTGAAATACTTGTTTTTTTATATTAAATTTATGATCTTTTTTTAAATAATGCTGGGAAGTCCGGCGTTCCCTTCATAGCAATGTCCCTTCCCCCATGAAAACTTCCTTCATGGAAAGATCCTCCAACGTAACCCCTGACCAACCCCCCCCCCCCCACTACCAGGAAAAATCTCCCCTGAAAACGTCTGTGTACTTCCAAATAACCAACACTATATGTTAACATTGGGTGAAGTTCATAACTTTCAGCCCTCCCCCCGGGAACTTCGGGGGATTAAGTCATCCTAAAAGACATACTTATAATATTTTCGAACATGCTGAACAAAATGGCTATCTCAAAATTTTGATCAGATGACTTTGGGAAAAAAATGAGTGTGGGAGGGGGCCTAGTTGCCCTCCATTTTTTTGGTCACTTAAAAGGGCACTAGAACTTTCAATTTCCATTCCAATTACAGTTCGTTACCACGAACTGTTTGATATTGTACACTGAAAAATACACCGGCTTTTATTCATGATTTAGATATAATCATGCGGATATACAACCATCGACCTCATCGACCTCTGTCCAACTCAAGCCCTCAGGAAGTTCATTACAGTGAAAATACATTTGATGCCTTTCTAAAGCAATATTCCAATGATGAAAAAGAAAAAAAATGTGAAGAAGAAATTCAATGTTGGTGATACTTTTCGAATTAATAGAATCACCAATATTTTTGAAAAGGGGAATTATTTATGGAGCAATGAACTTTTTAAAGTGTCCAACATCCTGGACACCGAACCCACGACATATCGACTGCGAGACACCAAAGATGATGAGATTCTTGGCGGTTTTTATGAATATGAACTGCAAAAAGTTAGAAACACTAGTGAAATTTATCAAATTGTAAAGATATTAAAGAGTCGTACTCGTAGGGGCAAGAGACAGTTGCTTGTTCGTTGGCTAGGATACAACTCAGATTTTGATTCTTGGGTCAGTGCTGAAGACATTAACAATGCCCAATGGTTTCTATGTGACTTTCATGTCCAATGTTTCTGATTCTCTCTACAATGACTTGAATAGAACAAGTGATTTTTGGACGAAACTCTCCCCCACCATCAAATTCGATGACACAAAGTATGAAGTGGCTCTTGTCGACTGTATTCTCAAAAATACATATGACATCCTGAGAAAAGATCGTAAATATGATATAAAAATTAGACCCTATGATTGGCCGCCACCACTCTCAAGTGATCAAGAACAAATTCAAAAAATTAATTGGATGAATTATCCATAAATTGAATTACCCTACGAGGAACTCACCTGTATGAATGATTTATGCCGTTCTATTAATAAAAGAATTTCCGCTCGTAAAAAAGGAGCTTTTCATTTCAACTATTCAAAGGAGGAGGGTAAGATCTACATTAGTTCCCCTATTGCCAATGAAAAGGTTATTCTCAATGATAACCTAAAGGATGTTCTTTGCTTTAAGCTCAATATAATCAATGGTAAAAGTGCCGGAAACACTAATTTCATTTTTGCTGACTACACACCTGCTTTCTCCACAGACACTTGTATATTTCTCTATGCTTCATTTGTGGAAACATCTCGGGTTTGTAATTCAAATGCTCCCCTCCTACGAATTCTTGAACGAAAAACCAATCAAGAACATATTCACCACTACAATATAAAGCATCTTCAGTATATTCCCGTAAACACTTCCTATTTGGAACTCTGTCAGTTAACACTAAGAACTGAATTGGGTGATCCCATAGCAATTTCAAAAGGTTTGGCTGTGGTTACATGCCATTTTCGTCCCATCGTTCAACAACAAGATGTCTAATAGAAAAGTGGTATTCACTTGTCCTGATGTTGACTGCTATGTTAATACTCTTGGCCCAAGACAACAGGGCAATGGAATGGACTATTACAAAGGTCGCTCTTCAATGTCTGGCTACGGTCTTGGCAGTTGGTTTGCTAAGCTCTTTCGCTCTGCACTACCTCTGGCTAGAAAATATCTTGTACCGGCTGCGACAGATTTTGCATCCTCTACACTATACTATTGGGGCTCTGGCAAGGATTTTAAAAAAAGTGCTTCGGACAATCTCAGGTCCAATGCGCGAACCCTTGGCGAGAGATTAAAACAAAATGGAAAAGGTTTAAAAAGGTCGAGAAACACTGCGTCACTCATCAGTCTCCACTCAGGTCAGAAACGAAAGACATCACCACTCTTGTCAAAGAAAAGAAGGAAAAAGCCGACACGTAGTGTAAACAGAAGAAGAAGCCCCAGGAAGAGAATTGTTAGATCGAAATTAGATTTCATCTCTTAAGATGTCCTACCTACCACATAAGGATTCTCAACCTTCAATCACCTCATCATTGAATCTATTCAATGCAGAAAATGTAGATGTGAGTTTCAAGCGTGGATACTATGAACAATTTTATCCTCAACAACCCCTCTCCGATAATATCTACTTTCAAATTTATTCCAATGAAGACTACTTTATGGACATGTCTTCGACATTTATATATTTACAAATGAAAGTCCGGAAATCCGATAATACAATGCCAATTCGGACCGATGGAATATCCTATGAAAATTGTATATTACATAATCTATTTCGTCAAATCAGTTTCTATATCAATGGCACGCTGGTGAGCACAAGCAACAATCTCTCAAATTATACAAGCTATATGCAATTCATGTTGATGACACCCAAGTTATACAAGGAATTGAGAGGCACCTACAATGGATATGAATATATTACTAATACTGATAGTACAGATGCACTTAAAAATGCTACAACTAGCGAATTACATCTAGTTGGAAAAATATATCATGAAATATTTAATATACCTCAATGGCTGCCGCCCAATGTTAAAGTGGATATAAAACTGACGCTTGCACCCTCCAATTTCATATTGAGAAAAGAACTTGCTGCCAATCCTGATGTAAGTCTGTCCCTCACCTCGGCAATACTTCATGTACGCAAACAACAGGTCATGAGTTCTGTTGCTTTGGCAGTGGAAAAACTGAGAGCCAATGGAAATAATATTAAACTACTTGTTCCTCATACAATCACCAATCAACGTCATATTGCCATGGGCTCACGCATCTTCACCGATTCATCCTTTAAAAATGGTGAAATTCCTTCAAAACTCGCTTTGGCATTTGTAAAAAGCGCCAGGGCAATAGGATCGTGGACTGGATGTCCACATAAAATCGAGATGTTTGGACTTTCATCTCTTATGTGCAAAGTAAACGGTATCCCACTCTACAATCTATGTTTTGATAAATCCTATAGAACATTGTATGAGTTGATCATGCAAACCCTAGATCATGACTCTCAACTATTTGAAAATGGTATAACCGAAGAAATGTTTGCTAAAACACATGGTATCACTGTACTGGATTTGTCTGGCACACAGGATATGAGTATAGTACGTACGGGGAGTGTGCTTTTAGAGTGTACATTTGCCGACCCATTGGCTGAGAGTATTGCACTAATCTCACTAAATCAATATGAAACCTATTGGGAAATCACTCCCGAAGGCAGTGTTCTACTAGACTTGGCGCCATGAACACCAGTCAAATAATCAATGTATGTAATATGGACCCCTACATGTCCCAGTACAAATCCTATTGTCTACTCTCAGACTTTCTTGGAAAAATTCAAAGTGTCAACAATACCTTAATTATTGTTAATAGCAGTCCATCGACTGTGCTGACGGGTCATTGGCTGTGCATCTTTCAAACAATGAAGACGATTGAATTTTTGATCCTCTTGGTCTACCCTATACATTTTACACACCCCACATCAGCAACTATATTGAGAGCAGTGGGAAAACTATTATTCAAAATCGGAAGAGGGTGCAGGATCTAACGACTAAAAGCTGTGGCTTCCATGCACTATTATATTTTGTGTTCTGATGTCGCGGCTATACTTACAAGCAGTTTCTCCACATTTATGGTGACAATCCACGTCTGAACGACTTTCTAGTGGAAAATATCCTCTCAGACCTATAGAGTATTGATTATTGTGCCCTAAGAGTAAAGTGCTTAAAAAATGTTTGTGAATTTGTTTATTAATAAAATGCATATATATATACAACAATGTCTTTAAATCTACACTTTAGATTTATTCTTCTTCTTCGATGTATAGGCAACTGTCGTCAACCACTAATGCTGGTAAATCATTTGGATTCACTGTTTATTGATCGTGATTGACTGCAAAGTCAGGGTCACATTTTCTACAGTACAATGTAACTTCACTCTTGTCATATCTCTTTGTATAGTCAATGATGCTGTTTGCATTCATATTATGAAATTCACGAGTTTCAATCTGTCTATTTGAAGCAATATCACATACAGTGTTTTCAAATGGTGAATCACATTCGGTAACTGCCAAATAAAAATCACTTGGTTTATAGTCATAATAGGCAGTGTCGTCACAACGATGACGTAGAAACCAAATTGTCTTGTTACCCCAACAGTTGAATCGTAGACCAGATTCCTCATCCCAGAATATTTTAAATACACGACGATACCAATCTCGTAGAAATAAACTAAAATCACGTTTGGGATTCTTTCCAATCATAGCGGGGTAAGTATTCTCCCACTGATCACATTTATCATAGTGACAATTGGAACACAGGTGCCCTCTAGGGTGAGAGTCACAAATCTCCTCAAGACATGAATTACATCCTTTAATTTGTACTGCATAGCCTCTATGTAATTTACAAGGATTACATAATTTACACTTTTCACTATAGTCATCAATAATTGTACAATTCTCACATTGAGTCCAACTGCCAAGAGTGTACATGCACAATGGACATGTATAGAACATTTTTTGGTTTCCAATGTCACTTGACTCTCTCACAGCTAAAACGAAACTGAGCGTTCGATAAATTCAAGGTGGAGGAATGGGGAGAGGAGTAGCTCTGTGATGTCACCTCTTCGGAGGAGCCTCTACATTGAATCCATCGGCAATGTTTTCAATAGTATATCCACGATATTATTCTGCTTTGTTCCAATTAATATATCAATAAATTGACTATAAGGTTTTGAATCACATTTTAAAAGTTTCATACAATAGTCCAATGGGGGAAAATCAGTTTTCATTATATTGTCAAGTGTTCCCTGACGAGAGAATATCCTGCTTTGAAGTGATAACTCGAGAAAATCGTCATCCAAAATCAAATGTTTTTCCATAAACACTAGATTTGATCTAATTCTCTCTTTCTCAAATTTATTCATTTTTCAATCCTTTCACTCTGACTGCTGACTCTAGACTGACCCTGATTTGTTAGCCCTAACCTAACCTAACCAGAAAAGAAAGAGAACATTTTCGATTTCGAAACAATTTTATTGAATAATTACAACAGCAATAATACTAAGCATGCACAATTAGCGATACAGTTTATTGTCTTCGATATGTTTCACTAATGCACTTAAAGCACATTGAAGTCTATTCACATGTGCTATATCAACTTTTGCAGCGAAACATAATTGATCCTCCATTTTAAATTTGCTCAAGGATATCACATATCTTGCATATACTTCATCTCATTCCAGACAAAGCCGTGATCCTCTCGTGATTTCCACCGCAATGTTTGGTACTCTTTTATTATTGCCATCAACTCCACTATCAACTTCTAAGAGGGTAAACATTCCACTCGCTATCATCAACACACAAATATATATCCAAATGAGTAAAGTCAAACTGTTCTCACTCCTTTGAATTCTATTCACAGACTAATAGAAACTATAGCAAAAATCCTTTCCTCATATTCTCTGCGATCCTCTCCCGCTAATATGTAACCAGACCTCTGATTGGCTGAGAAGGGAACACGTGATTGTGTTTCCTATTCCTGGATGTTAACATTCGCCCCGAGCGTGCACTTGGCCAAACAACAACAACAACAAATAAATCGACCTGGCAAATTTAGGTCATTGACCCACTTCGATTATGCAATCATTCTCCCTGTGGATTCCATGCCCATATATGGACTCCTGGTGGGAGTAGCACCCCCTTTCTACTCATGTTACGTAATAGGGAAGGTTTTCTAAGAGATGCAGGTGCACATTATGTAATAGGGAATGTTTTCTAAGAGATGTAGGTGCATGTTACGCAATTAGAGTTGAGGGTGACGTAATCTTGCGTGACTTGTTGGATCATATGATTTTCTTCAGTATTATTCTGCATCGGAAGGATACACATCTACATCTTATTCTATTAAAAGTGAAGATGAAATATTCCAAGAAGATGTGTAGTCATGATAAAGTTATTGTAGCACTGAACGCTGACAAAGAGAAATATTTGAATTATATAACAAGCGCTAATGCTAACACTATTGGAAAGGTATGCGTGCGTTGTCATGATCGTAAGGAGTTAAATTTTCTTGGAGTACCAAGAAAATTCAAGTGTTACAGAGGTGGATATGCGAGAGTAACATCACCAGAGATGTTAATGTTCAAAAGTAACGCAAACATATGACTTTTAGTTGATGACGCAGGCCACCTTCTTGCTGCTGGTAACGCATTACCACTTGATAAATTTTATTACCATCCTCTTACTATTACCATTCAACGTAACGTAAAAAGAAGACAAGTGTACCCCTGCAACGTCATGCAACATATCTTGTCTAGGTGCCGAAACTGTTACCTATGTAAAAATAATTTGGTATTAGACAGAGAAATTGCAAGTAAAATAAAACGAGCACTAGCAGACATTATCAGAAGGAATTTAAAGATGAATTGATTAAAAACAAGCCCCATTCAAAAGTTACCAGTACAAATGATAGTTTACCCACGGATACATTCATTGAACCATGAATCAATCCTTTAAAAAAGGAGTGAGTTTTTACTAGCGAGAAAGAATATTCTTTAATCTATAATCGGTAGTGAGAAAGTTAGGATTAAAAATGACTGGATTTGAGAACCAAAAAATCTTACAGAATCTAGTGACTTTGAAAAACGTTCGATTCTAGATGAGGTTTTTCTAGAGTTATTTCTTCAAAGGAAAATACTTTCTCAAAGAATGCTTAACCATATAATGGGAAATGATTCCCTGTCTTTGGACTATTGCATGAAACTTTCACGGCGTGGTCCAGATGCCATTTACTCAATTTATTAAAATATTAATTGAAAAAAAATTATATTGTGGTTTTGCTTTTAACCACTACCTAGATGGCCATTTTGCAAGACAACAAGAAATAAGTAAAAAAAAATCCTACCCAAACAGGTTTTTGTGACATCAATCACTCCTCCTTCTAGAAGACAATCATTTTATTGATCTCGAGCATGGTTGCTACCGTTGGTGATATATCACCAAATCTGGCGTTTTTTTTATGATTTTTTGGTCATCTGGTGATTCTGGACAACTATTTGAAAATGGTATAACCAAAGAAATGTTTGTAAGAACTCATGATATCATTGTATTGGATTTGTCCGGTATTTAAGGTATGACTATTGTCCGAACGGACACAGTACGTTTAGAGTGTACCTTCGCCGAGCCATCTGAGGAGAGTGTAACATTAATTTCATTAAATAAATTTGAAAACTATTGGGAAATTACCCCTGATTGCAGTGTTCTATCAGACTTGACTCCATGAACACAAATCAAATAATCAATGTATTCAATTTTGATCCCTACATGTCCAAATACAAATCCTATTGTACATACCCTTGAATTTTCTTGACCATATTCAAAGTGTTAACAATACTATTATTATTGTTAATAATAGCTCATCAACCGTAAAGACGGGGTATTTTCTATGCATCTTTCAAACAGCGAAGAATATTGAATCGTTGATTCTTTTGGCCTACCGTATGCTTTCTACACGCCTCACATTAAAACTTTCTTGAGCAAAGTGGAAAATCTGTTATTCAAAATCGGAACGAGTACAAGATTTATCAGCCAAAAGCTGGGGTTTTCATGCACTATTATATTTTATTTTTCGATGTCGTGGATCTGCTTACAGTGAGTCATCGATTGAACGACTTTCTAGTAGAAAATAATCTTTCCTACCTGTATAATATAAATTTAAGTGCCCTAAGAGTGAAATACTTTAAAAATGTTTGTGAATTTGCTTATTAATAAAACTCGTATGTACAAAACTCTGTGTCCTTTCGGTTTCTTCTTCCACGTATAGGTAATCACCGTTAGTGATAAGTGGTGGCAGTTCGTCAGGATACAACTTGTATTCATCTTGGAATGCAAGGTCAGGGTCACATTTTCTACAATATAATGCAACTTTATTTTTATTATATCTCTTCGTAAAGTCAATAATACTATTTTGATTCATATTATGGAATTAAAAAGTTTTAATTTGCTTATTTGAAGCAATGTCACATACGATATTCTCGTAAGAAGAAGCACTTTCCTTAACAGCAAAAAAAATTGAAGCGTAGACCAGATTCTTCCCCCCAAAACAATTTAAAAGCACGACAGTGCAAGTCTCTTAAAAATAAATTGAAATGACGTTTAGGCTTTTTTGCAATCATGCCAGGGTAAGTATTTTCCTATTGATCAAACTTAACATAGTGACGATTGGGGCATTGGAAACCTCTAGTACGGGAGTCACAAACATCTTCAAGACAGGAGTTACAGTCTTCAATTTGCACTGCGTATCCTCTATGCAATTTACATGGATTGCATAATTTACACTTTTCATTATAGTCATCAATAACAGTATAATTCTCACAAGATGACAAGATGACACAAACATAATGGACACGCGTAAAATATTTTTCCAATGTTGACTGTCTCACTTCTAAAAGGAAACTGACTCGTTATCAGGGTTGCCACTGAACGTAAAAAAAACACCACTTTCTCTTAGAACATATCACCAAAAAATCACCAAAAGGCGAATTGACTGTGAAACATCTTATTGTGCCGAATAGGTCCATATCTGTTAAGTAATTTTTTCACCTATGCACTTTTGTATTATACTGATGTACGATTTGTTTATACCTATTTTTAGGTGAATTTATGCTTGCTACTTGTGTTTACATATTTAGGTGAATTTATACGTGCTACAAGTCTTCAGAACAAAAAGAAGCATTTTCCATACCAAAAGATTTTAAAATGTCACATTTATACGTGTTTGGTTCACAGAACTATTTACAGTCTCCATTTTATGTGTTCATTTCCAGATATTTCAGATTCTTAGACTTTAAAGACACACAGGAAATTAGTTTTTTTTATGTACTTGCCTACAGTGGATGTAAGACTATTATTTGTTTTACCAAAGTACCAAAAATGCATGGAATTCACAAAATTTTTGCCTTTGGCATCAATTAAAGTCCAAATTTTTTTTGCATGTATTTCCACTTAATACACAGTATTAAGTGACAAGTGGTAAGCCTTTTGTTTTCAGGCAAGTCAATTTTTGAAGACTGTCCAACCCCCTCTCTCAGGCCTAGGTAAAATGATTGTCTTGGGAATAACCTCAACAAAAGACTCATACAGCTTTAACTCAACTAAGCTCAACTCAACTGCGGCTCCCCATTATTTTCATTTCCTCTTTGATGTTTTTTTTTTTCTTACGACATGCATTCAGCGGCATTGAGCCTTGTGGGCGGTATTGGATATTTTGTTTTTGTACGTGCTGTGCTTGATTGTGATGGTGTCTTTCTTCTAACATAATATTTATTTTCTTCTGCACTTTCATTTTTTGTCGTTCTGATTCTCGTTGTCCCCTAACAGCACAGTTTTTTTATTTTCACTGTCAATGTCATTTTCGTTTTTGGTTCGTCGTAATTATCGCTGCCACTTAACTTTTAACTACATATTTCTATGTTATTCAATTTCGTTTTGACTTGTTCTAATCGTCGGTTTTATCTAATGTTCTAACTACATAGTTCTTTTAACTTTATTTTCGTTTGTCATTGCTTCAGACAGCGATATTGCTCATTATCACCCGTACATTTACATTTCTCAGGACTTTCTTTTGATCTTGTCTCATTTGATGGTCCAGTTTGAACATACATTTTTCTCCTCTTTTGTTCTTTTTTGTATTCATATTCTGCTTACATTAATTTACTTTTATGTCCCCTAGATATTATGAAACTTCTGAAAATATCTCTTGGGATTTGCATCACCGAATATGGCCACATGAATTTACACATCTCTATTTTTTTGTTCTGCAAATTCTTCTAAAAGGGTTTAAAATAAATTTTCCTTTCATCTTCACTTTCAATGAACATAACTGCTAAACTATTTAGTCTGTCCCGAATTATTGTTGATATCGGATAGTTTTTTTTATTGGTTTTAACCTGAAAAATGATCTCTCTCCAGAAGAAACGCTTACTGGAGTTTTTAAGAACATTTCCAAATTTCGAAAATCAATTGTTCATTTTGATGGCAGCGCGGGGCCCTTTCAAACGCGGGGCCCCATTAGGTCCAATCGTTCCAATCGCCATTTATCTGGCCCTGACTATAGCCTGTGAATTTATTTAAGTTAAAAAAATACACAAAAAGCTTGTACCTGATCTCATCGCAGGTCCTGCCCCCTCCCCTCCCCTCCTGAACTGCCCTGTGCATACCTCTATCAAATAACTTGGTACCATGTTAGATCTCATACCTCTATCAAATCTTCTCCATGAAAATTCTCTAAAACTTGTCCATCTTTAATACGCCCATTCACGCACTTAATATGAGTCAGTTTGTCTATTCCCTGGACTTTCTCCTATGCAGCCAAGTTTTTGAACCACTTAGTGACAATTTAAACCATTGTCTCCACTCACAAATTCAAAACAAAATTAACAGTAGCTGGAGAAAAACCAGATTGTGGAAAAAAACAGGTTTCCCTAATATATGTATTTTCTATTGTTAATTTTTAGTAGCAAATAGGAATCTCACAGCAATACTATTTAAAAAGGGTACTGGTGCATTATGCGGGCACCGCGAAGAAGTCAAGTTTGGTTAATGCTAATGAAATAAAATAAAATAGGATGAATATAAAATAGTTTAGAAACAAATTTGGGCTATATATTTGCACATTAGGAGGGGGAAGGGGTAAAGCATAGCATATACTAAATACGTAACCTAACCTAGGTAACTTTCTCCCTCCTAAACCCCAAAAACAATCGTTTAAATATTGAAAAACCACGCTTTGCCATCAATTAATCTAGCAAATCACCCGTTGTCTGCTAACGAAATAGCAGTTTGACTGGTTTCGTGACTGGTTTCTTTGATACAGTATATAGCGATGCCCGCTTAATGTACCAGTACCTTCAAAGTAAAATAATACTTTAGTAACAAAATTATGGAAACTACTACAAAGAATTATGGAAAGCAGGCCACCCAGAACGCCTTATATTAAATACCTAATTTAACCAAAATACTAACTCTATATATTAGATATTTAATTAAAATATACCTTTATGGTAGTTTATCTCACTGGGCCTAAGCTAATTGTCTCCGAACGCAGACAAACAAACCGGTTTTACGGCGACAGATCAGATCAAACTTCTTCAGTGGGGTCACTATAATACATATGTACCAAGTCAGCTTTTGGGGCAGCTAATAAAACTGGATAATTTAAAAGTATCAACTTAGAAAGGAAGTCCCCGTTTGTGAGAAAATACTCTTTGGAGTTTTCAGGAGGGTGGGGGGAGAGCGATTTTTTCTTATAGATTTTACAAGTACTGAAAATTTCTTTTGGCAATTTTTTTTTTCAAACAATACAAAATGTACACTTTTATATATTTCAAGTAAGTGAGGGGGCTCGGAAATATATGTCCGACTCGTAAAAACGTAACAAAAATGAATATAAACAAATTTTTGATGTATTTTTTAAAGTTTTTTTTACCCCCCCCCTCCCCTGAGAAAATCCTTTTGTTCTCCCTCCCCCCAAAAAACCGGGATACGCCCCTGACTGCCACTACTGCCAACAACTCACTGGAGTATTAAGTCACCTGAGACCAACAGAGCTGCGTACGCTCCTCCTCCCCCCTAATCTATTCCAAGCTCCATTCTTTACACCCTAAAGTAGTGTCCCAATTTCCTTTAAATCTTTCTTTGTGACCTCTTCTCACCCATTCGGGTGGCCAAAAACAATATTCTTTGACAATCTGCCATCCTTCATCTGTAGAACGTGGTGTAGTCACCTTAACCTTTCTTCCACTATAGACCTAGAAAGTGGGATTGAACAACATTTTCCCAATAATTTATTGCTTGATATTGTTTCATAAATTCTTTTAATTTATCAAAAACTAAAATAAATATCAGAACAAATCTCAACTCAAAACTTTCCCTAATTTTCCTGTCACTAATGTCAAACAAGACGCTACAGTTGTGACGGTGCAAAAGAAGGTATGCTAAACAACGCAAATCAAACAGTTCGTGAAAACGAACTGTAAGTAAGCAGTGACACGGCTCAATAGTAACCAAACTCTAAAAACGGAATTTTAATATTAATAGATATACCAAAAAATTTGGCTTATTATGCTGATTTCAAATATATAAGATTCATTAAGTTTAGTATCACCCATCAAAAGCTATGAGCCTGAGAATATTTGCTGTATTTTCGAAAAGGGGGAAACACCCTTTAGAAGTCAAAGAATCTTAATGAAAACCACACCATCAAATTCAACGTATCTGATAATCCTAATATAGAAGTTTCAAGCTCCCATCTGCAAAATGTGGAATTTGGTATTTTTTGCCAGAAGAAGACCACGGATGCGTGTTTATTTATTTGTTTGTTTTTTTTCTGCTGCGGTCACCTGGGGTAAGGGCATGCTCCTGGCAAAAGGTCTATAAGTCATGAAGTTTGCCCATCGTTAACGCATAGCATTTGTTATCGCGAAGTATACCGACATTATTTTTTTTTTTGGGGGGGGAGGGATTTCTGCCATGGGAATTTTCCAGGGTAAAAAAAGGTTGCCCCTCCTCAAGACCTCGCTCTTAATACTAAAATTTGACTTTGTGTCCGAATTCTTTAAGAACGACTCCTGAAACACAAAGGCCATTTAATTAGAATAATAAATCTTTTTTAAAAATTCTATAAAAAAATTTAGCGTAAAGACCGAGATCTTGAGGAGGGGCAGCCTTTTTCATATACGTAATTATTTTTTGTTGGTTTTAAGTTTTTTATATTGCTCCTTGCTTTCAGGTTTTTTCAGTTGAATTTTTTTTTATATATTTAATTTTACAAGAACGCATATTTTAAAAACGCATTTTGGACTTTTCGATTACAATTAAAGAACAGCCATACAAGCAATGAAGGGTTTCGCTTAGCCTTAGCGCTAAGACGAAATAAAATCAACATTAAAAACTCCCAATTCCAACTATTCTGCAGATGAAAAAAAATGATGTGTTATGTATATAATGCATTGTGGTATCAAAAAAATAATCGATTGGAAATATTTCCTTTAATAAGGTTGACTACAAATATCGGTTTGATGGAAAAGTGTCACATAACCAAGGCCGTCGATTCACGAATATTTACTGGGGGACAAGAATTATTTTCAAATTAATTTAACGAAGATATAAGAAAACAGTATTTATCAAAACATTGGAGGGGTGTTTTTTTTTTAACGGAAATACCAAGAAAAGGCATTCTTCAAAATTCATGGGAGGCTCAATAAAATCTTGTCGGTAATTCTACACTCCCCTCCCCCCTCCAAAATTGGGGGCCCTGCACATAAAACTTATTGAATTACTAGGGCTGGACTTTTTTTTAGCATACCTTCTGACGATGATATTTACATCTCTGTGAACCTCAGCAGTAGAAAGGACTCAAAATTAGGGTAAATTAAAAGGGAGAAAATTCTATTATAGGGTTCTAATTGTGTTTTTTGTGTTTAAAATCAATTTGTATTCAGGATATCTGCTCAATTAGGAATAACACATATAGCAGGTATTCTTTGTGGACTAGTAATGACTTGAGTTCAGGTTCGAGAAGTTTTTTTAATCGCTTCTTATTAGCATATAAAGAATATACGTGAGATAACTCCATGACGACCCAGCCAGGAAGGGGTTAACCAAGTATCTTAGAGAATGATGCTGAGTTAAATGCTCCCCCGAAGAATAAAAAATATCAACTAAAAAAAGAATTTACCCTCTTGGACTTAACTCAGTGTTAGTTTTCAGTGTTGCCACTTAGAGCCGTCACAAATAAAAAAATTGCTAGGATTGACAACACTTTTCGTCAGTAAAAAGTCAAACATTAACAGTCTGTTGAATTCCAAAGACAACTAAACTTTCAAATGAAAGCTACACCTTCCTATGCAGCTTGGTGTCGCTTATTTATAACTTATTTTTTGTTTTTAACTTATTTCACCCACGTTTCGTTTTTTTTTAATTTGTCACCTGCTAGTACAAAAAAATGTAAAACTGCATATAGAGGTCTTTTTAAACTTGAATTCAGGACCTTTCTTAATTTTTTAAGATGTATATGCAGGGGCGTCATTTGAGGGTGGTAAGGAAGGAAAGTTGCCCTCCCCCCTAATTGGGAGAAAAACTATTATATAGCCCATGCACCTTGACTCTTCGGACGTGGAACCCCTCTTGCTCACCCGCCCCCAATAAAAACGCTTGAGCTACGCCCCTGTGCATGTGGTTGTCTAACATTCCAGTTAACAAATTTCATCAATCAGGTTATTTTATGCTACATAAAAAAAAATTGTCGCTAATAGATATCGTTCATCAAAAATATTAATTAACATTAATATTTATTAAAAATAATACTAATAAATGGCGTTAATAAAAATATCGTTAATAGTTTTATTGGGGATGCGGAGGGGGTCGGGCACTGGAGGGCCAGAGGTTGGCTCCGATAAGTTTTAGAATCAAGTATCGTTGGTAGAGGTCCAGGAGTCAATTCCCATAAGTTTTGGAATAAAATATCACGATTATTTTTTGGGGAGAGGGGGAACGGGCTAAGAAGAGCCTGGGGTCAGGTCCCATAAGTTTTGGAATAAAACATTGGTAATATTCTTTTTTTTTTTGGGGGGGGGGGGGTGGAGGGTGTCAGGCCAGGGGTCAAGTCCCCTAAGTTTTGAAATAAAATATTGTTAATATTTTTTCTTTGTTTTTTTTGGGGGGGAGGGGGCAATTTTTTCGTCCTTGGTAACTTAAAAAATTTCAAAAGTTAAGGAGCCACTTAAAATAAGCATAGGGAATTTAGATTAAAAAATCCCAATTCTTTTTCATGATTAGGCAGGGGAACCTGTCCATTTTCAAACACGAGATAAACCAGGTGACACTTGGAAGAATAAGGCACATTATTACGGAGCATGACGCAATATGGCGTGGAGTGGAAGAGCGTAATCTGGAGAGAATGAACATGTTTTGTTGTAGCGTGGTGCACAATGGTGGAGTTGAGCGTGATAGGGGGTTTGGCAGGTGTGGGTTGGCTGAGGAGCAGGGTCTGGCCTCTAACGTAGCAAATTACTTAGCAATATGATACTTTTTAGACTTAGAGATGCTGAAGACAAGTTATGATAGAAGAACAGTGCGGTTTTAGGAAAGTTAGCGGATGTGTCGACCAAATTTTCTTTCTTAGGTTAACAATTGAGAAGTGCCCGAGTTATCGAACACCTTTGGTCCTCAGTTTTGTATATTATGAGCAAGCGTTCGATCTTGTTGATAGAAGAGCTTTAGCGAAGGTCTTATTCTTGTATGGCATACCAGACAAATACATTAAAGCGATTAGTGCTATGTACGAGAATAACAGTGCTGCGATTAAGGTAGGAAATGAAGTTAGCAGCTGGTTTTGTATCAAATCAGGAGTTAAGCAGGGTTGGGTTTAATTCCCCTTTATATGGATCATTTTGATGGACTTCGTCTTAAGGAGCACAGGAAAGGTAATGAGAGACCGGAATCAAATGAGGAGGATATATTCTCCTTGTCTTAGATTATACAGATGATTTAAGCATTCTAGATGAAAGCGTGTGCAAAATGAGTAGAATGTATCTATGGAATTCTAAGGGTTTATGTTCCCTCCCATGCTATTCTAAGGGTTTATGTTCTCTCCATGCTATTCTAGGGGTTTATGTTCCCTCTCATGCTATTCTAAGGGTTTATGTTCCCTCCCATGCTATTCTATGGCCTTATGTTATTCTATGGGACCTCTACACGTGATTAAACATGTTTTGCTTGCCTTTCCTTGGTGCCTTTACAAACGAGCAGGGATTCCCCTCCGGTTCCTACACATTGCAAAAAAAGCGAGCAGAACGAACGGGGATTCCCCACACAAGTTTGTTTCAACTCCAAATTTTTCAACCAGACTGTTTTTTTAAGCCAACATCCGTTGAGAATTGTTTGATTGACATTTGCAAAAAGGGGTAAGGGATTTGCAGATTGGAGTGTAACTCGAGAGTAGTTTGTTATTAAAAAATTGGATGCTACAATCAGAATTGTTTGATTGACATTTGCAAAATGGAGTAAGGGATTTGCGAATTGGGTCGTATGAAGATGGAGAAAAAGGATTAAACTGATTATCAGTTAAGGTAACCCCTCGGGCTTGTTAACTCAGGCAATTTGTTATAAATTTGAGACAACATCAATCTATGAAAATGGTTAATGATGATAGAATGACATTGCGAATTGACCTGGCTTTACCTCTCCGATGTGGTCTGTATAATACACAAGTGATGTTTTAACAGTGTTGTCAATTTAAAATAGGGTCTAACGTTTTAGTATACTAAAAAGTTGATACTAAGAGAGATGTTGATGGTAAGAAAAGAATTTTAATAATGAAATTCAGAAGAAACCTTAGAAATCCTTGCAAATCAAGTAGTAAGGTGTATGTGAGTACGAACCATCAAGGATAATAAGCACCAACGACCCTAACCAGCAGAGACATCAACTCCCCAAAGGTCCCCTATCCCTAAACTCGAAGGGCGCCCCCTCCCTCCAACTTTTTGCCCCCCCTCCCCATTTTTTTTTATTTTTTTTAACATGATATATTTTTTTCAACTTTTTTTACATGTCTTCGAATGTAAACAGCAGAGACATCAACTCCCCAAAGGTCCCCTATCCCCAAACTCGAAGGGCGCCCCCTCCCTCCAACTTTTTGCCTCCCCTCACCATTTTTTTCAACTTTTTTTTACATGTCTTCGAATGAGAACCATCAAGGATCATAAGCACCAACGACCCGAACCAGCAGAGGCATCAACTCCCCAAAGGTCCTCTATCCCCAAACTCGAAGGGCGCCCCTCCCTCAAAATCTTTGCCCCCCCTCCCCATTTTGTTTTTAATTTTTTTTTACATGATATATTTTTTTCAACTTTTTTTTACATGTCTTCGAATGAGATGAAACAAACTTAAATTCAGTAGTGTTTTGTCGTGGTTTACCTTGTCACAGTTACATTCTCTTAATTTTTCAAAGTTCATTTTGAATTTCTTTCATTGAAATGCAAGACTTGGATTATTTCAGTAATGTTTTGTCGTGTTTTACCTTGTCACAGTTACATTCTCTTGATTTTTCAAAGTTCATTTTGGATTTCTTTCATTGAAATGCAAGAGCTGGAATATTTCAGTAGTGTTTTCTTGTGCTTTACCTTGTCACAGTTACATTCTCTTGATTTTTCAAGTTCATTTTGGAATTTATTTCATTGAAATGCAAGAGTTAGAATATTTCAGTAGTGTTTTGTCGTGGTTTACCTTGTCACAGTTACATTCTCTTGATTATTCAAAGTTCTTTTGGATTCTTACATTCTCTTGATTTTACAAAGTTCATTTTGAATTTCTTTCATTGAAATGCAAGAGCTGGAATATTTCAGTAGTGTTTTGTTGTGCTTTACCTTGTCACAGTTACATTCTCTTGATTTTTCAAGTTCATTTTGGAATTTATTTCATTGAAATGCAAGAGTTAGAATATTTCAGTAGTGTTTTGTCGTGGTTTACCTTGTCACAGTTACATTCTCTTGATTATTCAAAGTTCTTTTGGATTCTTACATTCTCTTGATTTTACAAAGTTCATTTTGAATTTCTTTCATTGAAATGTAAGACATGGATTATTTCAGTAACGTTTTGTCGTGGTTTACCTAGTGTCTGTCTTTCTCTGTTTATCTGGCTGATTCTATTTGTTTGCATGTCTGGGTTAGTGTTTGCAAGTCCAAGTATTTGTCTTTGTTGGTTTGAATGTCTAAAGTGTCTGACTTTCTCTGTTTGTGTGTCTGATTCTATTTGTTTGCATGTCTGGGTTGGTGTTTGCAAGTCCAAGAATTTGTCTTTGTTGGTTTGAATGTCTAAAGTTTCTGTCTTTATCTGTTTGTGTGTCTGATTCTATTTGTTTGCTTGTCTGGATTGGTGTTTGCAAGTCAAAGTATTTGTCTTTGTTGATTTGAATGTCTAAAATGTCTGTCTTTCTCTGTTTGTGTGTCTGATTCTATTTGTTTGCATGTCTGGGATGGTGTTTGCAAGTCCAAGTATCTGCTCTTTGTTGGTTTGAATGTCTAAAGTGTCTGTCTTTCTCTGTTTGTGTGTCTGATTCTATTTGTTTGCATGTCTGGGTTGGTGTTTGCAAGTCCAAGAATTTGTCTTTGTTGGTTTGAATGTCTAAAATGTCTGTCTTTATCTGTTTGTGTGTCTGATTCTATTTGTTTGCATGTCTGGATTGGTGTTTGCAAGTCCAAGTATCTGTCTTTGTTAGGGTGAATGTCTAAAGTGTGTGTCTGTCTCTGTTTGTGTGTCTGATTCTATTTGTTTGCATGTCTGGGTCGGTGTTTGCAAGTCCAAGAATTTGTCTTTGTTGGTTTGAATGTCTAAAGTGTCTGTCTTTCTCCGTTTATGTGCTGATTCTATTTGTTTACATGTCTGGGTTGGTGTTTGCAAGTCCAAGTATTTGTCTTTGTTGGTTTGAATGTCTAAAGTGTCTGTCTTTCTCTGTTTGTGTGTCTGATTCTATTTGTTTGCATGTCTGGGTTGGTGTTTGCAAGTCCAAGAATTTGTCTTTGTTGATTTGAATGTCTAAAGTGTCTGTCTTTCTCTGTTTGTGTGTCTGATTCTATTTGTATGCATGTCTGGGTTGGTGTTTGCAGTCCAAGTATTTGTCTTTGATGGTTTGAATGTCTAAACTGTCTGTCTTTCTCTGTTTGTGTGTCTGATTCTATTTGTTTGCATGTCTGGGTTGGTTGTTTGCAAGTCCAAGAATTTGTCTTTGTTGGTTTGAATGTCTAAAGTATCTGTCTTTCTCTGTTTTGCGTGTCTGATTCTATTTGTTTGCATGTCTGGGTTGGTGTTTGCAAGACCAAGAATTTGTCTTTGTTGGTTTGAATGTCTAAAGTGTCTGTCTTTCTCTGTTTATGTGTCTGATTCTATTTGTTTGCATGTCTGGGTTGGTGTTTGCAATTCCAAGAATTTGTCTTTGTTGGTTTGAATGTCTAAAGTGTCTGTCTTTCTCCGTTTTATGTGGCTGATTCTATTTGTTTACATGTCTGGGTTGGTGTTTGCAAGTCCTAGTATTTGTCTTTGTTGGTTTGAATGTATAAAGTGTCTGTCTTTCTCTGTTTGAGTGTCTGATTCTATTTGTTTGCATGTCTGGGCTGATGTTTGCATGTCCAAGAATTTTTCTTTGTTGGTTTGAATGTCTAAAGTGTCTGTCTTTTCTCTGTTTACATGTCTGATTCTTTTTGTTTGCATGTCTGGGTTGGTGTTTGCAAGTCCAAGTATTTGTCTTTGTTGGTTTGAATGTCTAAAGTGTCTGTCTTTCTCTGTTTGTGTGTCTGATTCTATTTGTTTGCATGTCTGGGTTGGTGTTTGCAAGTCCGAGAATTTGTCTTTGTTGGTTTGAATGTCTAAAGTGTCTGTCTTTCTCTGTTTGTGTATCTGATTCTACTTGTTTGCATGTCTGGGTTGGTGTTTGCAAGTCCAAGTATCTGTCTATGTTGGTTTGAATGTCTAAATTGTCTGTGTTTCTCTGTTTGTATGTCTGATTCTATTTGTTTGCATGTCTGGGTTGGTGTTTGCAAGTCCGAGAATTTGTCTTTGTTGGTTTGAATGTCTAAAGTGTCTGTCTTTCTCTGTTTGTATGTCTGATTCTATTTGTTTGCATGTCTGGGTTGGTGTTTGCAAGTCCAAGTATTTGTCTGTTGGTTTGAATGTCTAAAGTATCTGTCTTTTTCTGTGTGTGTGTATGATTCTATTTGTTTGCATGTTTGGGTTGGTGTTTGCAAGTCCAAGAATTTGTCTTTGTTGGTTTGAATGTCTAAAGTGTGTGTCTTTCTCTGTTTGTGTTTCTGATTCTATTTGTTTGCAAGTCTGGGTTGGTGTTTGCAGGTCCAAGAATTTGTCTTTGTTGGTTTGAATGTCTAAAGTGTCTTTCTTTCTCTGTTTGTGTGTCTGATTCTATTTGTATGCATGTGTGGATTGGTGTTTGCATGTCTAAGGATTTATCTTTGTTGGTATGAATGTCTGATGTATATGTCTTTCTCTGTTTTTGTGTCTTATTCTACTTGTTTGCATGTCTGGGTTGGTGTTTGCAAGTCCAAGAATTTGTCATTGTTGGTTTGAATGTCTAAAGTGGCTGTCTTTCTCTGTTTGTGTTTCTGATTCTATTTGTTTGCATGTCTGAGTTGGTGTTTGCAAGTCCAAGAATTTGTCTTTCTTGGTTTGAATGTCTAATGTGTCTGTCTTTCTCCATTTATGTGGCTGATTCTATTGGTTTACGTGTCTGGGTTGGTGTTTGCAAGTCCAAGTATTTGTCTTTGTCGGTTTGAATGTTTAAAGTGTCTGTCTTTCTCTGTTTGTGTGTCTGATTCTACTTGTTTGCATGTCTGGGTTGGTGTTTGCAAGTCCAAGAATTTGTCTTTGTTGGTTTGAATGTCTAAAGTGTCTATCTTTCTCTGTTTACATGTCTGATTCTATTTGCTTGCATGTCTGGGTTGGTTTTTGCAAGTCCAAGAACTTGTCTTTGTTGGTTTGAATGTTTAAAGTGTCTGTCTTTCTATGTTTGTGTGTCTGGTTCTATTTGTATGCATGTCTGGGTTGGTATTTGTATGTCCAAGTATTTGTCTTTGTTTCCAATACAAACCTTTTTTTTTCAAGTAACTGTATTCACGTTAGGTTCATTTAGGTTCACTTAGCGTGGCGCGCTAAGTGAAGTTTTTAATTAATTAACAAACTAAGAGTTTGTTAATTACTTACTTACTTACTTACAATTTTTTCATAATGACATATCCAACAACGGATGTTGATAAAGAATTTATTCATTCTGATACCTAGATTTTGTCAATGTTACCCCATGTGTCTGACAATAGATGTATGCAAATTCCTTTTCTTACATATCCGATGTTTTAATAGACATTCTAAACGTTGGATATGCTAGCTTGCTCTAAAAATAATGAACACATGACAATGTGATGCATAATATATTTTTAATGAAATAATGCTATGTAGAATATTAATACAAAAAATATATTATGATACATTATTAATATCAATGATCAACTTTGGACATTTTGAATCTGTTCCATAAAATAGTTCACCATGTTCTCTCTTGATATTGTAGCTATTGTCTTCTCTTAGTTCGTAATCAGTAGAATAATCATTATTCCATTTTGAGTCATACACAATTTTAACTGGTGTGTCATCTAAAGGCTCAATATACTTTTGGTCTTTGGTATTATTTGCAACTTTATGTCAATCTTGACATTGGGGGATAACCAATCATCATTGAACACCATCTTTCTCATGAAAAAAAGTCCTAAATTTCTAAACTAGTGTTTAAAAGCATATCCACAATATAATTTTGCCGTGTCGTGATTAATATATCAATAAATTGTGTAAATGTATTTGAACCACAACGTAAAAGCTTCATGCAATGGTCTAATGATGGAGAATCAGTTTTCATTATACCGACAAGCATTCCCTGCGAAAGTATCTTCCTTTGAATAGATAGCTCTAGAAAATCATCATTTATAATCAAAGTTTCTCCATAAACACTAGATTCCCCATGATTAGCTCTTTCTCAAATCTATCCATTTTTTAGAGTCCTAACACTCTCACAATCAACTTCAGACTAACCAGAATTTTTTTCTACTCTAGAATATACACTAGTCTACTATAGAAAGAAAAACCGGTCTAACCTAAATTCAACGTAACACGGCATGAAGCCAAAACGAATAGAACTTGTATTTTATGACTGTTATCTGATGTATCCGATAAAAACTTTGAAAAAAAATTTATTCACTCTAACACTTAGATTTTGTCAACTTTTTCCTATGTATCCGAGAAATGAATGTTGATATAGAATTTAATCACTCCTATTCTTAGATTTTGTGAAATTGCTGTATTGTCTGTCTAGGAAGCGACATCAATCGATAATGAATGTTAATAAAGAATTTGTTCAATTTTTTCATAATTTCCTGAATTAAATTTCTGTTTTGTGTATCCAAGAGGTGAATTCAAGAAAGAGTTTGTTACTTACTTACTTTTTTACTTACTTACAATTTTTTTTTCATAATGACATATCCAACAACGGATGTCGATAAAGAATTTATTCATCCTGATAGTATTTTCGTGTTTTTTGCAAGCCATTCGTACTATACCTTAAACGCATTCAGATATTTCCTTGATAAAAAAATTTTGTCCGACATATCCGACAAATGACGTTTCCAACTCATGCATTTCAACGAAAGAAATCCAAAATGAACTTTGAAAAATCAATAGAATGTAACTGTGACAAGGTAAACCACGACAAAACACTACTGAAATATTCCAACTCTTCCATTTCAACGAAAGAAATTCAAAAATGAACTTTGAGAAATCAAGAGAATGTAACTGAGACAAGGTAAACCACGACAAACCACTACTGAAATATTCCAAGTCATGCATTTCAACGAAAGAAATCCAAAATGAACTTTGAAAAATCAAGAGAATGTAACTGTGACAAGGTAAAGCACAACAAACACTACTGAAATATTCCAACTCTTGCATTTCAACGAAAGAAATCTAAAATGAACTTTGAAAAATCAAGAGAATGTAACTGTGAGAAGGTAAACCACGACAAAATACTACTGAAATATTTCAACTCTTCCATTTCAACGAAAGAAATCTAAAATGAACTTTGAAAAATCAAGAGAATGTAACTGTGACAAGGTAAACCACGACAAAACACTAGTGATATATTCCAACTCTTGCATTTCAACGAAAAAAATCCAAAATGAACTTTGAAAAATCCAGAGAATGTAACTGTGACAAGGTAAAGCACAACAAAACACTACTGAAATATTCCAACTCTTGCATTTCAACGAAAGAAATCCAAAATGAACTTTGAAAAATCAAAAGAATGTAACTGTGACAAGGTAAACCACGACAAAGCACTACTGAAATATTTCAACTCTTCCATTTCAACGAAAGAAATTCAAAAATGAACTTTGAAAAATCATGAGAATGTACCTGTGACAAGGTAAACCACGACAAACCACTACTGAAATATTCCAAGTCATGCATTTCAACGAAAGAAATCCAAAATGAACTTTGAAAAATCAAGAGAATGTAACTGTGAGAAGGTAAACCACGACAAGACACTACTGAAATATTCCAACTCTTGCATTTCAACGAAAGAAATTCCAAAATGAACTTCGAAAAATCAATAGAATTTAACTGTGACAATGTAAACCATAACAAAACA
Source organism: Artemia sinica (assembly GCA_027921565.1). Lineage (NCBI taxonomy): Eukaryota > Metazoa > Arthropoda > Branchiopoda > Anostraca > Artemiidae > Artemia > Artemia sinica. The sequence goes on from CM051276.1 coordinate 38,047,835, forward strand.
CTACTGAAATATTCAAACTCTTACATTTCAACGAAAGAAATCCAAAATGAACTTTGAAAAATCAAGAGAATGTAACTGTGACAAGGTAAACCATAACAAAACAGTGCTGAAATATTCAAATTCTTGCATTTCAACGAAAGAAATCCAAAATGAACTTTGAAAAATCAAGAGAATGTAATTGTGACAAAGTAAACCACGACAAACCACTACTGAAATATTCCAACTCTTGCATTTCAACGAAAGAAATCCAAAATGATCTTTGAAAAATCATGAGAATGTAAGTGTGACAAGGTAAACCACGACAAAACACTACTGAAATATTCCAACTCTTGCATTTCAACGAAAGAAATTCAAAATGAACTTTGAAAAATCAATAGAATGTAACTATAATTTTTTTGTTGAAAAAATATATCATGTTAAAAAAAGAAAATAATAAAAAAAATTAAAAAAAATCCAAAAAAATGGGGGAAGGGGGCCAAAAAGTTGGAGGGGAGGGGGGCGCCCTTCGAGTTTGGGGATAGGGGACCTTTGGGGATTGATGTCTCTGCTGGTTAGGGTCATTGGTGCTTATGATCCTTGATGGTTCGTACTCACATACACCTTACTACTTGATTTGCAAGGATTTCTAAGGTTTGTTCTGAATTTCATTATTAAAATTATTTTCTTGCCATCTACATCTCTCTTAGTATCAACTTTTTAGTATACTATAACGTTAGACTCTATTTTAAACTGACAACACTGTTCAAACGCCACTTGTGTATTATACAGAACACATCGAAGAAGTAAAGCTATTCATTATTAAAATTCTTTTCTTGCCATCTACATCTCTCTTAGTATCAACTTTCTAGTATACTATAACGTTAGACTCTATTTTGAAACTGACAACACTGTTCCAACGCCATTGAGGTTACCTTAACTGCTAATCACTTTAACCCTTTTTCTCCATCTTCATACGATCCAATTTGCAAATGTTATTTAGCTCTGTTTTTTCCCTATCATTCAAATAAGATCGTTCGTACAGTCCAATTCGCGAATCCCTTATCCCTTTTTGCAAATGTCAATCAAACAATTCTGATTGTAGCATCCATGAAAACGTGGAGTTGAAGCAAACTTGTGCGACAAGCTAGACTTCAGGAACCAGTGGGGAATCCCCGCTAGTACTGCTCGCTTCAAACCCTTAGAATAGCATAGGAAGGAACAACCCTTAGAATAGCATAGGAAGGAACATAAACCCTTAGAATAGCATAGGAAGGAACATAAACCCTTAGAATAGCATAGGAAGGAACATAAACTCCTGGGATAGCATAGGAAGGAACATAAACCCTTAGAATAGCATGGGAAGGAACATAGCGTCCTAGAATAGCATGGAAAGGTGCCAAGGAACAGAGAGTGAGCAAATAGCACAGGAATGAACATAGAGTGAGCAAATTCCATAGATACAATCTACTGTAAACTACGTGCATTGCCAACAGCTGCTGTGTTGTGCTCCTTGTATAACGTCCTTGGTATATTTCTGCTTTGTTAGGATACATTTTCCGACCTCCAAACAAATAGATGAGCAGAGAAAAGGGGAGCAGAGAGATAAAAAGTGGTGAAAAAGGAAACCACGACTTTTGACACTAAATTAAAACATGATTGGCTCCCTCGTAACCATGCTATCACTTTCTCTTGCAAAATGGATTTTTATGTTCCTTTTGGGGGAAAATATCGATACAATGCCAACAGACACAACAGACACTTGATTTTGTATATATATGTTACCCTGAATGCTCGGTATTCGTGAATGTCGACATTCACCGATAAATGTCCGAAGTACTTTTTTTTCCTTGGATTTAGTCAGCGTGGCCAGTCAACTTTTTAAGTTAATGCCAGGTTTGATGATGACAGGTTAAATTTGGTTAGGGTTTTAACCCATTTCTGGTTATACACAACCAAATTTTATTTGATATAACATAATCTAACCTAGCTTTAACTTTTACTATCATAGCTTGTATAAGATTGAAGAAGCTGACTCGCAAAGCTAATTGAATCCAAGCAGAGAAAAGGGAATTTTGGACGTTCACCGGTGAATATCGACATTAACCAGATTTCGGATATTCACGTTAACATATATAAGATATATTGCGAAATTAAGAACGACTAATTGCAAAAACTGAAAAGGATAGACTAACAGAGCAGGAAATTCAAAAGTATTAGAATTGGAAGCCATTTTCAGCGTTCCCGAGAATGTATGGGCAGATTAAGGAGGCCTGGAGGGAAAAAGTTCATTTCGAAGAGGGGATAAGTCGGGAGGATGTAAGATGGATAATTCTGATTTGCCAAAACGTCTTGTGTACTGGTAGGAGGAGGAGGTACATTGGAAATTATAGGATTAAAAATGACCCATATCAGAGTTCTATTTATGCGAAGGAAGATGATCTTATCCATTTTACGGGTAAATGTAAGGAATGAGTGGATTTGAAGGTGTTTTCATCGTATTTTAGAGGATTTGATTTGCGTAGAAAAAAATTGAAAAGTAGAAATTTGATGGTTCTAGAGGATTAAAAAAATGTGTTCACGTGGACATAAGAAAAGAGATGTTTTACATATATAAATTGCAAGTAGATTAAGGATAGTGATTTTTTTTTTATTAATATTATGTTTGTTATTATTGTTATAGATAGTATAGGTGTTATTATTATTGCATAAATATTTTTATGAATAGATTAAGGTTAGCGTGTCTTGCATGTTTTCTGGATTCTTAATGAGTACCAAAAATTTTAATTAAATTTTAAATTCTTTCATTATTACGTTATGAAGTTCTTTAATTATTAAGTATTTAATTATTACTATCATTATTTAGTTCTTTTGATTTTTCAGCTGAAGAAAAGAGAAAGATTAAAATTTCTTTTTTTTTTAATGATTATAATGAAATTCACTGCCGTTTTTGTAAATCAGCACCGACGATGTATCCAGCCCTTAAGTGAATTTCTCTGAAGCTCTCCAAATAAATATCCCGTAATTAAAAATATTTGCTTCAAAAAATCAGTGCTGGCATCGGATTTAAACCAAAGATTCCCCAGTGACTAGCAGAAACTTCCAACCCTGGACCAACAGGCATAACTGACGATCTTTTCATAGAATTTATTGCACACTTTACCGTTCGATGCAAATCAAATAAGTGTAAAAAAAAACTGTTTGGAAATGACGCCAAAATGATATTCAACGCTGGTCAGAAAATAGGGCGCGTTCAGGAGTTAAGCCAGGTTGCGTTCTATCCCCATTTATATGGATTTTGTCTTAAGAAACACAGGAAAGGCAATGGGAGACCACGGAATCAAATAGGAAGGAAAAATTCTCCTGGATTTAGATTATGCTGATGATTTAAGCATCCTAGATGAAATAGTGAGCAAAATGAATGAACTTTTAGAGGTTTTGCGAACTCAAGGTGCTGGAATAGGCTTGAAAATAAATGTCAAGAAGATTGTCACTAAGGCTAGGAATAAGTGAAAATGAAAAGGTGATGTAGAGTAACGAAAAGATTCATCAGGTGGACAGCTTCCCTTACCTTGGTAGTATTATTAGTTAAGACGGTGGGTGCAGTGGAGATGTTAAAAGTAGAATAGCCAAGGCTCAGGGCGTTTTTTTTAATAACGCCACTGCGTCTGACTGACCGTGTTTTAAACAGTAGCCTGCACGAAAAATGATCTTTGGGTTTCTAGGGTTTTAATCGGGCCTGAATTTACCAAAAGACCTAGGAGCACACAATACCAGGGGGCGCAATAAATTATCAATGAGTCAATTTTTTCTTAACGAAATCTGAGCGATGTGATTTATCGTCGAAGTGCCAGGCGCACTTTGCCGCTGCTCAATCTATATAAAACAACTTAGGAATTCCGTGGCCACTTATAAACTATCTGATGTCTCCCAAGAATGGCAACTCAGAGTTTGGTATCACCTCTCTCTTTCATCACTTTTGGCTCATTAGTTGGGTTCTATTCAGTACTTCATCTATCCCCACTTTTTGGGAACTTCCCCAAAAATCTCGCAAAAACGATTGGGCCTAGAGCGTCAAAGCTTTAAATTTGCCCGGCCCTGGTTATAATGAGAGAAGGGATGAGATGGCTAGGACACGCTCTGCGTGTGGGAGATGACAGATTACCAAAATTCGTTCCAACCACCCGTCCAAGACCAAACAAAAAGCAGGTCATCCCCAAATTAGGTGGGAGGAGCTCGTTAGGAAGGATTTGAGGGACATCGGAGGATGTAGAGGAAGGCTATCAATAGATTGGAGTGAAAGAGGAACGTGCGTGGCTATGTTGGTCCCAGGCGGCTTTAGTAAGTCGTTAGTTATAGTAGTTTCAGAAGATAATTATCATGAATAATAATTAATCATTTGTTTTATTTTCGTTCCAAAACACCAGAAAATAAAACAGTTGACCAATTTTTACTAAATTAAAGAGAATTCAAGAGCAACGAATTTTTACCAACAAAGGTTTCCTTTTTGGTGACGTTGTTAGAGAAAATTGTTGCTCGACTTTAAACACAATTTTTAATTCAAGAATATGAGATAAAAAAACGTCAACGATTTTGCAAAATACATACCCTTGTTCGTGTTCCTAAAACACAAACTTGTCTTCCTTCAAAATGACCCTTCAAATACTTTTTTATATATGCTAATATTATTCAAAATATTATTAGTTTAAAGATTATTTAATATTTTATTCAAAACCTTATAGCAAACTAATTGCTTCTGCGGCTTGATATAAAAAAAAATAAATCAAATCAATATTTGCAACTACTGTGACGTTGGAGGAGCTTTATTACAAAGTTATCAGGATGACAATGGTTTATTTAGACATTGAGGAAAAAGATGATATTCCTAATATACAGGTTCTTTCAAGATTTTCCTTAAAGAGCCGAAAAGTTTTCTTTGGAGTGGAGAACTCATCCCAAGAAACAAAAGAAAAAATTCTTTGAAAATGAAGTAGTTGTATCCTAATTAATATCCTCAAAAACGCCCTTATCTCAAGAAATTTTGTTTCGAGTTATTGTTCCATATTTATATTCACGCAAAAATAACTTCGACTGCAAGAGGCACCCAATAGTTAACACTTAAGAGCCTTAACAGAAAATGTTTTCAAAAAACACTGTTAGGCTATATGTAATAGCTAGCTATGTTTTAAATGTACATTCTCTTGTCTGAATTGTTTCCCTTACGTGTCCTTCAGGAATTTTCTAGAAAAAAATTACGATAAAATATCAATAATAATAAAATTATTTTGATGATTAAAATAAAATTATTATATTAATGATAAAATAAGACTAGGGGCGTTAATTATATGTTAATTATATTCAATGGCGCCAATTCCCAAAAATGATGGGAGGAGATATACTTTTTGGAATCTAGAGGGAGAGGTCAATTTTGTTTTTTTCTTCCGATAAATAAAAATTACCAAAAAAGGGCATATTGAAATGAAAATACAAAAAAAATGCATTTTATCGAAATCTAAAGACGGGAGGGTAAAAAATGCAGGGAGACGTCTAACACCACAACCATTATGTGTTGTATCTCAATGTTTCAAATAAACCCTTACTTCTCCTAAAAAAAAAAAAAAAAAAAGAAAAAAAAAAAAAAAAAAAAAAAAAAAAAAAAAAAAAAAAAAAAAAAAAAAAAAAGCTCCGAAGATTGCATGAAATAACACAAAGTCCTAAGTGTGAAAGTTTCTACGACGTGAGGCCAAAAAATATGAAAGGTTATGTTTAACATACCTTAACTTGGTCACTTAGCATAGAAAGTTACGTACGTACAATGAGAGTAGCTGAATTTTCGCTCGCCACGATCGCTGAAGTACGTCTAGACTGACAAAACTATACCACAAGCAGAACAGTTCCGAGAGTTGGTGGTGCCCTTGGAAAACTAATTACAGCCCCCCCCCCCTTCCGACTCAAATGTTAGCAAAAAAGCCGAATCAAAGTGAAAAATTTGATCAAAGTGGGCAACCATCCAGCAGCGGCGCCCCTCCGAGCCAAGGCGCCCGGAGAAACTGCCCCGGTTGACTCCTTCCCCCCTTTGAACGACTCTGCCACAATATACAACATAAACGCTCCCTTATGCCAACTTTTGACTAATCTATAACCCTAGGTTTCAGCGGAAAAACAAAAATGATTTTCAAATAAATAGGACATTTATATTGATCTACCATCACAAATAGAGATCTCTCTTCAAGATCTTAAGTACTAGTAATAACATTTATAATTATAACATATAAACTAGGGAGTTTGTAACCCTAAATAAAGCTTAAAAAATCTTCATCTTTTCTTCTGTTTATTTTCCAGAAAATGGCTTAATATCAAATTGGGCTCCGTCTTGTTCTTCGGCCATTCTATAATGGAAAGAAAAACATTAGTTAATCATTAAAAAACCAGTTTATGTCAAAAGCAAATAATTAATTACCAAGCTTGACTAGCTCTTTACAACGAGATTTAGGGAAAAAATTAAAGAGAAACATCTTCTAGGGTCAAGCCTTCACTGTCCATCATATAAAACGTTGTAAGCAGGCTCATGCTAAATATTTAATCTGGGAGGGTATTTCAATATTAGAAAGGCTGGTCTATATAAAAAAGATAATTAATTACCGAGTATAAACAACTCTCTACAAAGAAACTTGAGGAAAACAAAATAAATTGGAATGCCTTCAAAGGTCGAACCTTGACTATCAATCATATAAAATACCATAAGCAGGTTCATAACCATTATTTTAATCTGTGGAGGGTAGTTAACCATTAGAAAGGCTGGTCTATAACGACACTTAAGAAAAAAAGAAGATAAATGACTTCGAAGGCCAAGCCTGGTAGAATCCCAAAAAATATGACCCCCCTCCCACCCAGTCAAAAAGAAGTGATATGTCCCTGATCGTATATATTGAAACCCTTATGTGTAGATTTCGAAGATACATCCTAAAAAATGTTTAGGATGTTTAAATATAATGGTTTTCCTATAATGTTTAAAAAAAAAAATTCTTTAGATTTTTTTTTTGTTTATAATAAGGGTGTTTTCATTTATTATTTTTGAAGTGTATTGTGTATTAATCATGGCCCAGTAGGACTTATAGTGTTAATAGATCATATATATAATAATATATATATATATATATATATAATATATATATATATAATATATATAATATATAATATATATATATATATATATATAAATTATAAAATTTATAACCCATCAAAAACAAAGGCAGATTAAGCAAAACAACAAGAAAACAAAAGAAAGCACCAATTCAAAATAAATAACACAAAATATAAAAATCCATACAAAGTCAACAAGATAAAACTTGACAGTCCATTACTGTCGTAGCAATTCAGCCCACGGGTGGCCGCAAATACGCAAATTAAAACGCCGGATTTGCGCTCCTATAGCATCCTCTGGGTCAATTATATTAAACCTCCTAGACATGTTCCGATTGCTCGTCCACGGGGGCACCCGCAACAAAAACTTTGCAAACCTATAATATGCAGCTCGAAGATTACGCGTATCACTCAGAGTAAGAATTCGCCAGCACGGGCTCAAGTACAGCAAATGAGGAAGCACCATTGCGTTATAAAGTCGTGATAGAATTTGGCGATCAAATTTCCGCTTATTTGCAACAATACGGCTGTAGGTGCACGACGCGCGTTTGTGGAAGTGAGCCATAAGAAGCCAACGGGTTTCAGTAATTGAACGCCCAGACGGGAGACCTAGATACACAATAGAATTAACTAGCTCAACTTCGGCATTACCTAATAGAATAGATTTATTTCTTAATAAAGAGCTTTCATAGTTTTGGCCTAGGCCCGCAACTAAATAACGCTAATTTTTTACAACATTGGTATTGGTAAAAAAAAAATTGACGAATGATTAAATGCACTAACAAAAAAAGGGACGAAAGAGTTCACGAAACGATTAGTACGGCACCTTGGGGTTTAAGCTTGATTTTGCTTCGGGTATTCAAACGTTTTGTACAAGGAGGTGGTAGTAACGAATGGTGCTTCTCACATGCGAGTAACGAATGTCCAAACTTGAGCATTAGTTCATATCGGTGCTCACGGAGAGACGGAATTTTCAGCAACCCGAGAGCGGACTCATAAGACACGTGATTTGGACCGAGTATGATTTTGTAGCACGTTTCTGCACAGTTTCGACGTCACTACTTAGGTATTCAGTATTGTGCACTTGTGGGCCCCAGACTGGGCATGCGTACTCGAGTAATGGCCACACATAACACAAATATACCAGTCTGAGTTGTGTTGTAGAAAAACCTAGGCGCCGCAAAGTCACTAACGATCTTAAGGCGTAATTTCCTTTGTTCACTAGATTTCCAACATCCGGGCTAAAGGAGCAGTCTGAGCTAAAAGTGACACCGAGTATAACTGCGGTTGAGGTGGTTGGGTACCATGGTTCAGGACAGGAGAGATTACGTTTTAGCGGGTTGAATCTTATCACTTTTGTTTTACTCTCGTTGATTTGCAGCCCATACGTGTCGCACTGGCTGACGAAAGTTGACTTGAGGTCACTACTGAACTGTGGAACGACTTGGAGCTTGTCAACCAGTTACTTTAGCAGGTTAGATAAGTCGTCAAAATATTTAAACCGATCGTCAACTCCCGAGAGCACGAAATTTATCACTGCTAGAAATAGTAGGGCTGCAAGTTTGGTGCCCTGAGGTGCACCACACGTAATTTCGGCCCATTCTGAATCAAGATCTCCCAGGAAGAGCGCGTAGAGACACTGATAACGGCCACGAAGAAAATCGATAACAAGTAGCAGAATATGCTTCTGTGCACCTTCCGATAATCAGCTAAGAGCAAGTCTACAATAGTATTTCTTTGATCTAGCCATCCAGTTATGAGGTGGAATAGTCTCATCAAATAGTGAGTAGTGTGCTACTTCCCTTCAGACAACTGTACTGAAAGGGGTCTAGAAAAGGGCTAATTTGAGAAAGAAGTTCGCGGTAAATAAAAGATTCAGTCACTTTAGCTAGGTTGGGAGTAATTGAGATCGGCCTTGGGACCTTTTACTTTCGGTATAACTCGTGCCTATACCTTCTTCCATGCCCGAGGAAATCTTTTTTCCTTAAAACACTGGTTAATCACTGAAGTGAGGGGTTTGGCAAGGAAAACTGCGTATTCAATCAGTAACTTTACTGGCATTTTTCCAGGATACGAAGAACGGTTCTTTTTCAACTTTTCAATCTCCTTGAAGACCGAATATTCGGTCACTTCTATGATTGATTCTTCAGAAGAATCTCTTATCAGTGTCTCAATTTCACAGTCACTGACGGAAGGGTAAGTTGTGCGGATTGCTGAGAAAAACGTGTTTACTTCAGTAGAAGTCACCAGCGTTCCGTTATCTTTATGTATTTTAATGTCACCGGTTTTCTTTCCGGTCAAGCGTTTAACCTCAGAATGCCATTTCCGAGGATCGGTATTCAACAGCGGGGTCACTTTCTCGCGAAAGTAACATTTCCTAGCATCTCTGTTTACCTTCCCTATATAATTTCTCAGTTTGTTCGCTGCAGGTAACTGACCGCTGGAGTGAAGCTGGCAGCGGGTCTCGATCATGGCTTTAATTTTCTGCGTCACCCATGGTTTGTCGCTTTCACTGAGAACCACGGTTTTTGTGGGGAAATGTTCGTAATACTTGTTTAAAAGCAGAGAATAAAGTGATTCCACTTTCAGGTTCAGGTCTGTCACTGAACAGATTTCCTCACAGCTGAAAGTCCTAATGCAGCGTCCAAAGGAACAGATAGATTCTTTGGACAGGGGTCGGGTGGTAATTCGTGTCTTTTTTGGCTCCGGAAAATTAGCTGTAGCTTCCCACAGACGAACGAAGTGATTTGAGTTTTGGAGTGGGCTGTGAGAGCGCAGGGGTTTGTAGTGACCAGCTAGATTCGTGAAAACAAGGTCCAGTATACTACCACTCTGATCGGTGGGAACAGTAACGGTTTGCTTTAAGTCAAGCATAGACGACATCCGTTGCTTATTGATTTGATTAAAGTCGCCAGCTATTATGATCACAGGTGCTGCGTATTGTTGGCAAAAACTGTCAATGCTTGTTTGAAGGTACTGTATAAGCTCCTTCCTGTTCTTAGCACTTTCTGGGTAGTAAACAAATACTATTATAATGCACGAGAACTTTCTGGAAAGAAACCTCGGTCTACACTCAGCCCATATCACTTCATGGCAGGAATCTGTTGGCTCACTTAGTAATTTGCAGGGTAAATCCTGCCGGATGTATAGCCCAACGCCTCCACCACGGCGCTCCAAGCCCCGATCTCGTCTTGTGTTAAAAAAGCTCATGTAACCTTTGATAAACCCAGTTTCGTCTGTAGTGTCCCAACTCTCGGCTATTGCTGCGATAGCGCAGCAATTCTGTTTAATAAGGACCTCCAGTTCGTCCATCTTATTGTTTAATGACCGAGCATTACACAGTAAAAAGTTGGGTAGATTGGTCTTTGCGGAGAAAACTGACTGGTTCAAGAGAAGGAGGGCTCATGTCAGTTGGTAATACTGGGTCAGAATACCAGGGTCTCAGTACGGGTGGGATTTCGTAAGGAGGTTCACAATGGATCACAGTTATTGTCTTTGTCTTGCACTTCTCAGGGGTCTCGATTTCCTTTCGGACACGAGAACAGGGATACTACTTCACTGGCATCGTCGTCCGCCTCTCTTTCCTCGCCATCTACGTTTAGTCTTGCCTACCATACACACAGAGTCCTCTGGTGGCTTCCAAAGAAGTCCGAACAACCACAGACCGACGAAGGTAGATGGTGCTGTACCAAATTGGATGAATTGGCTTCGTATAAGGTGGCTTTTTCATACCGAATCGTCATGACAAGTGCACAAAATGAAGCTAGAAGGACTAATTCTTCGATTCTTTGCACTATCACGCGGGAAACTCTCATCAAAGTAAGTAGCAAAGCTAGGTAGGCCAATTCTTTGAACAGACTGACAAATGTAGATGGCACTGTATTCATTTGAAGTGAATTAAATCTTCTTAAAAAACCTTTTCAATGGGTAAAAGTCATTATGATTGCACTTACAAAGCTAGGTGGGCCTCCTTAAATAGTCTTTTTGATAGTTAAAGGTAATTTTCCCTTACAAAGCAAGGTAGGCCAATTTATTGAGCAGACTGACAAATGTAGATGACGCTGAAGTCAGTTGAAGTGTTTAATCTCTTGGAAAGTCTTTTTAATAGGTAAAAGTCATTAAGATTGCACTTACAAAGTTAGATGGGCCTTCTTAAACAGTCTTTTTGGTAGGTAAAGGTAAATTGCACTTACAAAGCTGGGTAGGCTAATTTATTGAACAGACTGACAAATGTTGATGGCGCTGTAGTCAGTTGAAGTGAATTAAGTCTTCTTAGAAAGACTTTTTGATAGTTAAAAGTCAAAATGATTACACTTACAAAGCTAGGTAGGCCAATTCTTTGAAAGAAAGCACCATTACAACGAAAATCTGCCGAAAACTCCACACGAACAAGCTAAACTAGAGTGGCGCAAAAGCAGCTGTAATATCGCTAGCAGCGCCCCCTAAAATATACCAACTGGCGCGTGCTCATTTTCTTTTGAATTAAACAACAACACAGTAGATTTATCAGCGTTAAACTGGAGGCCTATTTTATGATACGCGCACTGGACTTGCAGAAAATTTTCTTCCAGGCCACACAGAAAACGACTTAGAAGTCATATCATATCATATAGCTTATAGCTATGTGAGCACCACAAACCAACTGACTCTGATTGTGCAACAGCAAAATAGTCGCTTCAGGTAGGCTACCGGTTGTCACATGATTGTTTTCCAATTAGTGACTGGCTGGGTTTACATACACTTATACACAATAAAAAGCAATTCAGCTTTGCATATTATTTCTATTTCAAGGTATCAACTAGCCCAAAAGGAAAATAATGTGGTGTATAAAAATATTAATAATATATTTCAACGCACTACACATCATGAATGCACTAGAAGGAGTATCAAAAAGAAAAAGAAAGAAAGGCACTAACAGCAAAAAAAGCTCCCAACTCCCAAGGAAAAAAACACCCCAGCAACGTAGATATCATACTTTAACTACACGGTTAAGCGGAAAGTTGACGATGCTCTCGCGGCGCTTACGGAATCTGACCACAAGCTGCTCCATTTTTGAAAAAAATATGAAAAAAAGCTCCACTTGATCGTCCATATTATAGTTTTGTGTTTGTTTTCAGGTTTGGTTTTTTATATTATCTTTGTATTTTTGTCGGTAATTTTTCATTTTAAAATTTAGCACTGAGTCAAGCGGAGGTCTTGACCGAAATATTTGCATTGTAATCTGCGTTTGCACTGGCTTATCCTCGTTTCTCTCTTCTTTACATTTTTTCTTCGTTTTCTCCAAAGTAGGGTGTAGGACCAGTGAGTAGACACTTAGAGCGAAAGAAATGTTGCAGTCTCAGAAACTGATCTAAAACTCGAGCAAGGAGCCTGTACAATTTTCACAGCTTTTCTTTCAACGCTGAGATAACAAGTGCTATAGTAGCCTCAACAGTTAAGCCAAGACTGTTTACTACTACTACTAACAACTCACCGCAGCACCAAGCCGCCTGAGGCCGACACAGCTACGCACGCTCCTCCTCCACCCCAATCAATTCAAAGCCTCCCTTTTTACACCCTCCCAGGAAGTTCCCATTTCCTTTAAATCTTTCTTTATGACGTCCTCCCACCCCAGACGAGGACGACCTGCTTTCCGTTTAGCCCTAGACGGTTGGCCGAAAAGGACAATTTTCGGCAATCTATCATCCTTCATCCGCACAACGTGCCCTAGTCACCTCAACCTTTCTTGATCACTGTCATCATTGTAGCTTCTAATATTCTAATCTTGGTTTGCAGACTTGTCTCTCTATTCTTCCAAACTTTTTTTTAACTGTGAAAAGACATCCTGAGCCTTGGCTATTCTACTTTTGACATCTTCACCGCTCCCACCATCTTTACTAATAATACTACCAAGGGAAGTGAAGCTGTCCACCTGATCAGTCTTTTCGTTACCAAACGTCACCTTTTCATCTTCACTTATTCATAGACTTAGTGACTTAGTCTTCTTAACATTAATTTTCAAACCTAATCTAGCACCCTGAACTCGCAAAACCTCTAAAACTTCATTCATTTTGCTCACACTTTCATCTAGGATGCTAAAATCATCAGCATAATCTAAGTCCAGGAGACTTTTTCCTCCCCATTTGACTCTGTGGTCTCCCATTGCCATTCCTGTGCTATAGACTGTTTATATGTGCTTTTACCTTTGGACAAGCGAAATTAAAACCAGCCGTTTTTTATGTAAGAAAAAAACTAATAATAGGGGTAATGTAGGACATCCCCAACAAAAGACAAGGGGTGGCCACCTCCTCCCCCTTCCACTGGAAGACTAGGAATACATAAAAGTACACATTTTTGTGTATCAAAACTGTGGCGCTTTTACGTCGCTTTTTCTCAAATACTGAAATGAATTGTTAAATAAGCGCAATTATTGTGCTCTATTGAATGAAGTTATAACAGAACTTTATAATTATAAAAGGACGGAATTCCAGCTTATTGAATATAACTAGACAACAATAATTGTAGTAAGACGCAATAAGCGCTTTGGGATAAAATTCAGTAATTGCGATTACTTTAAATACCATAGATAAGTAACATTAATTACAACAAGTTCTGCTGGGGCATCAATTGACAAAAATGTAGGGGCGGGGGGTAAAGATTTTTTTTTTCAATATCTGTTTAAATGATGATACCAAACACATATCATTCAAAAGCTTTGGACGGGCAATTTTGCTTGATTTGATTTTTTTTCAATGACAATTCCAAAAAACATGCTTTTCAAAATCCCCCCCCCCATCCCCTAATTGGCGACTTCAAAGCTCTGTCAAAAACGATGATGGTAGGAGAAACAGAATCGACAAAACAAAACAAAATACAATATTTTTGAAAGGGGGAAGAAGGCAGTACACTGTTAGCAAATCCATAATAAAACCAGTCCTTATCTGTATCAAAATTTGTATGTGTAACCTATATTTTATGAAAATTTAACAATAACTTCCCGTCGTTAAAGACATTGTAACTTAAATATTATTGGTAATACAGAAAATACAACTCAGAAAATTTCATATGACAGCTACACCTTTCGTCAATTACAGGTAATTTGTTAATGATTGATTGCTTTATTTATAATACTGTCATTTAAAGATTTGCTTCCTAGAGAAATCAAGCATATTCCACTATAATTATTACATTCACCCTTATTACCTTTCTTATAAATGGATTTAATTAAACCCTCCCTATACTAACCCTGTGCTTCCAATTTTTCCCAAACATTTATTTACCTCTAACTTCACAGCGACCATATTTCAAAATCTAATTTACCATAATTTACCAAACTAATTACCATAACTGATACCTTACACTTTTTGGCGATAAAGTTAGCATCTAGAATTCTATTATTTATACCTCCCAAACCTAAGTAAGACTTTGAAGCTTCCTTACCCATCACAACCCCTACTCCCTGTCTATATATACCATCCTTCCTGAATAAGTAAGTCCTATATCACCAAATTTCACATTTGCTAACTCTGGAAAATGAGTTAACTATTCACACGTTTCCATGCAAAATGTCTCAATTTGCAAGTCAAAATATTAAGATAGTCGCCTTTCAACGTCGTAACGCTCTACGTCGCAATATTAAAACAATCTAGATCACTGAAATTGTTATGTTGTTAAATTGCAATTGCACAATCTTCCATTTCATCAAACGTAGACACAGATTAGCCAGTAATAATCTATTTCAATAATCTAATGAAAAATAAACCAAGTTCAAGAAACACCGTACACCAGGAACGTGCGAATGAAGGGGAGAAGGGCTCGCGAAAAGTCGCACGAAAAACGACGAGTTCCACCAGATTAGTCGGGATTCTCCGCAAACATGGACTAGTAAACTCCCTGTCAAGTCTACGAAAAGCGCTTCTAATACAATTAAAGCATCTAATCTAATGCAACAAAATATATCCCTTAAGTCTTTGAAGTATCAAGTACCTCCAAATAGACCTCCTAGGACATTTTGCCCCCTGGGTCCATCTTAGGTCTATTTATACCCGAAACCACGGTTGTCTAATATATTCTTTTAGTTTTATTCAAAAATTAGTAAGTTATTATGATAATATCCCATTTTTGTCCGTGTTGCCACTTTAGACGCTGAAAATACATCAGCAAATTAATTAGTTTAATTTGACAACGCTTTTCGTCAGTAAAAATTCAGACATTAACAATATTCTGGCTTCCAAAGACACTAAAACCTACAAAAGAAAGCTACACCTCCCTAATCTGTTTGGTGTCATGTGTCAGTGTTGCCACCTTGAGCCACGAAAATATATAAGCAAAAATAATTAGTTAAATCTGACAGCGCTTTCCACACGTAAAATTCAAACATTAAGGCTCTGGTGATCCCATACATCTTTAATAATCCTAACTACACAGTTCCAGTAATTAATATAATGTTTAATATAATTAAACTATCTTAGATTTAATATAATTAACAGTCCAACTTACATAATCCTAACAGTGTTGGTAGATCCAGCTCCCTTGCGCCACCCAGTAACAATGACGATTGGGTCACCTACTTTGACAAAGCCACGAAGTTTAGCGAATTGGATGGCAAATTGAACCCTAGAATCGATGTCTTTCATCCAGTCAGCATCGCGTTCAGCTAGAAAAGAATAGGACCGAAATAACCTATATTCTAAAAAAAAAAAAAAAAAAAAAAAAAAAAAAAAAAACTATACATTCAGAACCCTGGAGTGGCATCGTTCGGAAATCTAAAAATTAGGAAAACGTATGGAATTTGATAGTCATTCTCATAACTAAGATAAAAATGCATTTTAATATTCCTGAGTATCAAATTAGAATTCCATATTGGAGACATTATTCTAAATTAGAAGAAAATTAATTAATTATGCAATTAATTATTACAAAATATCAACTATTATATTCATCATTTATTACATTAAATAGCACACTGATTATTACATTAAAAATATAATAATATATTGCACTTGGAAATATATGGTGAAAAATTGGAATACATGTTAGAAAATTAGATCACATGTCAGAGCTATTGCTTTACGAAATTACTAGGAGCACGTTTTCGGTGGAAATTTTAAATTGATATGTTTTTACTTCTAATTTAATACGAATTATTTTCAAACCCGAAGCGGTTTATTAACTAATGCCTTAATACACATTATAATAGTTGTTAATATATGAGTAATTTCAATGAGCAATTAGCAGAATATAAAAAATATGAGTGTTAATGCCTTAATATTTAGTTATTCTCCTTAGATTGGTCATTAGCCACCGTTTTTCCAAATTTGATGATGATTTTGCAGAAGTTAATACACTACAGATACTAGTTAACCGTATTCACAAAAATTTGATGCAAAATTATATACAAAGTTAGTTTTTCATCATTCCAGCAGCTAATTTGCTCTCATCTGGAACGAAAAATTGAGCTTTTTTTATTTATTTTAAACATTTAAATATTTTAAAAAATTTAATATTTTATGAATATTATTAGCTTTTTGTCAAAGCTCAAACGTACTCTAGGCTGTCAAAAGGAAACCCTTGAACTACTCAAGGTATTTGAATAGTAATACACCAGAGACGATAAACCACAAGAGATAAGAACTTAAAGAATTATATTAAAATTATATTAAATTTTGATCGAATTAGAAATTTTATTAAATTTTTTAATAAATCAAATAAAAATTTAGCCAAACCAAACTAATAAATTTAACTACAATTATTCTAAAATTTACTATTTTTTTTACTAAAATTCAATTACAGTTATTCTAAAATTTTACTTTAATTAAATAAAAAAAAATAAATAAATTAAGAAATCAAAGAATTATTGTCGAAAAACTTCAAGAGTTTTTATTCAAAACACACAAATAAACACGCATTTTAAATAGAAATTTAAAACACATAAAAAAACTAAATAAAATTAAAAAATCTCCCCATGAAAGGCCCAAAGGGCTACAACAAAGGGCAACACAAACAAAAATTACTTAAAAAATTACTCACAATAAAAAAAATAATAATTACACAAATATACTTAATCTTTTAACAAACAAAATTATTTTGAATCAAACTTAATTCGAATAACTTTGAGTTGCAACACAGAATTACGTTATAGTGCAAGCTATAAGTTTATAAATCAACTTTACTTTCATTACGGTAATAGCGCTAAAACATTAATCTTATTAATCTATTAAAATGTTAACTCTACTAAAACGTTAAAACGCAAGTTGAAAACATTTGCTAGGATAGGACTACGAAGTGATCAGGTCAAAACTATATACGAAACTCGTACATTAACTTCAGTTTTAATACGGCAACTACGTAAATACAATCATTTTTTTTAACGTATTGATATGTTAACTTTATTATAACGTTAAAACGTAAGGTAAGACTGGGAAATGATAAGAATAAGTTATTACTATGCGTTAACTTTAGTTTTATTACAGTAAATGCGTTAATACATTTATTTCATAGACGCATTAATGTGTTAACTTTATTATAACGGCAAAACCTAAGTTGAAAACGTTAGGTAAGGTAAGACTGGGAAGTAATAAGTATAAGGTATAACATAATACGTTAACTTTAGTTTTACTACGGTAACTACGTTAATATATTTATTTCATTGACGTATGGATATGTTAACTTTATCATATCACTAAAACGCAAATTGAAAACGTTAGGTAAGATTTTTTAAGGTAAACGTTAGGTAAGGTTTTAACGTTAAAACGTTAGGAATTTTGCATTTTACAGTTTTGTGCTGCACAATAAAATTTGTTTTGAAGTTAAACTTAGTGATTAGTTATTACGTTTCTGCGACACTGTCAGTGACACATATTTGTTACTAATATTTAATTCAGTTTCCACAAGGTAAAACAAAAGCTGTCGGCAACAATCGTGACGTCGGAAAAAGGCCTTAAACTGACATAATAAATTGTTGCAAAAACCTGAGGATTTTTTTTTTTAATGATGCCAAGCAGAAGGTAAGATTTTTTTACATGTTGACCTTACCATCAGGTAAGGTTAACAGAATGTCAACCTGAGCCGGTATAATGCCACGCAAGTTTGTAGTAGATGAATAGTTTTGAAGAAAATTAACCAGTAGAAAGATAGAATACCAGCCATATCTTACAATACATTCTACCACTAAACCCGGTCACGCAATGTCTCATAATGCCACGCAGGTTCGTAATAGAAGAACATAATAAAATATTAAGCAGATCTTTTCACCATATTAAATATAATAACCAGATTTTCCATTAGAGAGGATTTACAGATTTTAATAGCCATCTTTTTTTTTAAAAGACCCTATTATCAAATTTACCGCATTATTAATATGTTTCCACAATTTATTAGTGACAATCGGGATGGAGGAAACAGGCCTAAAACTAGCTTGAAACATAAGTGTTTTTTTTGGAATGTTGCCAAAGTAGAAGCTAGCAAAAGGAGGAGAGGTCACCAGTATATGGGAATGAGTTCAAAGACCCTTACCAGAATAATGAATTGGTAGGATGCCTCTCCACAAATGACTCTGGCGAGCGACCTGAGCGCTTCTTGTAACTGTAATAACAGGGCAGACTGGCCTATATCTAGTAATCATATGGGCAGAGGTACCAGTAGTTGTTAGTACTATTATTGCTTTTGCCAAGGAGTTATAGGCAGCTTCGACGGCAGCGATTGCGATAGTTTGGGTAGTCTCTGTTGGGCGCCTCACCTAAAAAGAAAATTAACTTAAAAATTAAACTTAAATTGATCTAAAACTTAACTTAAACTGAATTAGCTTACTTAATTGTTTAACTTAATTACGTAAACTAATTAACTTATATAATTTAATCTAATCAACTAATTTAACCGCGAATAATTAACCAATAATTAAATAATTTAATCTGATTTATTAAGTAATTATTTAATTAAGCTAACTAGATTAACTTAAATTAAACAATTTCTTAAGCTAATTAGAAAATAAACTTAAGGTATTTGTTCCCTCTGAACTTGGTAGGCCTACGGTTTTTCTTCTTTTTTCAACGATTTTCAACGAATTTTCAATCTAAAATCCAAGTGTACCAAATTTCAAAAAAGTGATTCGGCAGATGGATTAGAATCATACCAAAATTTGCACAGGAAATATGAAAAGTAAATTTTGTAATTTAATTTAGAATTTTGAATTTTTTAAATTAAAATTAAACCCAACTTAAAAGAAAGATATCTTAACGTACAACGTGCAGTTGTACGGAACTCGTTAAGAATAGTTTCTGTTAGTTTTTAATTTTAATGTAGCTCTTTACATTCACTGGAGAACATTTTTTTTTTTTTTTTTTTTTTTTTACTTGAGGACGAAAGCCCCTAGAAAGAGTTCAATGAAAGTTTTTTATTATTCTTAACGCGGTCATCATTTAGACAGACCAATCTCTAGGGGAAGGGGTATTCCTTTGTAAAGATATGTATACATATATTTTCTAAGTTATATATTATTCACTTGAAATGATTATTAGTACCTTAAGGAGCTTACCTTGTCTGACTAATAAAAATAAACTATTTCGATACTCAAAACCAAACCTTGAAATAAAATTATCCCAAATTTTTAAATCATTATAAAGAGAGAAGAGACTTCGAACCACTACCCTCTAGCCCCCCTAGTAGAACATCAAAAGGTACTAAGTTAAAAATTTATGATTGCATAGAAATTAAATACATTCCAGACAACCTCTGGGGGCTGTCGATCGGTTTCTTAGTTTAAATCCTCCCTTTCTAGAATATAAATCTCGTATCTCGAAATTGGGAATAAAAAGAGGCTGCTTTGAAATGACAGAAAGAAGGACTTACCAATGCAGTTAAGTCACTGAACACCTGTCTATGCCACATAACTGCTTCAGCTTCTCTGCAAATATTCGCCATGGTTCTGACGCATTCAAGAGGATAGTCACCTTTGGCAGTTTCACCAGAGAGCATGACACAATCGGCTCCATCAAGGATGGCATTGGCCACATCCGAGCCCTCAGCACGAGTAGGACGAGGTTTCTTCACCATGGATTCAAGCATTTGAGTGGCACAAATAACTGGCTTTCCAGCCTGAATAAGAACAGAAAACCAGATGTAAAATGAATACTGAGATAAAAACAGGTTATTTAAAGCAAGAAATATCTAGAAAATTGCGATACGGGGTAAGCCCATGCCGTAGAGAGCCAAGACTGAGCCCCGGAGATAATCCCCCTCTCTACCGTTTTTTTTCAAGACCCGGATCAAAAGTAAAAGAATTTCGCAAAACAACTTTGACGAAGATGAACACATCCCAAAACTAAGACTAATATTTACAAAAAAAAAAGAGAGAGAAAAATCTTACAGCAAAGTTGTCACAATTTGCTAAATGTCTATTAGTGACAACACAGACAAAAGAAAGTTACGAAAAATTTGAGATCAAGAAACTTTTGAATTTGATACAAAACCGTAAAGAGGCATTCCTCTATGAAACAAAAACCAGGTAAAAATACTTTACTGGAATATATGGCTGAAGTTTCCATTTCCTACTTTGACTAGGTAAATATTTATATTCTAAACTTATGATTAAAATTTTTACTTAATAAGGCAATTAATAAGGCTTAGACCTCCTCCTTCCCTCCTTTAATCATGTTGCAGGAAAAACTTTACTTGAATTTGCGAGTAAAATATGTTTAAAATCAGGTTTGACCCCCGCAACCTCCTCGATATTTCAAATTGTAAATTTAAATGCTTCCAAAAAATTCTTAGATAAACCTTAAGTGTATCTTTTATTAGTATTTTTCAGGATTATTATTTTGTATGCTTTAATAGTATTTATATGAATTTAGTTCTTTTTAAGATTGTTTCTTCACGTTTTGTTTTTCGTGGCACTGCGGGTGGCCGTGGTTAACTGTTCAACATATTTACCAATTCTAGTGTTGCATAATTGCCCCACATACTTATGCACTTTTTCTAAGTATCTTAACAAAGATGTCCAAAAATGAAAAATTAAAATGTCCAAAAATTTAGACAAAAAAAAAAAAAAAAGAGGCTATAAGCAGTAGAGATGGTTGCAGTTGTCTGATTTAGATGAATTTAGACCATTTTCTCCAGGGTGGTTTTCTCCATAAGGCAGCCCAAATATCCAGAGAGTACAAAGAGGAGAAGAAGGGACAAAGTCACGAAAGCCACAAAACAAGAAAAATGAAAGAATAACATCCAAAATTGAATACAGAAGAAATTTATAAGGAAGATTAATCGTTAGTTAACGATGGACCTTTTCAAAGAAGTATTGAAGTACCAAGGACATTAAAATAAAAACTGTTTTTGTCTTCTCGACCCATCTTAGATCTATCCATACCTGAAAACCAGCATTTTTTGGCTGTTTCAAAAATATGATGAGCAGTACCAGGTTTATGTGAGTGTTGCCCCGTTCCACCGCGAAAATAGAAAAGCAAAACTAATTGGTTAAACCTAACAACACTTTTCATCTTTGAAAATTATTCACAAAATGTTGATTCATAAAGACAACCACACCCTGAAAGGAGAGCTACACTTTATTGAGGTGTTTAATACCATATGTTTTAGCTGCTGATTTTCTATCCATGTTTTTCTTTTTTAATTTGGAGCCTGCAACTATCAACAATTGCAAATGGAAGTTTTATCCATGAAAAATTAAATTCCTAATTTGCTCTAATTTTTTAAGATATATGAGGCTTTCTATGTTTTCCCTTAACTAATTCAAACATTCACAATTTATTTTCACTATCCTAAGTGTTTAAAGTGTTTTGCTATCCTTTTGATTTTTGCTCTGTACATTCTTATTAATACAAACGCAAACTTTTCAAACTGAAACTACAGGCAACTCAAGTAGGGAGTGGACTCCACAGCTAAAAGACTGTTTAAATTTAACAGATTTGCACGTCCTATTAACAAACGTTCTGCAGCAAATCTTCTTTGAAACAGAAGTCTTGCTAAGTTAGAGACGGCAGTTTTTTCTTATTAGCCTATATTTCAAACGGAACTGAATATTGACAGGATAATTAGATATACGAGGTTTTGTCTCAATTTTGTTCTTATTTTCACTGGTTTAGAAATCAGCTTCATTTCGTTTCGTCTATGAATGATGAAAAGGAACTATTTGGAAAAAAATGGAACTAAAAGGAACAAAACGAATAACTATTACAAAGAGTAAAATATGAAATCAGCTAAAAACTAAATATTAGGAGTCGAAAATCAAAAATTCTGAATGGGAGGTTGAAATTGCATAGAACTGCATTTCACAGTATACGTACAGTGTTGCAACGTGCAATCATTGCTTTTTGGGCGACGAATACTTTTTCTGGAGGAATCTCAATACCAAGGTCCCCACGTGCAACCATAATACCATCAGATTCCGCAATGATTTCATCTAAGTTCTCCATGCCCTGTTGGTTTTCGATCTTAGAAATGACAAAAATATTCTTGCCCTTTTCTCCTGAAATTGTAAAAAACAGATTAATACCAACATGTAGTTCTCATAAGTGAAAAAAAATATGTTCAGACGAATGTTATGTAATGTTCTGATGTTATCTCTAATGTTCTAATGGTCTCTCTAATATTCTCCCTATTGTTCTAATGTTCAGACGAACGTTTTTGGACTATATATGTTTCTTGATTTTGAAAAAGTGATTAAACAGTTATTGTGGAGTGTGTTAAAATGTAATAGCTAATTCAAGCTACTATTGATGTGATCCATGTTAAAACGGATAAGCAATGGTAATGAGACGTATTTTGAAAGCAATGTTTCGTGAACATAACAAACTGACTAGCTAACATGAAAAACAAGGAAAAGAAGCCTTTTCAGATCAGTTTTTGTTTATCGGGGTGGTCCTCTCCCCCACTAACAGAGGAGAAATTTTATGTTGAAAACAAGATATTGTGTGTTTTTTACATTATTTTTTGTACTCTTATTAATAGACACATTTATGGGAAATGCGATGCAGTTCTTCTTTAGTCAATCAGGGCAATCAAAGAAACTAGCCTCATAGCCTTTTTGCGTGCATTACTAGGACCATTTTTCCACTCATCAATGTGCTAAGATCTTATATCTTTTGTCAGAAAACGCTTAAAAGTGAAATCTTTCAACTAAGATCTTACATCTTTGGTCGTTTTTATGCAAACATCTTTCATCATTCTGCTCTGATCAGCGGTCTGAGAACAATGATGAGTAGATCATCAAAGTTCTCTCATCATTGTTCTATATGGCAGAAAGATGGCGTCTTTCACGCTTTTTGCTAACATCAGCGAGCTGTAAGATCTTAGAACAAAGATGAGTTGAAAAAACGATAATCTTTGCAGAAAGACGTAAGATCTTAGTTCTAAAAAACGGGCCTACTGTAAAACAAACTATAGTTCCTAGTCCAGTTCTAGTCCAGACCTATTTTTTAAGAGAAATTTTTAAGGATGCCGTATTAACCATAGATGGATTTTAAACAAATTGATTTAAAATGATGATTTCATTATCTGTTGTGATGATTTTTTTTTTGGTAAAAATTTGTTTAAAAAAACTCAGCTATTTGCCTAGTTTTTCAATATTTAAACGTTTCAGCTACTAGAGAAAAAGATTTTTATTTTTATTTTAAATGCGATCCCACGTTCTGGGCTTATACTGAAAGCGTAATATAAGTAGGATCAATTAAACAGTCAAGGGTTCGAGTCCTGGTGTCACTGGTTATTTGGTTTGGAACGGGGGTCAATCGATAAATATGTCGGGAAAATACGGGAGACGTCGGATGATTTGTCCAAGCCCTATTTAAAAAGTAGTATATAATATGGGAACTCTGAATCAACTCGTTTAGTTTTTGTAGTCGTTTTGAACATCCGGACAATAATAGCTAAATAAACGATGTTTTCTCCTATCCTTTTATCTTCATCATTTCAATCAATCAATCATTTTATTAATACCCGAAAAAACTATTACAAACGTAAAGCGGTTACTAATTTTCGTCGGATGATTTGCCCCCAACCACGTAATGCACTCCTGGCCGAAAATATTGAATCAGAAGATCGGTACCTGCGCAACGCAGACCATTGGTCAGCAAGCGAAAACAAAAGTTAGTTAATCCTAATTTCGGAATTTGAAGAAATAGAATAAGTAGATCAGATATAATATGTCGGATGTCTAGGGCATTTTAATGAGCGTTAACTTCCTGGACATCATACAAGATGAGGGATAAGAAATTGACCTAGGACCCTTATTATGTGGTTAGAAAAATACCATATAAGGTCAAGACAGTAGAGAAATTGTGCCTGTTGTCCTTTTCTTCCGAAATTATAGAGACCATTTTCAATAGAACATTATATGAAATAGTAGCACTAATTCAAAAGCCAAGAATTTTCCTACAAGATATAGCAGCAAAAATCTCTATTTTGCGTCATCTCCAAGAATTTCCTGCATTTTTTTTCTACTGACCTTGTATTCCAGCCTTGCTGCTTTACAGCATGGAACAAATTCACATTTCTCAAAAAGGTATAAGATTAACGACAAAGAGTATAGATAACTTGCAGGAGTGGATAACTGGCGATAGTGTCGACAAAAAACTTCAACGCCATGGTAAAATTAGCGTAGTAATAAGTGTCTGATATAAGTTCCAGACAGAAAATAGAAAAAATGCCAAGTGTCACCGAACGTTAGATGGCATCAATGGTTTTTTTGCTCATACTCCTTGACTAAGGGTGTAACATAGGTTTTCAGGGGATACTTAATGCTACTCTATTAAATGCATCATTGGTTTTGACTAAAACATACAGTCACCTGAGTTTCACTGCAAAAGAAAATGCAAAAAAAAACAAAAATGAAGTTGAAGACAGAAAACAGAAATGAGTAAAAAGAAAATACATAGAAATGATAAATGATGAAAAATCACAAAAAATATATATCGCAAAAATAAATGTATCTTAATTTATTTAGGTAAAACTATTTCATTTTATTTAGGGATAGTAAATCTATACCTGTGGTAATCTATACCAAGGATATAGGGATGGTAAATCCATATTATTTTACTTTATATCATCACCATATCATCTATTTTAAATAGTCAACTGAGTCCTTTGAAACAAAACATTTACATCCAATGAAAATACTAAAGGAAGCCCTTGTGTAAAAGCACTAGAAACAGAACATTTACATGAGATAAAGAAAAACAGATAAAAAAATTGTGGAAAAAAATATTGACGTCAGAGCCCAAAAAATGCGTTTTTTTTTAAGAAGAAAAGGTTTAGTAATCAAAAATAAACATAACAAAACCTGAAGCAAATCTTGTTTAGGTAAATAATCACCCTACTAGGCCTAAATATAAATCAAATTATGAAAGGTGACGACAATCAACGACCAAAAACAAAACAAGAACGACAGAAAATGAAACAAAAAACCATTTGGTACCTTCCTTCACCAATCCCTCAAACCCAAAAATCCATCAATTTGATTAATTTAAGAAATAAAGAAACCAGAGACCTCATCACCAATCCTTTTCATCAAACTAAAAAAAACAATAGTCTTTCACCATCTCTCGCAACTCCCTGGGGGGGTTGATGCTACAAGAATATTCTGTGGTAAAGTATTCCAGTCACTAGGGCAAATAGATTTGGGGAATTAAGTATAAAAGTTGGGGACAAGAAGAAAAGAGCGCCTTTAGCGCTTTCAAATTGCAAGTTCACTTTTGACTGGTACATTGGGACAGACCACATTGATTCGATTGTAAGTGCTAATTAATGATTAATTATTTATGTTTGTTTGCCTGTAAACCTTTAGTCGATCCAAATTCTCGTAGCATTCATTAATTAAGCCAATAAATATAGTGAAGAAATAACCTAGTTTTTTCCTCGTCAAGGCTCAGCAAAACCTTTACCTAATTGTAAGTACCCTAATTGGTCCCTTGTTAGCTTCTGAGAAAGAGATTTCCCAGATAGGAATGGAACAACGGGATCACCCTTAAAAGAAAATGACAAAGAAAGAATTATAACATAATACTGTATTTAGGTTCCCCCCCCCCCTCCCGTTGGAGGACCGATTTCCGGAATAAAAGATCTAAAGCCGAACTGGCCAGCCATGACAAAACAACGACATAAATCCAGAAACAATAAATGGGTCTATGGTCAGTATTAGAAAAACAATCAAACGGATATTTCAACAGTATACAACAAGGCATCTTCAGGGTATTAAATAAAAAAAGTATTTTTTATTGAAAGTAAGGAGCAACATTAAAACGCAAAACGAATCGAAATTATTCCGTATATAAAGGGTTGCCCCCTCCTCAATAACTTGCTCCTTACGACAAAAAAAGCTTCCTATTCTAATTAAACGGCCCCTGTGTTTCAGTAGCAGTTCTTAAAAATTGGGACAAACAGTCAGACCTTTAGCGTAAAGAGTCAGGTCTTGTGGAGGGGGCAACTCTTTTCATATACGTAATAATTTCTGCTCGTTTTGAGTTTTAATGTTGCTCCTTACTTACAGTTAAAAAAACTGTTTTTTTAATTATTTAATTTCTGTTCGTTTTTCAAATAATACAGATAAATCTGGCTCAGCCCCCATGATATATACCCCCCCCCCCTCACGGGAAACTCCTCTGTGGAAATTCCAACGTAAAGTACACCCCCGTCAAGTTCCCTCCAGACAGTTCCACCCTCGCTGAAAATCTTCCCTCCCCGTAAAATTTCTTGCGGATGATTCAGCCTAAAAAATTATCCTTAGCATACTTTCATTTTAAAAAGACTTTAATCTGTAATCGGTTTCTCGACCACTCTGATAAATACCTCCTTCCATAGATTTTTTTTTCCCGGAAATCAAAGCATATGGAAAATAGCCTCCGGATAATTCCCCCGAAACATCTCCACATGCGAAATTGAGTTGGCAAAGATAATGTAAGACAATTAACAAGAATTTCATATAGAAATTCTGTCAATCCCCCAATGTAGAATTTTGCCGGAATCCCCCCCCCCCCCGAAATTTCCATCCTCAAGGAAGAGTCTCCCAAAGGAAATACCCCCCCCCCCCAACAACAACAAAATGTCTGTATGCTTTCCAATAACAAATACTTTACGTAAACAATGGGCAAATTTCATAACTGACAGGCCTCTCTCGACGGACTGTGGGGGGTCATTTTACCCCTAAAGACATAGTTATTTCATCTTTCAACTATATTGAACAAAATAGACATCTCAAAATATTGATCAGATAGCTTTGGGAAATAAATGGGCGTGGGAGGGGGCCAGTTGCCCTCCAATCTCTTTCGTCACTCAAAAAGGGCACTAGAACTTTCAATTTGCGTTCTAACGCGCCCTCTCCCGATCTTCTAGGACCATTATTTCAATACGATCACCTCTGGAAAAAAACAACAACAAAAAAAGCAAAAAAACATGCATCCGTGATCTGTCTTCGGGCAAAAATAGCAAAATTCCACATGTTTGTATATTGTAAACTTCTACACTAGGGTTCTGAGGTACACTGAATCTGAAGGTGTGATTTTCATTAAAGAGTCCTTGAATTTTAGGGGGCGTCCCCCCCATTTCAAAAACAAGGCAAATGTTCTCAGGCTCGTAGCTTTTTATGGGTAACACAAAACTTGATGAATATTATATATTTGGAATCAGCATAATAAGCTGGTTCTTTTGATGTGTCTATTAATATCCGTTTTTTAGAGTTTTGGTGACTATTGAGCCGAGTCGCTCCTTACTTACAGTTTGTTACCACCAACTGTTTGAAAAAAAAAGAAAGAAAAAAAGCTGCTTTTGCGTGCTTATGGAAGTAGCTGTCTAATTGTATATGTGAGGATTAATTGAATATATTTGAGTTAGGTTGTTTTAATTTTATAGCTTTTTTTTAATTATATTATTCTATGTTTTTCGTTTTTGTTGAATCTCGCTTTTTTTCATTTCTTTATTTCCGGAAGCCTATCATCCTCAATCCATCTTAGCCTTACCATCTTAACTTACTTAGCTAAGCCTTACCCTCTTAACTGACATATTAGGCTTACTATCTTAGCCTTTCGTTCATTATAGCTTTAGTGAGATCCAAACATTTTTCATATGGCTTATAGTTTGATATACAGTTATTCAAACGAATACTATTCAAACGAATACTATTCTACAGAGGCATAGCTAGGGTTTTTGGCTCCAGATGACAATATCGGTTTCCCCCCCCCATTACTACCACAAAGATCATAGTATCAACAAAAAACATTAATTTGGCCCCCCCCCCCTCTGAGACTGTGCCCGGGGACAGTCATCCGTTCCAGCACCCTTGAGGTATAGTTTGAACAAAATTACACGATTTTTTTTTATTTATTTTTTTTTTACTTATAAACCATCACGTTTGAAGATAAAATTTAAATTTCGAGAAGTTTATTACCCCTATTTGGTAGAATTAATAAAATAGTTTGTTGACATTTATACATGGCACTTTTAACGTTAAGTTTTCGTCAATGTTAGCTAGGTCAGAGTAAATATTTTTCTGAATTTTTCGTATTTCTAAATTTCTACAAAGGACCTGTCCAAAACCAGTTTAATACAAATTTTGACAATATAAAATTTCAATTTGATCCGCTAAATCTCAACCAAATTTCCTTTGCAATAAGATCTTAAATTTTTACATAGGGTGTGTCTGAACCCACTATTAATGATAAAATTCTCGATCCAATAAAATTCAAATTAGACTTGTTATTAGTTTTTTAACTCATATTTGATGGAACCCATCAAACAAATTCTTGACATTTCTACATATTTCTGTATACATTTCATATAAAATTTCTATATATTTTATTTTTAAAAAAAGGGTATGTCCAAACACAGTGGCGGCACAGGGGGATTCATCTCTGCTTGGGAATACGGGGCCAGGTGTTCATCATTAGTTACTGATAATCATTCAAATAGTTACTTAGCATTTGTGTAGCAGCATAATAATACTTGAACGATATGTTTTACTTTACTGTTAGTTGAAGATTTCATTGGGTTAAAAATAAACACAAAATAAAGATTAAATATAGAATAATTTTGAATAAAATATAAACAATAAAAAAATAACAAAATAATAAATAAAAACACTAAAATATAATATAATAATTAGTAATCAAAATCCAAAATTAGTAATCAAAATCAAAATCCAAAAAGGAGGATCAAAATCCTCCCTGAATTTTCTGTTATAACTGGTAATTCTTACTAAGGGTTCATTTTAAAACCAATATTTTAAAAATAAAATTTTGATGGGAAAATGTCCAAAATTATCTTGTTATAAGATTGAATATTTGTTTTATTCCAAAACTCATTTCCTATCAGCAAAAAGGAAGAGCAAAAAGAACTGGCGAATCGTCTGAATGATGAAAGAACCTTCTTTTCGTTTATTCCACCTTCTATGACTCATACCCATATGTGCTAAACAAAATATCGTTATTGCGAAAATCACATGAAGACTAGCATTTAAAGACAAGTATTTTAGATAAATCAGTACTAAAAAATTTCGGCACTTCCTACAGCGACGAATACAGAGCGGAGGAAGGGAGCAAAAAACGTAAGTTTTCCAAAAGTCTGGGCAAATTTTTATCGAACTTATCAAATAAAATTTGTTGTTACGACCCCCCCTCCCGAAAAAATTCCTGAGTTCATCCCTGACTTCCGACGTGTCCAGATTATAGGGACACTCGAGTAATATACACTTTCTCCAGCTACTTTTTGTCATTTCTTCATACTTATTTCCACTTCAATTTTCCTCAAAAGTATCAGAATTATCTTTTTCCAAAGGCTAAAAAGCAAAAACAGCCCAAATACCTAAAACTTCTCTAATTGCTTTGACTCCCTCAGCATTCCTGATAAAGCTGGCAAAAACCATATCAACTCCCTGTTCGACTCCAAAAAGAAGATCCTTTTTGTCTTTTTCAGAAACGGCTGGCAAGTCTACTGGAGTTCCTGGAAGGTTAACTCCTTTTCGGCTCCCTAAGCTCCCACCATTTTCAATGTTGCAGATCAGGAAGTCAGTGCCTGGAATACAAAAATTTAACATAACATAATAATAAAAAAATTGATGTAATTAATTGATATAAACTGAATAAATTAAATAGCATTGAACAGATAGAATCAATAAAATATAAACAAGGTAATAAATAAAACAATATTAAGTTAAATAAATGATAAATTAAACATAATATTTTGTAAGAAAGAAAAATAAACAGGATACCACTCCAATGAGGAAAAATATGTAACATGTAGATGTACGTAAAAGGTGCCTTTGGGGCTATGCCCCCCTCCACAAATAATTGTGGTTTTTAGGTGTAAATACACCCAAAGTGAGTTCAGGGGCGGGGGATTTGATATTTATGTCCTCGTTACTTTAAAGAAAAATTTTTATTAATCCGTTTACGTTCATGTATTAATCAAATTTTTTATTTTGCTTGGGGTAAGGCCGGAGAGCTTATAAATAATATTAATCTTTTAAATAAACTCAAGATGAAAAGTAATCTCAGAGAAAATATCGTGAGCTTTCCATTTTCTTCTGTTGTTTTAACTTGCGATACAAAGTAGAACAAATAAAATTGAGGAAATTTATTTTAAAAGCGTCATCTTCTGGCCAAAAATTACATAATTCCACATTTTTGTAGATAGGATTTTGAAACCTCTACTACAGGGTTTTCTTATACACTAAATTTGATGGTGTTGTTTTCATTAAGATTCCTTGATTTTTAGGGGATCTTGCCCTCCCCCCTCTCGAAAATCAGGCAAATTTTCTCATGCTCCTATCTTTTGATGGGTAACGCTAAACTTGATGAAGCTTATCTATTTGAATCAGCATAATAAGCCAATTTGTTCGATGTTTCTATTGATATAAAATTCCGTCTTTTAGAGTTTCGGTTACTATTGACCCGAGTCGCTCCTTACTACCTGTTTTATCAGGCGTTGTTTCCTGTTTCCACAATTCGTGTAAACTGGGTAAATACCCTCAGCCTAAGGTCTTATCATTCGATAAATGCTTTAGCGAGTTTTATGATACTGAATATGCGTCAAATATATATTTTCATCTTGTAATTTGTGCTATTTATCTAATTTAATATGTGTGCTTTACATAATAAAAATTAAGTAACAAAGGTGATACCGGAATCAGAAGAGAGTAAAGTTTCTGTGATACGTGAATAAACTTTGAAATACTAAATGATGAATTTAACAAAATAGGTCAACTGGTCCTTCTGGGATGTTTTATCAAAAAGCTTTATTACCTTGCAACCAAAGTAGAGCTCCCTCGAAATTTTGGTCATCAACCCTTAATAAAGTACCGTCTCTGACCAACTATGTTTTTGCCTCTTAGTTAATCTAAAATATCATCTATGAGGTAGATGATGCATGCTTTTCACCAAAGCTATGGGGTAAAGGCAGGGCCGTATCCAGGATTTTTGTTCAGGGGGGGGGGGTTTACTAATTTTTGAATTTTTTTTTTTTTGGGGGAGGGGTTACTAATTTTTGACTCAGTTTTCGACTAATTTTACTGATTTTTACCTAGGTTTTACTAATTTTCGACTTATTTTTGAGTCGGTCAAAAATTTCGGGGGGGGGGAGGTTCAAACCGGGTAACCCCCCCCTGGATACGGCCTTGGGTAAAGGGTTTAAAAAAGGAGATAACGCCACAATTATTTGCGGTAATTACTGTTTAAGGTTGACTTTATTGTTCATAGCTTTTTTCATTTTAAATTGTTTTCTTTTCGATGGTCATTAGACTCAAGTCAAAATCTATTCTCGTCTGAAGCTTTGACCTTGTACCCCTCTCCCTCTTCTCAAGGAATTCTTCCCTCCTTTATAACATATAGAAAATTTATATTATATAGGTCTTCCAACCTGTTATACAAGCTGTTTCCACTTTAATTCACCTTTTGTCTATTATAGTTTTGTTTTATTTTTAATATCATTGATATATATTTTTTGCAAGTGCACGTATTTGGAACATTCTTGAAAACCTGACGAATAAATTAAAAATGATTAATTCCAATTGAATTAAAAAGCCCCTCTCCCCCCTAATATTACTTATACAGCTTGAATAGAATTATAAATAAGACTACTTTTTTTAAATTGTAAAATCTTTAAAACAGATATTTGAGAACCTTTGTTGACAAAGAAATAGACGGTATTTAATAGTAAAGATAATTAAAATACGAGAAAACGGAACAAATTAAAATTGTACAACTACTTTATTTCAAACAAAACAATTTAAAACCTACAAAATCAAGTACTAGGACTTGGATAAAGTAAGTTTTATTCATAACGAAATACACGTACAATAATAAACCATTCTTATCCGCTAAAGGCTCTTCAGCCTGTACAGTTAGGGGAAGACATACTAGTCTTACTTAGAGAAAAAAGTCACTTACTCACAGAGAGAAAATAGGAGAATTAAAATTAAAGAGCTTAAATAAACTAAACAGATTCCATGAATCATGCGCAAAAAAGAGGGAAGAAAAAAGAAATAACTTCTAAGAAGCCAAAAACAATTTCCCTTTTTTTAGCAAGCTAAAAGAGTGGCACAACAGAGCTGATTGCACCATGGCATTATATTCGACCTAATGGGACTTGCCGTTACAGGATTGAAGCCTGACCTTACAGAAGGAGTACAAGGAAATCCAATATGATTATTTTTAAGACGAAGATGATGACTATTTTGATCGGAAGTAAAAGACGGTAGAACATTTAGGGGACGGGGAATCACCTTGAAGCTGAGAAAAAAGTAAAACATGCAAACGAAAGAATATATAGTGAGTTGATATCAAGTAAAGGAATAAGTCCTGAACGATTAGTTTCCTGAATGAGGTTTTTAGCTTTATTCTAAACCTTATAACGGGGTTTTAAAAGAGAAAGCTAAAGTTGACCTTAATACTATCGGACAATAAGAAACATAAGATTAGACCAGGCAAATTTATGCACGAAAGGTATGTTTGAGCTTCTTCAAAATACCGGGACTCCCACCGGGACTCCCACATATCTTTGTTTTAATTAAATCTATGGGATGTTTAAAACAGAGGTTATCATCAATAAAAATACCAAAAATTTTGAACTCGGAAACAAGGGCATCTACAGAAGCTAGCCCTATCTTTTTACTAAAGGCAGTTTAGGGGAGGGACAGAGGGGGTACTTGCCCCGGGCATAGAAATTTTAGGGGCGCAAAATTTCAAACAAATAATCTATTGGTTATTATCATTTTGTAATTTTGAATCACTTGTAAATGTTACACCTAGGATTGTTGCAGAGAAAACAGTTCAAAACGGCATATCTGGGTTTATAATGTCCCGCTTGAGTGGATTGAATTGTAGAACTTTCAATTTCTGTTCATTCACTTGTAGGTCGTTTGATTGACAATGAGTGTTGAAGTCCATGAAGAAAGTCTGGTCAAACTACTTCTTTTCTAACGTATTTTGTCATAATCAGAAAGAAAAAATCAATAATCAAAATCAATAAATCAATAATCGCAAAAAAAAAAAAAAAAAAAAAAAAATCAGATAAAAAATCAGTCACTTCAGGCTCTTGATTGCTTCAAATTGTATTTTTGCCACCGGAGGAGCAAAGGATCATTAATTTTACATAAAAAAAAAGGCAAAGTTTTATGCATAAAGTACGAAAGGTTGTAAAGAAGTATCTTTTTAAATCACTACCAGAATCCCTTATTGCACCCAATCGGTGCAGGCACCCCTCAGGGCAAGGCAAAAAGTAAAGAAAATTGATAATTATTTTTAACTTACCTATTTCTTCGACAACTACAGATATGAGACCATCATCAATATAAACCTTGGAGCCAACTTTTACTACTTTAGTGATATTGCCATAATCTACGTAAAGGACCTGAGCGGAACATTTCTCAGCAAAATCCTTATTGGTGGTTAGTTTGATTTTCTCCCCTTTGCGCAATTCTACTTCCGCTGATGCGCCCTAAAAACAGTAAGAAAACAAAAATATAATCTAGAATTATTTTCTCTAAATATATATTTAAATATTTAGTTGATATATTTTGCACAACAAGACTTATCGGGGAAATACTATTACCTTAAATCTGTGCTTAGAATTAAATAAAATTGACTTAAAAAAAGAATGAATTAATAAAATTTCCGCTGACGCGTACTAAAAAAGTAAATAGCACAAAAATATATAATCTAAAAATATAATTACTGGTTGTAAATATATATTTTACACATACAAAAAAAAAACTCTCTTTGAAAACGAATGCATATATATATATATATATATATATATATATATAATATATATATATATATATATATATATATATATATATATATATATATATAATATATATATATATATATATATATATATATATATATATTATAATATCATAATATATATATTATATAATATATATAATCTATATATATATGATATATATATATATATAGTATATAATATATATATATATAATATCTTATATATATTATATCATATATATGACTTATGAAAAACACAATTTTATTCAAAATTCCCATAAACTTGTTTTTGCAATAAACTTGTATCATTAAGTTTTGTGGAAATCATAGTTACAATTCCTAAATTAGCTTCAAATAGCAATTTTTTCTCACTTGACAATGTTTTTTTCAAAACATAGTTTTATATTTGGTTACTAAGGACACAACTTCGTTCTTTATAATGACGATTACTCATTACAACCTATATCCCTTGGTACCTCCGTGATTAAGATCGTTTACCGAATCATACCCAGGCCACCTTACCTGAACCTCTATTCGCCACACTCGCAGTCTTCTGATACCTCACATTTTTAAATACCTATGCCTCAATCGTTCCTGACAGAATACCTTTCTATCATTCTTATTTTTATCTCTTTTCTAGGATAAGGCAAATATGCAAAATCGGTACATTGAACTCTTTATGGAAGGCCCAGGGTCTGCTGATGCCGGTGGAGGAAGGTAAGGTTTTTCTCTTTTAAAGTATTTAATTACGAGCAGCTCCTCACAGCACAAGGAATGTTGTTTTCATGGCTATAACATAAATATATAATAGCTATGACACTCGTAAATAATGATCAAACCCTTAGAGGACAATAGAAAGGGTACCCCTGGTCTTGTTAGCCGTTATTTCTAATCGCTTTATGTTTGACTTGTTTGATCGCAAATATTTACAATGATGCCCCCTGAATCATATTCTGTATGTTACACCCTTTATAGAAGATTTTTGCCAACTCAAGCAAAGCAAAAATCCGTCCAATCTTGTTCCCTTACTCCAAATTTCTACCCCAGATACGCCATGGACGCGCAGCTCAAGATTGACTACTTCAATCAGAGGGGGGGGGGGAGAGGGTGGCAAACGTGTATTTTTTAAATCTATGGGGAGGCAATATGTTTTTGTTTTTTAAGAAAAATACGAAAACAAGCTATTTTGTAATGAAGATACAAAAAAGGCGTTATTCGAAACCTACTTTGGTAAATAGCCTCCCCTGACTCCCCGAAAAAGTAAATGACTTCAGAGTCATTTAGAAACTGGACCAACACAAAGGGAGAGGTTTCCCCCTCTACAGCTGTTATGACTTGTATGCTCTCTTATTCTTTGGCCCAATTTCGTCAGAATCCTGGGGGTGGAGGGCAAAGTTGGAGCCAATTTTCCCAAATCAAGTGAAAATGCATTGAAAAATGAGTTATATATTACATTAAAGGCAAAGATATACTAAAGAAAACTGACCTGTTTCTCTGGATAGTTGAATTATATAGACTTATCATAATATTGACAAGATTTTTTGCAGAAACTAAATTTTACCTGGAGGGGGGGGACTGAGATCGGGAGAGGGCAAACTTGAGTGTCGAGGGGGCCAGAAACGCACCCATTTAAGGTGCTAAAGGGGCTATAGCCCCCCTCCCCTCAAGAAAAAATCAGCTGAAAAGCTTAAAATGTTTCATTAAAACACCAGTTTTTCTAGGAATTTTATAAGGTTTTCAGTTGGTTGGCCCAGGGAGGACCGCAGTCAACCCCCCCCCCCCCCTCCTCACAAAATCATTTTCTCAGTGCACCACTGGAGAGGGAAGTTGCCCTCCCCCCCTTGTTCATAGTAAATTACGCCCCTGCTCTTATTATTAAACGTTATTGATATTTTTTTTTACAAAAGCCTTATTTTTTCTAACTAGTCTATATGACTCAATTTTTATTCTTCTTTCAATTATTTTTATCTCTATAAAAGCTATGAAAACAAAACTGCAGGTCGCCCATGATTTAGATTTCTTATTTGATTCATATTTGATTTGCCAGTTTCTTTCTTTTTCCATATTAAGCAACGCTTTAATATATTTGTCCTTGTTATGCAAATGTAAATGTTCAGATTTTTCTCTTTCGTTTCTTTTTCTTTGTTTTCTATTTACGCTCTCTCCTTGCATGTTTTTGTATATATATATATATATATATATATATATATATATATATATATATATATATATATATATATATATATATATATATATATATACATATGGTGTGAAAACTTATGATTTTTATAAGATGTTATCTTTAATAAAAACAATGACTTAATTCTCAGTTGTTGATTTCTTCAAAAATAACCATGTTGATATAATCTTTTGATTATTGCATTGTTTTTTTAACTTTTCTATCCTTGCACAATTTTTGGCGCCGTGTCAACGGTCACGGAGGTACATGAAGGACTTTTCAATCGAAGTATTTTTAAACTGTTTCACAAGAGATGTTACGGCAAGAGGTTGAATGTTTTTATGGCTTAATTCAAATTCACAAGGAAGAAAAATAAAAATATGTTGTTCAAAAGAGTTAGTGCAGTAAGAAATTTGTGGAAAGTTAAGGCGTTAATCTAAACAATAACCAAATTAAAAATCTCTTTATCAAACTAATTTAATCCCTTTCCTTTTTCTTTGCAAGGATCTGAACCAGGAAAATTAATTCAACCTCTGTCAGCCGCCAAAAAAGAATCTAAAAGCGAATTTCAATCCAAGGATAACCCTAATTCTAAAAAGTCGCATAATTTTTATGGAAATCAAAGGGGCTCTCATCGTCATCGTATTTTAAGGGGTCAAAACAAGTCAAAGAATCCAACACTGGACCCGAGCCAAATCAAACCAGGACCATGGGCTACCAGAAAACACAAAGACTTCCGATTCCCGGACCGTCCTAAATTCGGATTGGTATGACAGGTCTGTCTAGAGGATAAGAGGGCCAGGTACACGGGGGAAAGGGGCTACAAGCCTTGCAGATTGTGCATCCTGATTCTAAGAAAGCTTGATACGTCAAAACTTTTGAATAGTGCACGCATGTCTACCAAGTGCTACTTTATTCCGGACTATTACAACGCGTCTATAGAATGGTAGATGCCACCTGCCACCCTTTAATTTGGCTATAGACTAGATAGGTTGTTACCACTGGGTCATCCACATTCTAACGGGGCAATATACAATGTGTTTATTTTTTGGAAAATGTCTGCAAACTGTCAGCTCAGCCTAGAATGTTATAACACGTCTATGAAAAGTAGGAAAGGGGAGACTTCGCCGGGGCTCTATAGACCCAAAAGCTTCAATACTGGGCCACCCTAATTCTAAAACAGCCTACTTGTCTAATGTCTACTTCTTTTAATAGTACATGCATGTCTATCAAATGACCCTTGATTCAAGAAGTTCCGGGAGTGACCACTTTCCATATCAATTGTCAGGTCCAATTCTAAAGAGGAATTATACAAAATATCTAAATATGTTTCCACCTGACATTTTATCTCTGAATGTCATGATGCATCCGCTTCGAGCAGGGAAGGGCCGCCTTCATTAGAGCATCAGGCCGCCTTCATAACTATATAAGACAAACCGAGTGTCAACCATGGGCGCCCATAGACTGAATTTTAGGGGGGGGGGCTTACCTGGTCTAATCAGCATTTCCAGTGCTGTATAATTGAAATCTCAAAACAGAACATCATGGGCAGCGCGATAGAGCTGCCTAAGTAAAGAACGATGTGGGCACAATATATTGTTTTTTTTAAGACCAGGGCACTTCTTATAGAAAGAATGTCACAGGAACTCCAAAGGAGCTCATGGAGGACAGCCATCTCCCCCTCTCCCACGTCAATCACTTCCCCAAACACATCCAATCAAAATTTTTAGATAGCCATTTTGTTAGCCCCCCCCCCCACAAACCTCAGAACAAGGGTTGTAAGTTATGCCCTGTAGGGATATAAGGTTTTTTATAGGAAGGGGGCTCATTTGATTGGTAATCAGAAGTTCTACTGGCCTTTTTAACAGTCGAAAGTGATTGGAGGTCATCCAGCCCCCTCCTCATACACCAATCATTTAGTCCAGAAATTCTGTCTTTGAGGATGAGAACCTCCTCATGGTCCTCAGGGCAAGGGTTGTAAGGTATGCCCCGAGGGCATTTAAGGTTTTTATGGAAATGGGGTATACACTTCGGAGGGGGCTCATTGGATTGGAAATCGGAAGTTGAAGAGCCATTTTTAAGAGTCAAATTTATCAGAGGGCAGCTATATCCCACCCCCTACGCTATATTTTCCCCAAATGCATCCGATAGAAATTTTAAGATAGTCATTTGTTCAAAAATAGTCCAAAGATCTCATAACACGGTCTTTGGGATTGACACAACACCCCATAGTATGGGGATAAGGGTTTTAGGTTATGTTCCTGGGGGATATGAGGTTTTTATAAAGAGGTTGTCCTGTGAACTTTAGAGGGTGGCTCATTTGATTGGAAATGCATACTTCTAGTTTCATTTTAAGAGTCAAGCGTGATGGAGCAAAAATAGCCCCCCCCCCTCTCCCTAATATCCTATTTTCCCCAAAAAAGACCCCGGCGCCGCGCCAATGAAGGAAGACCGGCGGCGGCGGGACCAAAAACAGCACGCCGCGCCGCCGATAAGATGTCGGTGGCGCACCGCAGGCTTGATCAATGTTGACCGCAAACATTAATGTTTTCATCAGTCTTTCTCAAATCGAAGATTAAATTTACAACAGATTCGAGCCTATTCATGAGTTCAAAAATTCACAGATCGATGGCTGGAAACTGGTCTTCTTCGTTATTCATCAAGAGAAGTAGAAATGTGGTAGAAACGAAATGGTTGTGGCGTTTCAGAACCCTTGCATAATACGAGTAGTTGAAGTATCTATTAGCTATGTATTCTTAACATAAATAATTATCAAAATTAGCAGTTTTTTTCATCAAGCATTACTGCATACAAAACTTCAAATACCGTATCACAAAATTCGTCAGTTATCTGGGTAAAAACTTTGAATATAACTTTGAACTTAGAAGCTTAGTTTTTTCATAATGCCCTTTGCCTATATCTGTTTTGTCACCTTTAAAACTGTTGAAATGGGCGACTTTGATATTGATTGTTTTTTTTTTTTGCTCTTTTGGATTCTTAAAAAGACTTCTTGCATTAAAAACCGGTTTTTAATTACAATTTTAAAAAAATGCATTTTAAAGTTTTTTGGCTTCTTTATAGAATATATGTCATGTAGGCTAAGGCTGAACTGCTGCTTTTTTATTGCTTT
The DNA here is from genome assembly GCA_027921565.1 of Artemia sinica. Classification (NCBI taxonomy): domain Eukaryota; kingdom Metazoa; phylum Arthropoda; class Branchiopoda; order Anostraca; family Artemiidae; genus Artemia; species Artemia sinica. The sequence goes on from CM051276.1 coordinate 38,087,463, forward strand.
TGGCTGCTCTTTTGGATATTATTCGTTTTTTTTTCTTTTGGGGATTCATTCCAAATTATAAATTCATAAATACCTAATATCAGTCAAATTATAAACTGCATCTAAAAGGAGTAAATTTATCAAATTGAAAAATACATGATGAACGCTTCACATGAGAACATTTCAATTACAATGAAACAAAAAATACTTAATGGTTTATTCGGTATGAAGAAAAATGAAGTGCCAGCTATTTTCTGGTAACAAATGAAAAGTTCATCCGTTTTAAATGTAATTAAATGAAATAATATGCAGACTGAAGTAGCTCCAGGAAGATGTTGAGATTTTCATCCTAGTTCGTCACTTTTAATCCAAGCAAAATGTTAGGACACTTAGTATCAGTTATTGAGTTTAAGCTTTGATTTCCAAATGCTCACAAAAATTACCAAATTTAAGAAAGTCGCAACAATAAGTCACCTGTGGTCAAAATACTCAGACTCCTCTTAGATTCCCACCCAGGCTCAAAGCTTCTGCTATGGTCATTTCCATGGAAATCTCCAAAGAGTTTCTTTTTAAAATAGCTTTCAAGCGTAGTTAGGGGTATTTAGCCTTTTTTGCTTTTCTTCAAAGCTTTGAAAAAAGTGTTATAATATTCCAAATGTTACATTTGTTATATTTGTGCATATTTTTGGTAATCATTTGTGGGGTGATCGAATTTTTTAAACCACTGTAGATACGTAAGAACGTTGCAACATCTAGTACCCTGAGGTCATAAGACTGTCAAATACTCCTCCTTGAACCTCCCAAATTAAAAGCTTTTATTATGACCTGACCTTTATGAAAGCCTGTACCTTATTCTACTTTTCTAATTAATTTATGTGAATATTGAGGCACTTGTCATAACTTGGCACCAGTTTTTCAATACCCTCCTTATTAAATTCTGCCGCCTGATTTGTATCACAACTGTTTTGAGTTCGTTATCGTCTTGAAGACGCTGACCACCCAGGTGTTTCTTCAAGTGCAGGAACAAATGGTAGTCGCTGGGCGCTAGATCAGGGCTGTATGATGGATGATCTAGAGTTTCCCATTGAAAAGATTTGATGAGATCTTTGGTCCGATTAGCCACATGTGGACGGGCATTGTCATGCAGCAAAACGATACCCTTACTCAACTTGCCATGTCCTTTGGTTTGGATTGCCTGACGCAGATTGTTCAATGTCTCACAATAAGACGCTGCATTGATTGTCTCATTACGAGGCGGAAACTCCACTAGCAATGCTCCTTTTTCTGTCTCAAATTACTGACTCCAAAAAGCATGCTCCATTTGTGTTTGGGCACCAATAATGGATTTACCCCCCCCCCACCCTTGCCATGCCATAATGGTTCAAATATATGTCAGACATAATGTTTCAGTCCCTTTAGCTCAAAGACAGCGCCATGGGTTGCCCATTCTCCACCACCCGATGTAAGGCTTTGCCAATTGTTCGCCATGCTGGTGCACTTTTACAGGCTCTTCGTCCCCGATTGCTCCATAATAACCACAGCGCACGCTGCTTAATGTGCACAATTTTTTAAAGTGAGTAGCCCGTGAGAACTACTAATCGTAATTTTGTGTATCAAACGCCCTGGAGGATTAGCTTCCAGCTATCCCCCATTGTACCCTGAGTAATATGTAATATGTACTTAAAATATAAAAAAAACTTATTTCCTTCAAAAAATACTTCCGATATAAATCAAACTTCCCCTAATTGAGTTTAAATCCCATTTCAAACTTTCGTCTCAATTTCTAAAGAGGGAAAGAAAAACCGCATTTTATTCTCAGCCAAATACCCCTTTAAAGTACCAAGCAAAAAAGATGATTATATTCGCATCCCAGCTTGATGAATTTCAAGCATACTTTGTAATACTTCGTAGAATTCCACACTCTTTGTTTTACAGAACAATAGAGACTTGACAGATGTAAAAAGCGGAAAAAGCTGCGGGTTGAATCGCAGTACAAAGCAAATGAGATGGATTTGATTTCGCAAAATGTACTCGACAAAAATCATACGACATTGTTTTATACAAAGTTTGAAGTTCTCTTAGGAATGTGAGCGTTTAATGATCAAAATATAGCGAATAAACTATTAAACCGTCAGTCAGCATAAAAACCTTATTTTGTCAGCATAAGAATAAGGTTGGGGGGTCCTCCAACAGGAGTTGGGCCAATCGTGAAATAGTTGTGAATGCTCAGAATCAGAACCCGTGATATATGGTAGTGAAAAAGGCCTTTTCGGCATCATTAAGAATAGAGAAATCATTGAGATAAGGTCATTAAAAACCTAGGAATGACTGAGCAAAGATTATTCTGTATGTACCACTGATTTGAAGCTTGTCTATACTCGTACACTCCTATAAACTCAGGTGTAAGTCTCAATAAATATATTACTTTCTTATTTGTGTTTTCTTTTGTATATGTCCGTATCTCGCTACAAAGTAGGTAACTAGTTCACGTACCTCCATAGGTAAACGCTCTCTCAGAGAATTTGATCTCCATACAATAATAGAGGAACTTGGCAAAGAGATGACTCTAGGAAGTGTGGTTACGCATTTGGACTGATAAATTAATTCCTCATTGAACCATTCCCCCCCCCTCCATTACATTAGAGTTTTCCTCCCCATTACATTTTTTTCCTCCCCATCACAGCCATCATGATTTTTTATATATATATATACTTAAGGAGCTTAGAACCCTTATTTTCACTCTCCGGTGAAATTATGAAAGCGTAAGTTAGACCCTTTTATTCTGGACAGGGCGCAACATGATCACAGATTCATTTTTGTAATTGTTCCGTTTTATTCAAAACCATTCTTCACTTTATTTTATTCTTTTTTTACCTGTTTTTATCCCGATTTGGTTTAGGCTCAAAAGTAGCGTCCTATTAGGACTATGGTGAATATTATTCTAATTCGAGAATTGACAGCTAATTGTCCTAAGGGTGTCTACACATTTGTAAGAAAAGAATAAATAAATGAGACACAGGTTGCTGTTATTGCATCCATTTAAGTACCTTTGCCGACAATTTTTGTCCACTTGGCTAATTCTAGGCCAAACCAAAGAGTATGTGTAACTTACAAGAGTGGAAACTGGCGCTAGAGAAAAACTGTCAACGACATCTAGCATTTGGCGACACTTAGCATTTTCAAGCTCTGTAATCATTTTTCTAGAAGGAACTGAGATCAGATACTTATTGCTACCTTAATTTTACCAATTACACTAATTAAATTACACTAGGTGTGGCCAAACGCTAGGTGGCGTGGATAATTTTTTTTTGGTCTGCACAAGCACCAGCTTCCAATCTTATAGGCTACCCATACTCTTTGGCCCAAACTTTAAACGCAGGCAGTTTATAAGAACCCATTCTTTCTAGGTCCAAATACGCAGAGTAGGCACAGAAAATAGTTAATCATCATTTTAGTTTCCTCATTGATCCTCTCAAACACTTCTACCTTTGACAAATAAATGTATCTGGGGTGGTTTCTACCGTGAACGCCACCAAGAATTACCCAACAGGGAGGGAGAGGGTATGTATAGTCGGCATCAACAATTGTTAATCGTCATTCTACTTTCCCCCTTGATCGTTTCAAACATATTTTGCTTTGACAACTAAACATAAAATAAATTCAACTGGGGTGGCTTGAACTATGAGCACCACCAAGAATTTTCCATGGGGGGGGGGGTGCAAGCGGTACCAGAAAAATTGTTTTTTACCGAGATTTAAATGGGAATGTTTCTTATTTTACAAAATTTTCAGTGTCTTCTGTTTCTAATTTTTCTCGGGAGATTCTTTCTTCTAATTTCAGGAAGAGGGAAGGGGGGTGATTACTTCTATGTGTTGACATGGTGAGAATATAATAGTTTCATTAGCCTGTAGAGACAACACATTTCCAATGGGCCGGAGGTAGGCTTACACCCAAGGCCGTATCCAGGGGCGGGTTGAGGGTTTTGAACCCCTCTCCCCCAAATTTTTTTTCCGACTCTTAAAAACGTAACAAAATGCATAGTAACAAATTTTTGATGCTTTTTTAAAGGTTTATTTTGCAGACAGCCCCCCCCCCAATAAGAATCCTGGATAGGGCCTAACTTAGACCACAATTTTAATTCTTGAACAGTTTTTTTTAACAGTGGCTTATCTTAGTTCTGTATCAGGAATAATGAGAAAAAATAAATAAATAATAAAAAAGACTCACTCCTTGCAAGAGTCCAGTTCTGATTTCCGGACCTTTAGTATCAAGAGCTATGGCTACAGGAACTGTCATATTGATTCTCTTTTCTAAGTTAGATATAGCTTCACGAACACACCGAATTGTGTTTGCATGGTATTCGTAAGAGCCGTGAGAGAAATTGAGACGCGCAATATTCATGCCTGTTTCGATCATTTCTTCAAGAAGATCAACTTTGGCAGAAGCAGGACCTGAAAAAACGATATCTAGATGGCAGGACTTCAGGGTTGTTATTCAGTTTCTTCGCATGTGCTCCATCCAGGAAGAAGTGTCCATCTGGTTCTCTACTGAGCCTATACTTAATTAAAACTCCCTGTGGGCACTCCACGAGAAAGGTTGTTTCATAGAAATTGTCATTATTTTGGGATTTTTACAATAATAGTGAAATGAAATAATATATCTAAATTTGGTTATACATAATATATTTTTCATAAATTTTGTACTAGTAATTTTTTTGGTAAAATATTATATTTTTTAAATTGTAAAATTTGATTAATAATGTGTAACCTCAAAGCTAAAAATGGCGCTTAAAAGAGTTAGAATTCTGTTTTATTGTTGGTTCTTGACTCCCCCCCCGTCTACAGTTATGTAATAATTGGCTCCCTTATATTAGGACTATATTATATTTTCAAGGTTACAGAGTTTGTGCACCTAAAAGGTTTCATTTAGGTACCACTGGACACCCACCTGATTTTACTCCACTTCAACTCGACAAATGGTTTAAAGTTAAAACGAACATCCCAAATCTGCCATTTAATCTATCGATTGCACACGACTTATTCATATAGAATATTTCAAACACTTCACATTTAATGAAAAATATATAATGATGGGAAGAGGGTACAATAAGAAGAACAAAACTTTCAAACGTAAAGCTTGGATAAAAGATGAATATAAAAATAGATGAATAAGATATATTAGTTTAAGCACAGAGAGTTTACTTATGTATTTCTAATCTCACCTGACCTTTTTCCTGTTTGTTTTTTGAGAACTAGAAACTGTTACTTGAAATTTTTTCTTCGCAATCGCTATCACCAAATACCAAAATTGAGTCTAGAATAATCTAGCCAAACGCATGGTAGTACAGAGGCCTGTTCCCACCATCGTAATTGTTACCAAAAAGTTTCGTTAGCACGTAGAAACAGAATTGTTTACTAAGAAAATATATTACTAACAATTCGCAAAAAGATATTATCTGGCAGGGAAATCTAATTATTGCATTTGGAGGCCTTTTTCGTTAAAAACTAAATTCCCAATTTTCTCAACTTTTTAAATATATGGCGTGTCAGTCTCGACATTACTAATTAAAACTATCACACCTTATTTTCACTGTCCTTGATACTTAATATAGATAATTTCGGAGACCACATTGCCTTTCCATGACGATAAATAAAAGTTCAAATAGGGATAAAATTCTTTTAATAGACAGTGTTTCACAAACAGTGATAGAAATTCACAAAAAAAAACACCAGATATTTCGGTCACATATGCAGTGACCGTCATCAGTAGTAAAACTAAACTAAAACAATTTAAAACAATAGTTTATATACGAAATCATAAAAAGAAACAATAGTTTATATTCGAAATAAAAAAATAGCCTCTTTGACTTTTTTGGATTCGGTTCATTAGCGTTCAATAACACTTGGACAGAGGTCAACTACATTGGGTGACCGGTGCCGGGGTTTAAAACAAAATTTCCGTGAAACTCTTGAAATAAAGAAAATCTTATTCAAGAATATAGTTTTGAATCGTGACACAGGTGAATTTGGGCTGAACTCTATCTACGATAATTTATTAAAATCTGATAGATTAAAGTTCAATTCACTATAGTTTATTGAATAGGCTACTATGACCATGCCTCCCACAAGAAAGCAAACTAATCTGGGGTTTCTCAATGCGATTCTATTGACCTCTTGAGTCTATAAATTTGTCATTTTATCCAACTTCCAAAGAGCAAACAATATAAAATTTCATTCACAGTCACTAAATATATATATATATATATATATATATATATATATATATATATATATATATATATATATATATATATATATATATATATTATATATATATATATATATATATATTATATATATATATATATATATATAATGGGGGACATTAAAAGAATTAAATATACAAAAAGTTAAAAGGGACAATAAAAAAGGAAGGGTGAAAACAAGCGAGCAATATCAATACATATCGATACTTAATATAAATGCATTGCAGCTTACAATAGGGGAATAAATGGACACCCATGGTGTTCTCTTTTAAAACAACAGGTCTTTCACGTTTACTGTTTTTGTGTTTGTTATATATACTGTATGATTGTTTGGTTTATTATTATGCTTGTGTGCTTGTTCCACAAGTTTTATCTTTTTTTATTCGTGCTTGTCTATGTGCTTGTTACTTTGGCTTGTGTTGTCATTTTCTGGTTTATTATTATGCTTGCGCGATTGTTCTATGAGTTTTAATTTCGTTTTATTTGTCATTATCCGTCTTTTTCTTTTGTTTTCTCGTTTCTTCTTCTTTTTTCTTTTTTTTATACTCTGTTCATCATTGTATTTCAACGGGTTATAAATAAATTCAATTCATTCAATTCAAATTGCGACGAAGACCACACTGGCTTCATAAACACAAACAAGAGGCAGAACAATAGGAAATCGTTTGTAAGACAGTAAAACTCAAACCACAAATGAATATTTTGATTTTAGAAATGATTTAAAAAATTATATCAAAAAAATCATTAGTCAGTATCAGTGAATATGTTACTAAAAGACCTTTGAGGACAGCTGCCAAAAAGGTGAGAATAGCATTGAAAGCGTGTTCATTATTATTGTATTTCACTTGAATGAATAGCCTTGTTTCACCTCATTTTACGTTGTGAAACGGACTATTATGATGGGACACTATAATGTAACTCCATACTGCTAGAAAATTTGACCTCTCACCTACTTAAATTATTATAAAGTGGATTCATTCTAAATTCCCCTTCATCACTATTAATTCTAATATCCCGGTAGATAATTTTTTCTTTAATTTCAATAGTTTCTCTAAAACTTTGCAAGAGTCCTATGGACGTGTCTACAACTTTTATTTGATCAAATAAAATATTAAGATGAGGAAAATCAATTAAATGTTCTGCCACAGCTGATTCGAGCGTCTCCAGTTTTTTATTGTATTTTAGCGAGTAGTCCCCGAACAAGTGAAAACCCTGTAAGCGAAAGTCGGGATGAGGTCAAAGCTGGCAGGGGTCAACGGACTATAGCCAAACTAGCAAAGAAAAAAATTCCACTTAATTTATAATGCAGGAGTTTCGTTATATATAAACTTAGATTACCTAAATAGTTCAAATGTTTTTTTGTTTTTTTTTTTCTTCAGATGACTTACCTTTTTTTCTTTTTCCTTTTTTTTCCCCGTTGATAAGGCTTTCGGATATGGAGTTGAAATATTCGGATTTTATATTAATTAATATATTGTTTGTTTGTTATTCTTTGTCACGGCTATATTTAAATTAAACCAGTTTTTCTCGCTTAATTTTTTCGCAAGCCAATGTAAAAGAAAGTTCGGCTAGTTTAAAAAAACTACATGAAGAATTAAAAAAAAAAGCTTGAATTTCCAGATACTTCAAAAATAAACAAAAACTATGTTTTATCAATAAATGTGTACTTTTCCAAAAATTTTCAATTTATGATAATGCTATTATTATGAAACATATAGTTAAAAATATTGTTTTTTTTTATATCAAATTGTCCCTTAGGGTCCAGTCTATACTGTTATAAAATAAAGTGGGTCAGGAATAAAAAATTAATAAATTTTTATTACACTCATATGAACTTTAAATCAAGTATCAATATTATCATGTGTTTTTAAGTTTCGAGCCTTGTTACAGAACCCTAAGCAAGGAATACGAAGTAATTATTAACCATCCTCAATCAAAAGAAGGGGCCACCTTTTAAAGTAAAGTTCATGGTTTGCGTCATAGCTCAAACTTTCAGGGCACATTGCCAAGAGGAAGAAACACCAAAGGGAAAAAGTTTCAACAATTATCGGACATTTGAGGTAAGGGGTTCGTTAGCCCCCTCCCGCTTCCCCTGCTAGAGCAGGGCTATTTTGCCAGGGCCGATGTGCAGTTGTGCCTTTTACTTGTATCAGCCCATGGCCTTGTCCAAAACCAAGTCATTTTCATTCTATGAAAAAAAAAAAAAAAAGCACACACAGACTTTCAAAATGGAGAACTGAATGATGGTTGAGTTGCATAGGGTTCAGTTGAACGGGGGTTGAGTTGCACGAGGGTTCAATTAAAAGGAGCTGAATTACAAGAGGATCCACTTAAACGGCGGTCTAGTTGCGCGAGGGTTGAGTTGCACCGGGTTCGGTAAAACGAGGGTTCAGTCGCACGGGGGTGGAGTTGCACAAGGGATAATTGAATGGGGTTGAGTTGCACAAGGGATAGTTGAATGGGTTTGAGTTGCACAAGGGTTCATTTAATCGGGGCTGAGTTGGACAAGCCTTCAGTTACATAAGGCTTCAGTTGTACAGAAACGCTTTAAAAAATATTTAGAATGTATCTATGTCTCCTGTTCCAAAACCAAAAACAATCAGTATTTTACGATTCCCTTGAAAAATGCAGATACTAGGTTTTGATAGCCACACAATAGACATAAGTTATAAACTAAACTTGGAATATTTACCAATTGTACAAACAATTCCAGAAAGTCGGACAACATGTGGCTTTTGCTGAAAATTCAGTCCACATAAGTGCTCAATATGAGTCACCTTTCCAGGTTGTTGCCTATATTCGTTAACAGCCATCTAAAAATAAAAATTCATTAGTATTTTGATATTCCAAACCCAAAATAATCTCAATAATTAAAAAAGGGATACTAATATCACAGTAATTTGAAGAATCCATTATTGACACAGAATTTGTCACCAATGAACCTTTAGCAAACGAAATTCAGAGGGGAAAAAACAGACGGGACACTTGCCCGGGCCCAGAAATTTTTGAGGTGCAAAATTTCAAACGCATAATCTAAGGGTTATAATCGTTTTGTAATTTATCAATAAAGTGCACAGTTAATAAATGAAAATAATCAATACATTATCAGTTATTTGATAAAACAAAAATAAATTAAAAATACAAAATAATTAAATAATAATAGTTAAAATAATAAATAAGTAAATTAGATAACAAACTAAAAAATAATTAAAATGAATTATTAATTAATTAATGAATTGAAAATAATCTCGTTAATAAGTGAAAATTTTGTTGAAATTTGGCCTGAAAATTTTGTGGGAAACAGGGGGGCGCTAGTAATTTTGCCCCGGGCACAAGAGAGGCCAGAACCACCACTGGAAGGAGAGAGTGAAGAAAAATACTAATTCTTTACAACACTCAGCTTTTGTTTTTCTGGTTTTTTTTCCTTTCATTTAATTTAGATGCCTAAGCAATAAGAAGCGCCTGCAGTCACGAAAAAAAAAACTTACAGGAAATTATGGGAGAAATCCTGAAAATTCCGGGCTTTTCAGGGGGCTGCACACCCTTCCACCAACTTAGATACCAAGGCAAACTTCGTACTTTGACCAGGACCAGATATATTATACTATATATATATATATATATATATATATATATATATATATATATATATAATATATATATATATATATATATATATTATATATATATATATATATATATATATATATATATATATATATATATATATATATATATATATATATATATGATATATATATATATATATATATATATATATATAACATATTAATTCAGACTTAGAAGGAGGAGAAAGAAGCCAAAAATCTTACAAAAAGTTTCTTTAAAAACATTCGGGTGGTATTTCCCATATATAGAACTTCAGACCGAAAATAAAATAGCCTATAGACCTTAAAAGAAACTTGCTTATTCCTCGGACATTTACGTAACACTGAAATCCACACCCAACTTTAAGTTTATATTGCAGAGATTTCAATTAGTATTCTAGTAAGATAAAGTTTTCTCAATTGATCATTTTCTATATAAATCATGTGTTTTACAATTAGTTGAGATAAACCGGTATTTCAGTTCGGGAGCCTTAATGAATGGAAAACGTGTTTTGAAGAAGCCACGACACCAACGCGTGGAATCAAAAGTAGACTTTTAGACAATTAAATCAGTTTTTTTTTCAAATGAAAGTAAAGAGCGACGTTAAAACTTAAAACATACAATAGGTAGATGCCGTCCTCTGAGCCCCTAAGTCTTTGCACTAAGATGTTGACGTATTATAGATACTACACTCTCAATAAGACATAAGCAAAATTTTCTCGAAGTTCATTTTTATTAATCATTTATTAAATAATGTGTAATTCGATTTTGTTGGTAGGGATGAGGGACGGGGGAATATGGTTATTCTTTAGTCTGACTTGGATGGTTTGATATGATAAAGGATAGTGGGGAGGTAGGGTGGCAGGGGTTGTGGAGTTTGGGGGGTATGGAAGAGTCTGGTTTGTTGTATGGCTGTTAGCTCTGTATTAAGAGTTGAAGAGTATCTTACGCTGCACGCTAGAAAAAAAAATTGTTTCAGAAGTACAGCGGTTGTGAATACTAAAAATTCTTTCCCTGTTTGCGAATAAAGAAACCTAAACCTTCTTGCGTAAAATGCAAAATTTTGTGTTTCTCCATAAAGGAACTTGAAATCTACGGTTCAGGGTTCTTGGACATTTTGGAAAGGTTCTATAATTTTTATCCAATTCAGCCTTGTCTTTTATGTTGTTTAAGCCCATCTATGTTTGGGATTTTCTGGAAAGCTGGGCCGAAAATCTAAGAAACTCAACTACTCAAGGTACACCGATAAGGGTGGTTCATCCTACACGTCATCAAAGCGCGCATTGATTTATTGTTTTTCACAGATTTCTTGCCCAGTTTTCTAAAAACCGTCAAATGTAGACACGCCTTTTCCTCCGTTTTTTTAAAATTATGTGAATATTTTAAACCCCAATAGCTATCTATACTTAACTTTAAACTTATTGAATTTTATATATTTGGGATTACCATGAAAAGCACATTCTTTTGATATTTTTGTTTTTAAAATTAAAGTTGATTTTTATATTTACATTTTAATTTCTTTTCACATTTATAATTTTATCGTAGGTTTTTTTGATATTTGATTTTTTTATATTCATATATTTGTTATATTATCTGTGTTATTATATTTCTAAATATTACTTTGGTACTTGTCCATTATTCAGAAAACACCTAAGTTGATTCAATTTACAGGTACACGGGTTGAAACAACTGAGACACTTGGGAGATAGATAGGATGTATATAATTTGGGCTGTATATTTGCATATTACGGAGGGGGGGGGGGGGGGGGGTAAGTATAGCGGGTCTATATGCAAAATGTAACCTAACCTTTCGGCTCGGTGGAAGACTACATTTTAGCTATTTTAATTAAATATTTATCTGGTATTTTGGTTAGGTTAGGTATTTAATATAATCAAGGGCGGATCCAGGATTTTTTTTGTGTGTGTGTGTGGGGGGGGGCAAAATAGGCTGATCCAATAAACTTGCATTAGGAACAAGTATAATTAACGCAAACTTGCGTTCATTAAGTAAATTACACTACTTTAGACTACGTTAGGGGGGGCACCCTTCTCGCCCCCGCCCCTGGATCCACCACTGAATATAATGCGCTTTGGGCGGCCCCCCTTCCATAATTCTTTGTTGTAGTTTCCATAGTTTTGTTACAAAACTATTACATTTTCATCATATTTTAAAAGTACCTAATGCCCAAACGAAAGGTGGTAGTTCGTTCTTGGCTTCAAAAATGAGTTAGAAAGTGAGAAGGGTGCCTGTGGTCAGGCGCGTACACAGTAATTTTTAAGGGAGGAATATGAAAAAATTATTGGATGATTTGAATAAGAAGTAACCAGAAATTAATATACAAATACACGATTTACAGAGGATTCTCCCTTCGTACGTTCCAGGCTGGAGTGTTTATTTTTAATAACTAATCACATTTGCAGGGGCGTTCTTACTTTACACAAGGTAGGAAATACCGACCCTGATAGAGACAATAAAGGTTTCCCCTCCTGTCGGTAGGCCTATCTAGCATAACTGTAGGGAGTGTATACCGGAATAAATCATATCGTTCAGCTTAGAGATACAATTATTATTTGTCTCTATTTAAAGTCTCCAGTATTTTTGTTTTTATTTGGTCTCCACTTAATTTTTTACTCCAAACAACAAAGTTTTCCCATTAAAAACTGAAACTTCACTTTCACTCTACGGAAAAATTATGAAAATACGAGGCACACCTTTTTAGATCACTTTTTCGAGAAAAGGGGGTCTTTTAGGCTATTTCAGAAAGGGAACCTACCCCTCCCCCTTTGTATAAGCATGGCCTATTAAATAAAGCAAAAATGCTCCAAACATTTTCACAACAAAACAGATAAAAGAATATACAAGTTACTGGGGGGGGGGCGACAGGTTTTCCCAAATTTTCATTAGATATTTTAGGGTTAGATATTTTATTATCTTATTTGATTATTTCACAAATATAAACCAATAGTTTGATTATTCCCCAAAGACTTTAAGCAAATAAAGTTTAAGGGTCTTAAGTGTAGATCAATCAAGAGTTTTTTGGAGATGGGGAGATAATAAAACACAATTTCTTTGATATTTGAATAGGAACAGCCCAGAAATTCAGGAAAATTTTGGATTTGGAGGAGGGGAGGCAGGTCCAGAGATCCTTCTCTCCCCCTAAACACAACTCTGGTATAGATTATGCCCATTCCAACGGATATTGTTGCAATGTTTTTGAACATTGTGTGTGCCAATTTGGAATCAATGGAACAACAGGAAGTTAGTTAAAAATCATTTGACTTACTAAATTCTGATCTAAATCAACGAAATCGCCTTATGCCCGTGACACATTATAGTCACACTTGTCGATAAAATCAAAATTACGCACGACTACAGCGCCAATTACGGTCGCCCTTCGTAATTTCTCGGGTTGAACATTGTTCAACTTTCAAACCTAAATTTCTTGACTGACTAATCAGAGTCAAGGTTTAAGGCATAGTTTTTAAAACTAGAAAAGATGGAAACTTAAAACAGCGGTTGTTCTACCTGGGAGAGGAATCTGACAAAAGTTAAGAAGACTTGCTATTAGTAGAGAACAGTTGGACACAAATTACTGTTGGTGCAAACTCTTTAAACTAATTTCTTGCGATTTTAATTTTTTGCTTTTTAAATACAAGTGCGACACTAAAATCAAGAAAATTGCTATGTCATTCATAATATTTGGCTTTCTTTATCGATAGATGCGACTATGATATGGCACAGGCATTACAAATTTTCAAACCTATATTTCGTCATCAATACATGATGGGAAAGCAATTGAAATCATTATTTGAATGAGTCTAGTCCGAAGAGTTCTTTGCCTAACCTGGGTAGGCTACATATACTGTCTTTTGTTTTACGTCACGGTACTTATGCATTATATCTTACCCACGAAAGAAGTCAAGTTTGGTTAATGCTTATGAAATAAAATAAAATAGGATGAATATATAATAATTTAAAAACATATTTGTGCTATATATTTGCAAATTAGGGGGGGTGGTGGTGGTGGTTAAAGCATAGCATATATTAAATACGTAACCTAACCTGGGTACCTTCCCCTCTCCCTAAACCCAAAAAACAACAGTTTAAATATTACAAACCCAATAAGAAATCAGGCTTTGCAATCCATTTATCAACTACAAATACCGTTTGACTTGTTTCCTGTAGTATTTCCTTGTACAGTCAATAGCGGTGGGTATGATATAATGCATAAGCACCTCCATCACTACTTCACCGTGAATAAATGCCAGGCCCACAGGTCTAAAAGTGCCGTAAGTGTTCGGCAGGTTTGAGGCAATATATATTTAGCCCTTCTCTACCAACTTCTTTAATTAAAATACTAGGTCCATAAGGTCTCCCCTGCAAAAAGAACTTCCTGAAAGCTTTAACTAGATCTTCCAAGTCGCAGCGAAGATTTTGCAGATATATTATTCTGATAACCTGGCAATACACAGTGTCTTTTGATTTACCTTGCTTTTGCTACTTAGCCGGGAGTAAATTCCAAGCCCCAAAAGACAGTGCAAAAATGATTTAATTGAAAGAGGATAAAAATATTTACCCCCAACACAAAATTTGAAAGTCCCCCTTCCTCCTCCAATACTAGATGAAAAATTCAGCTCCATCCCTTAAGCCGTTCCCAAGGTGTTGTAGATACATTATTTTGATAGCATGGATATACAGAGCGTCTTTTGAATTAGCTCTTCCCAGAACCATTCCTAGGGTTTGTGGCGCCCGAGACAAGTTAATCACAGCACCCCGTCCCGACTCAAATATAGGCAAAACACGAATCAAAGTGGACAGCCACCTGCCACAGTCCCCCCCCATTCACGGCACCAGGGAAAGCTTACCCCCCCCTGTTGAACGGGTCTGGTCCTACTTCTCCCTCAAGCCCGGCTATGGTCCTACTTCTCCCTCAAGCCATAATTCTACATCCACTTATCTAAGCATGTCAGAAAAAAGTTGGATGAATGAGACGACAAGATATGGCTTAAATATAAGTTACATGAAACGCACAATCACCCAGTGAAATACGATTATAACCTTGGCAAAAGAAAAAGCCCAGCGAAGGAAATTGTAGTTTGTAGTCAGCGTTACCAGATACCTGGTATAAAATTAAGCAGCCACAGAAACGAAAATTCGAGAAGCCTCCATTTTCCTAGCGATATTACACAACAGGTGCAATCTAAAATAATACTTTGAACGATGTAGTGATTCATCAAATCAACGCAAAGAATTCCAGTCACAACCTCCTCAAAAAAGTTTAAAATGACTCATCTGACAACACTGATTGTAATTAGTGACAGTGTGCAAAATTAGGAAGCAATCAAACAAAAAGTGACTTAAAAACAGGTACAAGGATCACACAGAGAGATAAGTGAAACAAGTCAACCCAGGTGAATTTAGCAGATTAGTTGTGGTTTTTCTCAAAAACTGGGGAATATATTTGAAAATCTTGACCAATCAATACTAACGTTAATGGAATAAGATATGAATAATTCTTTTTTGGAGCACATTGATTGACTGGAATTTCCGAATTTTCTGCACAGTTTTCCAATAAATGAAGTCGCTCTCTAAACCCTTGGAATAAAATTTATTGTTTAAAAAATAAGAAAACTAATATTTATTAAAAATAGATCGATTGTTAAGGTTCTAGGTGTCTTTATTTAACAACATGCATTTCAAAAAATAACAAATATATTCGATAATGTATAAATAATAAATATATAAAATATACATATCTAATTTCGAAAATATTCAGGGTATAGATACATATCATACATGATATATATATAAATATCATCATAGTACACTTACTGGACTATATAATGTATATATATATATATATATATATATATATATATATAATATATATATATATATATATATATATATAGACAGACACAAAGTCTTTTAATTATCAATTCTTAATTTTAAAAATATGATTTTTATAACATTAATTGATAATACAAATTTATTTTTATTACAGTTTTTAACGATATATTTATATTCTATTATAGTTACAATATTATTAATTATAAAATTTACGTAATGAATTATTAATTCTAATTATTAATTTTTTAATCAGAATTATTAATTCTAATGACAAATTTTAATTATTAATTCTTAATTTTAAAAATATAATTTTTATAACATTCATTGATAATACATATTTATTATTATTAATAGAATTTTTAACAATATATTTTTATTCTATTATAGTTACAATATTATTAATTATAAAATTTACGTAATAAGTGATGATGGAAGGGAAATGGGAGACTTGTAGAATTTTGTTCACGTGGCAGGGTTGAACTGAAATATGGTAATCATTATTTTTTTTTTATGGATAACAAAAAAAAAAAACAATTAGATCTCCGTATAATGGTAATAAAACGAAATTAAAAATTACTGCTTACGTCTAGATTAAGTCAGAATGCATATCACAGTGTATGAGCCGACCCAAACATACACACAAAAAACACTTCCCCAGAAAAAAAAAAAAAAAATGAAAAGCACAGACGTAAGGACTGTCTTTTTAATGATTGCTAATGAAAATATTAGGTACTTATCTAGAATCCGGTAAGCACGCGAGAAGTGAAGTTTCGTTAATACTAATGAAATAAAACAAAACAGTATAAGAATATAATAGTTCAGAAACAAATTTGGGCTATATATTTGCACATTAGGGGGGGGGGGGGGCATAGCATATATTAAATACGAGCTTATTATATAAAGCATTAAATATATGCTTATTATATAAAGCATAGCATATATTAAATACGTAGCCTAATCTAACCCAACCTAGGTACCTTTTAGTCCCCCTGAATCCCCCAAAAACTAAAGTTTAAATATAGTTCCCTGAGTGAGAAACCCTTTGTTTATATCTCACTAGTCAGCGGAAACCTGTTTATCAATAGCATGTTTGAGAGTTCGAAGCTGTCTTTTATTGCGTGCTTACCGGATTCTAGACGAGTACAAAATATTATTTTTGCAATGTTTACTTATAGTATTTATTTATTTTATTAATATTACTTTCATAATGTTATTAATTATCAAATTCGTGTAAAATGTGAAGATGGAGACTTATAGAATTTAATCCACATGGTAGGGCTGAACTTGAATCTGGTTAGCAGAACGTTGGCAAAAAGAAGGACCAAAAACAAATAGTGATCAGCGACTGTGCATCAAATTTAAAATCAGTGAATGACGAGAAATATCTGAAAAATCAACAACAACATTGCAAACCTTCACACCTTTGATGCATTGGATATATACTTTCCATTTTTAAAAGAACGCTTTGAGAAGAAATTTCGTCAGAAAAAAACATCATTCTCCTTCACAATCGTCCTAATTAACTGCAATTTCTTCTTCATTAACCGCGATTTTTTCCTATTTCTGTGCCAGACATTTAATTGAAACAAGGCTAATTAAACCATTTTTATTTCCTGAAACGGATTGACAATTACCGCAATTGGTACTTATGCATTATATGTAACACATCACTATAGACTGTAAAAGGAAACCAGACATGGAAACCCGTCAAACGGGTATTTGCTAGATAAATTGATTGCAAAGCGTGATTTCTCATTGCGTTTACAATATTTAAACAGTAGTTTTTTGGGGTTTAGGGGGGGGGGGGGGGGCAAGGCCGTATCCAGGGGGGTTACCCGGTTTGAATCCCCCCCCCCCGAAATTTTTGACCGACTCGAAAATCGAAAATAGTAAAACCTAGGTAGAAATCAGTAAAATTAGTCAAACTGAGTCAAAAATTAGTAACCCCCCCCCCCCAAAAAAAGTAAAAAATTAGTAAACCCCCCCCCTGAACAAAAATCCTGGACACGGCCTTGGGGGGGGGGGGGGGGTTTCAAGGTTAGGTTACGTATATAATATATGCTATTGTTTATTTCCCCCACCCCCACCCCCTTATGTGCAAATATATAGCCCAAATTTAGTTCTAAACTATTATATATTCATCCTATTTTATTTTATTTCATTAGCACTAACCAAACTTGACTTTTTTCGTTTGTTATATATAATGCTTAAGTACCACCGCAATTTATGTAAAAGCAATCTTCAAGTCCCAAACCTTAACCCAGTCAATTGTTGTTGTTGCTTTTTTTTCAAAACTTTAACCTTTAGTAGAGAAACAGTGCAACATAAAGACAGACCGAAAAAAAAATTGTGATCAAAGACTATGCACCACTGCACATATGGAAAAAAGTGAAAGACCAGAAGCACATTAAAAATCAGCAACAAGAATCACACACAGAACACAACAGAACGTTCGTAAAAAGAAACTGTACCTCAGGCTCGAGTGAATTCGGAAACACAGGAAAAACCATTTCTCTTGACTGGATTACTAAAAAATCAGTAAAGGCACGAATTAACGGCCGAGAAAATGACCACAAGCGAATAATGTTTGACCGTTAAAATGACATCCTGAATTTAACTGACAATTGAATTAGAAAACACTTTATAATAACATCGTTCAGAAGTGTTTTGATGTTGTTATAATGACACCAAGAAGTTCAATGAAAATTGCATTAAGAACTGTTTTCCAAAATATCTTCTTCAGCACTCCCGAAACAGATGCCAAAAAATTGGAAAATGTAAGGAAACGATAGCACACGGAGAAAATTCTCAAGGGCGGTAATCGCAATTTTTTTTAAAGCATCTGGAACTTAAAAATAAAACATGCATAGTATAATAAAACCTTACTGTAGAGAAGATAGGATTAAGGAGGAGGCAGCCACCTTGAAATACTACTACTACTACTAACAACTCACCACAGCACCAAGCCGCCTGAGGCCATCACGGCTACGCACGCTCCTCCTCCATCCCAATCTATTCAAAGCCTCCCTTTTTACACCCTCCCACGAAGTTCCCATTTCCTTTAAATCTTTCTTTATGACGTCCTCCCACCCCAGACGAGGACGACCTGCTTTCCGTTTAGCCCTAGACGGTTGGCTGAAAAGAACAATCTTTGGCAATCTGTCACCCTTCATCGTGCCCTAGCCACCTCAACCTTTCTTTCATTATAGCCCTAGAGAGCTGTATTGAACCACATTTTTCGTACAGCCTATTGTTTGAAATACGGTCAGTCAGCCGGGTACCCAGAACAATCCTTAAGCAATTTCTCTGTAAAAAAAAAAAAGCAAATCTTTTCGGAGCGCCCATGCTTCAGAGCCATATTTGACCACTGTCATCACTGTAGCTTCTAATATTCTAATCTTGGTTTGCAGACTTATCTTCCTATTCTTCCAAACTTTTTTTAACTGTGAAAAAAACACCCTGAGCCTTGGCTATTCTACTTTTAACATCTTCACTGCTCCCACCATCTTTACTAATAATTAATCAAACAAACTTTTTGCACAAAATAAGTTTTTCAAAACCAAGTCAAGAACTCCATTAAACCAAAATAAACAAAAATTGAATAAAATAATCTTCCAAGCATACAACTACAACAACTCAGTATCAATAAATAAAGGGAACCCAAAACAAACAGAAATTAAAATACGTCAGACTCAAAACGAGCAAAAATTAATCTGAGTAGGGTTCTAAACCCTATGCTTTCTAAAAGCCAGAATATAATTTGTACTTTACTGAAAAAAAAAAATCCAAATGAATTTGCTGAAAAAGATGTGCATTGTCAGTTTAACATACACACACACACACATATATATATATATATATATATATATATATATATATATATATATTATATATATATATATATATATTCCTAACTGCAGCACCAGGCACAATTAAAACCTGATTTGCTGCTAGTCTTTTATTGAGGTTTTTATCTTCTTTTGAAGAGTCAACAGAAAAACTTTTGGAGATAATTTCCTTGGGAAGATCATTCCAGATAAAAGTGCAACATTGGATTAAGCTATTCTTCAAGTACTCTTTTTTTGGCTTGCCAGCCTCAAGATAATTGGACTGAGATGTGTGCCTTTGTATTTGTCTTATTGGTTAGACAATTGGAAGCACAATACAAGCTCTAGAGAAGAAGGTGAATTTAAGTGTTCATAGAAAACGGCCTTTGATGCTACATCAAACCTCTCACCAGACTAGAGAGAGCCATGGGGAACAGCTAAACCAGCCCTATTTGGGATCTTTTGGAGTGTTGCCAGCAATGTTTTTGAAGCATCAGCATACAGCAGGTATCCATACTCAGCAAAGGGTCTAATACAAGACTTGAAAAGTGGAATAATTAAGCTGACCAGTACAAGGTTTTTGCAGCAATAGGTTGCCCCCAGTTTTCTCGTGCAGGATGTTCTTACACAATCATAGTGGGTGTTCCAAGATAGATCTGTGGAGAAGTGGATTCAAATGAGACTTGACTCATCAGCTTTCTTTATAGCTTTGTTCAAGAACACAGAGCTGGGGTGTATGTATGGCATTTTTGATTAGGAGATCTCAGCTTTTTTTTGTTTTTGATGCATTGAATTTGATCATCCAGACATCAGACCCCTTTTCAATTTCCAAAAGATCTGTCTGTAGAGGCAGGAAGGCTTGATTAGGTCATCATGTTTCTGGATGACTATATGTGTTGCGGTGTCATCAGCAAATTGATGCAGATGAATCACAAGATCATCTTCCATGTCATTTATATAAGGAATAAAAAGCGTAGGTCCCAACGCAATGTTTGTAACGATCTCACACTCAAGGCTTCCATCAGAGTTTATGAGGCTTCCAATACACTTAAATTCTGCAACCTCCTCTAGCTCATCAGAACCAACCATCAGTGGCTGACCCAGCACTGAATTAACATTGTGGCACATTACATTTATTTTTGGGTATTAATTGCCAATCACACTCATCCAGCTCCATTTGCAAGCTATGTGATGTTCTGCTGCAAGTCTTTCCTTAGATGAGAAAGGAGTGCAATGTCACCAGCAGAATCACCATTGAAGATGGTACAGGCAATGCTTTTACCAAACTAGGTTAAGTACAGAATAACTCTGCATACCCTCCAAACTCAAACTCCGACTCCTAAAGAGCCATGTCCTCTATGTACTAATTTATGGATACAAGACATGAGCATTGATAGAACAGCTTGAAAAGCATATACAAAATTTGGAAAATAATAGCCTCTAGTGCATTCTGGGTATCCATTGGTCTAGATAGTATTAAAAACGCCTTCATACATGAAAAAAAATAAAAGCCACCATTTGGTAGTTGAGAGAATTTGAAATAATAGATGGCAGTATTTGGGCTATATGGTCTGTATGGGCAATGGCAGGCTCCCTCATGACGTTTGGTTCCCCTAGTATTTGAAGGCACAGATGGCAAAAAGCATTGTTTGGCTGATGCCTAGCAAGGGAGGCTATACTAATGGGTACATCTTTGCTTCACCTCTGACCACAAGCTCTTCAGAAGTTGTTGTGGAGAGGCAGCAATTCCACCTTATGCACCAATTGGCATGGGTGAAACTAAGTCTAAGTAAGTCTAAGTAAATGCCTAAAAACTAAAAGAAAAACTAAACATTAAAAGGAAAATGATATGTGAAAAAAAATGAAAATAAGATCAATGTATATAAGATTCTACAAAGAACATAGGGACAAGGTGAATGGACCACTATATTCTTTTGTATGCACTTTTCAAATACACAAATCAATTCATAAACAAATTGCACCCCCCCCCCCTGATGGTTCCATATATAGCCCTGATAATTTATTTATCCCTTATATCAGTCTAGTTATACATTGTCAGAGTAGCAGTGGTGTAATTTTGTCAAAATCCTGGGGAGGGGGAAAAGTTAGAGCCAATTTTCCCAAATCAAGTTAAAATGACAGTAAAAATTGAAAAGTGAGCAATTTGGTACCATGAAAGTACTATATAGTACTATAAAGATACTTTATAGCATTATAAAGGTAAATATATGCAAAAGAAAACTAATCCCTTTCTGTTGATGCTTAAATTATGCACTTATTTTTGTTTTTGAGAGAAACTAAATTTCAGCTGGGGGAGGGGGGGGGGGGCATATCTGGCCCTTTGATGATCAATCATATCAGTCCACTTTTTATTAAAAAAAAAAAAAAGAATCACTCAATGTTAATTTACTGTGCCTGCTGACATTGTGCATGCCTAGGCCTGGGTCTTTTGGGAAATCCAGGCCTGCCTATATAGGCTAGTACCAATTAGGTCTATAGATTGGAACATCAGGAGCAGAAAAGTTCATAACTACCATACAAAATAGGAAAGTTCAAAAACTACCAGTAGCAGACTTCAACAGAATTCTAATAGCTGCTAACACTTAGCAGCACAACTTGTGTTTTGACAGCTTTTCTTTGAGCAAAAAGTATTTTTATATGTAAAAATGGTATTTTCAGACAAAATCTGCCAACAAATTTCAAAACTTCCAAGTAGCATTGCTACTTTGCTACCCCAATTTTTCCATGGTGGATCAGGAGGATATTGGGTTCATTTGTGGGTGAAATGATTACTAGCCTACTTTTAAAACTACTTTATTACCTACTTGAAACTCCTTTAAACAAATTTTGAAATAATTTCAGAAAAGCTAGTACCCATAAAGGGTAGCACTAATGAAGTCTATGTATGAGAACATCAAGAGGGTATTAGGGTACATTTATGAGTGAAATGATTATTAGCCTATATCTGAAGAGCCTTAAAGGAGACAGCAAGTAGTGTGTTCACCCTGTCACTATGTCATAAAGGGAAGGTTTTTTTCAATTAACCAAATGTTTTAGCTTTTTCTTTTAGGATAAAATTTTAGATTAGGGGCTTCTTGCTATCTTGGAAAGAACTTGTATTAGGTGAATGAAACTTTCAGGAGTCAATCCATGGCCTGAAATATACCTTGGGGTGGTTTGGTATTTTAAAGCAGCTACTTCATCTCAAAAGGGCACTGACCTTTGATGATTTATAATAATCTTTGTGTTATACATGCTAATACATTCTTAGACCACACTGGCTATACATGACAAATGAAACTCAGAGAGGAGAGAAACCAAACAAAATGAAAAATAAAATCAAAAAGGGTGAAAAAACGAGGATTTTGTCAGCCAGTGGCGAATCATGAGGAAGACAAAATATAAGCAAATATTTTGACAAGGACCTCCGCCAAGTTCTCCTCAGTGCTAAACAAAAAAGAAGACAAAAAAAAAACGAAAATCTAACCTTTCGAAGTTTACTTTTCAAAGACAGAACAGAACAGTCTGTTCTGTCTTTGAAAAGTAAACTTTGAAAGGTTAGATTTTCGTTTTTTTTTGTCTTCTTTTTTGTTTAGCACTGAGGACGACTTGGCGGAGGTCCTTGTCGAAATATTTGCTTATATTTTGTCTTCCTCATGATTCGCCACTGGCTGACAAAATCCTCGTTTTTTCACCCTTTTTGATTTTATTTTTCATTTTGTTTGGTTTCTCTCCTCTCTGAGTTTCATTTGTTATACATGCTAAATTTTGAAAGAGTTTTTCTGCTGAAATGAAAGTTGACAACAACTTCCTAGAATATATTTTAGGTCATGGATTCACTCCTAAAAATGTTATTTACCTAACTAAACTACTTCCTAGATAGCCAACCAAGAGGCCCCTAACCTTGAATTTTGCCCAATTCTATTTTAATAGAAAATCAAGTTGAAGAATTCAGTCTTTTTTGGAGGGGGATATTTGGACCTCTGATTTCATCTTGGGGAGAGGGACAGAGAAGGATTCAACATATTGTGTCTTAAACTTTCCTAAAAGTTATGGCACTTTAGACTACTGGGGGACTTGAATCTACTGACAGCAAAAAAGTGACACATTGAACGCCACTATATGTCCCCTGGGTTAACCAAATATTGCTAATAACCTACTAAAAACTCACTGCTCCACCAAGCTGCCTGAGGCCAACACACCTATGTACACTCATCTTCCATACCAATCTAGGTAAAATTCTACTTTAGCTACTTTTGGCTATCTTGGAAAGGAGATAGGTTAGAAAAATGAAACTTTTGGGGATGGGTCTGCAATTTAAAGTATGTACAGAAAGGTATTTTGAAGTACCTACCTCCACTCCTTCTCTATCTAGAGGGTCCTAACCTCTGATGACCTTTGAAAATCTGTGTGTTTTAGAAATGAAACCTTGCAAAATAGATCTTCTGCTTAAATGAAGTACAACAAAATTATTTTCAGCTTCACAACCTTGCTCAATCCAAATTTATAAGGTTTTAAAAATATGGAAATACATTTCCTAAATTTTGAAAAAAAAAAACAAAAAACATTGATATGGCTTAAAATTCTGCTCAAATAACAGGAATTGCATTTTCAGAACTAAAGCCAGAGATATGTATAGACCTGTCATGTAGGCAAATTTAAGGGGTAAATTTGCAGTGGGCCACATAATTTAGCTAAGATGAAAGTGAAAACATCATTTGATGCCTTTTTTTATGCTCTTTCACAATTCAAGAATTGCTTCTGGGGCTAGTTGCATCTTGGGGCCCCAAAGTTATTTCATTTTTGTAACCACACAAAGAAGTTATCAACACTAATTAAGTTATTGAAAAGTGGTTAAAAACATATTACTAGTTTATAAATAAGTTGTTCAATAGTAAGATATTCCAAAAATACTTATTTATACCAATTCAAATCTAATTTATTAGGCAACTCAAATATAAAATGTTTTCTTATTGTTTCAAGTTTTTGAATGCCATTAACAAAAATAGTGCTGAATTTTGCTATTCAAAACTTTGCTGTTGACAATTTGGTAAATTTTTTGTTATTCATATTATTGACTTACAAATAAAGTAAACATACCATTTGATGCCTTTTTTATGCCCTTTCCAAATATAATAAACATTTTGTTGGAAATGAATTTTATCCCCACCCCTATATATACCAATTCAGGGTATATATTTGCACATTAGGGGGGTGGAATAAATTATTTCTGATGTAAATGAAAGGTAAGTTTAAACTTTCCCCCTACCCCCCTAATGTGCAAATATATACCCTAAATTGGTATATATCAGGGTGGGGATAAAATTCATTTCCAACAAAATGATTATTATATTTGGAAAGAGCATAAAAAAAAGGCATTGAGTGGTAGGCTATGTTTATTTTATTTCTAAGTCAATAATATGATTTGGTAAAAATTTACCAGATACTTTTGGTATCATTAACATGCTCTCTTTAAATGTAGTCAATTGCAGCAAGCTTATTCGAAATTAGCCCCCAGTTAACCGAAGACTTGTAAAAATACATTTTGCCCCACCCCTACTAGCCTACATTTTCGTGAATTGGCTTCCCTGAATTAGATAGGTTCAAAAGCCCGGAAAAATATGACTATGGCATCAATACAGGCCTAAACTATAAATTACTGAATTAAAACTGGCATTTTTTTTATTTTAATTCTTACCTTTTCAAAGGTTGCTACTTTTTTCACTGACTATTCCACAGAAAATGAAAGAGTCCTTTAAAATTTCAATGACAAACCCCACTCAATACTGAAAATTTGAAGCTGTGCCATCTTTCTTAAATTCATTTTATTTATAGGTAGCAGCAGACTAAAAGTATAAAATGCTTAATTAAAAAATTAAGATCAATTAAATACTCATATAAAGACTAAATATTTCGTCATTTCACTTTTATTAATTTAAAAACTTTTTCCACAAAAAAAGTTTTTCAAAGAAAAGTAAAGAGCTTCATTAAGCCAAAAATGAGGGGAAATGAAGTCAAATAATCTTCCCAGCGTAAAACTACCGCAAATCACTATCAATCAATAAATGAAACTCAAAACGAACCTAAATTACAATAAATAGCCGAGTCAAACTCAAAACGAGCAAAAATTAACACTAGTAGGGCTGATAACCCCCATGTCTTCTCAAGACCAGAACGTAATTTGCGTTTTACTGACAGCAAAAAAACGAATGACCGTGGATTGTCAGTTTGATTGACATATACTGATATTTATTCCTTAAAGCTTTGATAATTTTTAATTTATAAAAGTAAAAAAAGTGAAAACATTTAAAACGTGTTTTATTTCAGTAAAGAGCCAATTGTTTTCTACTCTTGATAAGGCATGGGGATTATCAGCTATACTAATGTTAATTTTCGCTCGTTTTATATCTTTTCAGTTTTTTTCTATAAGAATCCATAGTTTGGGTTGCTATCATGGGCGCCCATAAGAGGGGGGGGGAGGGCCCCCCCCCCTGGCTGAATGATGCTGCCTTAGTTTTATATTTTTGTTCTGAGATTTCGATTATATAGCATTAAAAGTACCAATTAGACCAGGTTTGCCCCCCCCCCTCCCGGGGGATTCAGCTTATGGATGCCCATGGTTGCTATTTGTATTATGGAGAAACTTTTTCAACAATTTTTAATCCTGACACAAATAGTATCTTTTAATTTCATAATTGCTGAAATTGACCTGAAAAATACAACAATATCATTCCCAAAAATCTTTATCAATGCTCTTTATCAATCTGGATACACTTATACTATTTTTATTTATTTAAACTCTATACTTAGGCAGCGCTATTGCGCTGCCTATGATTGTAAGAGGAGAAATAGTAATAGTAGTATCCCCAAAAGTTTCAACTTAATACCCCCAGTCGTTCTCAATATATGGTCGAGTGTCTTCTTGGCAACCATAAGCACGGTGCCTTTTGATTTAATTTAAAGCAACATTTAGTTTTAAAGTATAATGGCCCAATTACACGATTTTGCATTATCCCTAAAGACACAGTTGCTGTGTCGTTCTACTATGCTGAACAAAATGGCTGTCTCAAAATTTTGACTGGATACTTTTGGAAAATGAATGATAAAACATAAAATTGCGAAGAAAGGAAGAAAACGAGGACAATAAACAGTCAGTGAAAAAATTGAAAAATTAGGCAAATATTTTGGTCTTGACCTTCGCTTGACCGTCCTCAGTGCAGAATAAAACTGATAAAAATATAAAAAACCAAACCTTAAAACAAAACACAAAACTAAAATAGGATCCTCGTTTTCTTCCTTTCTTCGCAATTTTGTGTTTTATCATGATTAGCCAGTGTATTCTCAAAAATTATTTAAGAAAATAAAGGGGCTTGAGAGAAGGGCTGCTTGCCCTCCAACCTCTTTTTACTCTTAAAAAGGGCGCCAGAACTTTTGATTTTGAATCGAATTAGCTCCTTTAAAATTGTCAATGATATTTCCAGCTATTATAGAGTGGTGCAGCCTATAATATCGCTTATGTGCCCTTTTGAAAACCTGCATGCACACAGTTTTTTTGTCTAATTGAAACTGCTCCTAAACTTTCCCCAAAAGTTTCACTTTAATACTATTAGCGTCATTAGTTACAGTAACTGTAGTGATACTATTAAAAGTTTACACATAGTGCCTTCTAGTTCAAAATCCCGCAAAACTTACCCTTAAAGGTCTAACTTAACAATATAATTTGTTCTTCAGGTATTGCTGTGTCACCTTTGTGAAAGTCCACATGCTCATAGTTTGTTTTGATTTAATTCAACATCCGCCTAAATATTCCTTAAAAGCTTCAGCTTAATACCCTTAGATTGCACACTAACAATAGTTGTAGCAGCATTAGTGGCAGTATGCGCATAGCATCTTTGGTTTCTTCAACATCCCCTTCAACACACGCTGAAAGTTTCAGCTTAATACCATCAACCGTTCTTGAAGCATTTCTGATGTGTCCGTTTGAAAACCTGTGTGGGCATAGTGTATTTCGATTTAGTTCCATTTAGTTACTATACATTCCAAATGTTTCAGCTTAATGTCCTTAGCTTTAATAGCAGCAGAAATACTATTGGCAGTAGAATTAATTATAGTAGCCTAAGCTTTAGTGGCAGTAGCAGTAATACTACTAACAACTCATCGCAGCACCAAGCCACCTGAGGCCAACACAGCTACGCACGCTCCTCCTCCACCCCAATCTATTCAAAGCCTCCCTTTTTACACCCGCCCACGAAGTTCCCATTTCCTTTAAATCTTTCTTTATGACGTCCTCCCACCCCAGACGGGGACGACCTGCTTTCCGTTTAGCCCTAGATGGTTGGCCGAAAAGAACAATCTTTGGCAATCTGTCATCCTTCATCCGCACAAATGCCCTAACCACCTCAAGCTTTCTTTCATTATAGACCTAGAAAGCGGTATTGAACCACATTTTTCGTATAGCCTATTGTTTGAAATACGGTCAGTCAGCCGGGTACCCAGAACAATCCTTAAGCAATTTCTCTGGAAAACATCTAGCAAATCTTCATCCGCTTTTCGAAGCGTCCATGCTTCAGAGCCATATTTGACCACTGTCATCACTGTAGCTTCTAGGATTCTAATCTTGGTTTGCAGACTTATCTTCCTATTCTTCCAGACTTTTTTTAACTGTGAAAAAACACCCTGAGCCTTGGCTATTCTATTTTTAACATCTTCACTGCTCCCACCATCTTTACTAATAATACTACCAAGGTAAGTGAAGCTGCCCACCTGATCAATATTTTCATTACCCAACGTCACCTTTTCATCTTCACTTATTCCTAGCCTTAGTGACTTAGTCTTCCTAACATTAATTTTCAAACCAATACTAGCACCCTGAACTCGCAAAACCTCTAAAACTTCATTCATTTTGCTCACACTTTCATCTAGGATGCTTAAATCATCAGCATAATCCAAGTCTAGGAGACTTTTTCCTCCCCATTTGATTCCGTTGTCTCCCATTGCCTTTCCTGTGCTCCTTAAAACAAAGTCCATCAAAATAATCCATATAAAGGGGGATAGAACACAACCCTGCTTAACTCCTGATTTAATACAAAATCAGCTGCTAACCTCACTTCCTACTTTAACCGCAGCAGTGTTATTCTCGTACATAGCACTAATTACTTTAATGTATTTGTCTGGTATACCATACAAGGATAAAATCTTTACTAAAGCTCCTCTATCAACAGAATCGAACGCTTGCTCATAATCTATAAAACTGAGGACCAAAGGTGTTTGAAAACTTAGGCACTTCTCAATTATTAACCTAAGAGTGAAAATTTGGTCAACACATCCTCTACCTTTTCTAAAACCGCACTGCTCTTCTCTTAAAACTTTGTCTACAGCATCTCTCAGTCTAAAAAGTATCATATTACTAAGCAATTTGCTACCTACAGAGACCAGACTAATGCCTACATAATTACCACACTCACTTTTATCACCTTTCTTATAAAGTGGCTTAATTAAGGTTTTCCTAAAATCGTTAGGTACTTCCCCTTTTTCAAAAATCATATTCATAATCTTCAATAACTTATTTCTAACCTCAGAGCCACCATATTTAAGAAACTCATTTACTACCCTATCAGCACCTGGAGCTTTATTATTCTTTAATCCTTTTAGTACTGTTGCTAATTCCTCCTCACAAAACAAATCTTCCTTCACATCCAAGGTATCACAAACTTTTTCATTTTCCTCTATATTTTTTCCTGCAACTCTATCTCGGTTAAGCAAGTTCTCAAAATGTTCGGCCCATCTCGCTTTAGCTTTTTCCTTATCGCTAATTGCCACCCCATTCCTATCTTTAACTGGGACAAGTCCGGATTGACTGCTACCTCTCAATTTGTTAACGTGCCAGTACAATATTTTACTATTATGCCGTCTAGCTGCATCTTCTAAATCCTCGGCAATTTTATCCATGGCCTCCACTTCACACCTCCTTAGTTCATATTTCAATGCTTTCTCCACTTTCTTTACATTTCTTTTGTTTTCATGCGATCTATCACTCAGATAATTCTTGTACAAGTCCTTTCTCCTTTCTATTAAATATAAAGCTTTTTCACTAATATTCTTAGCTGCAGTTCTAGCTTTCTTCCCTAATACACCTTCAGCAACTTCACAAATTATTTTTCTAAAATTATTCCAACCATCTTCCACATTATCAAATTTTAAACTCTCAAGTTTAGTATTCAACTGTTCCTTGAAAGTTTCTCTCAAATTCTCATCCTGGAGTCTACTAACATCATAACTTCCCGGGAGGTAATTACCCTTCCGATATTTCAGCTTTAAATTAACCCTTGACACTACTAGATGGTGATCTTTACTTTTAACATCAATAACGGCACTCCTATATACCCTAGTATCTTGTATTGATCCTGCCAGTCTTCGGTTTACTATAACATAATCAATAAGGTTTGCTGTCTTACCATCACGTGAATACCATGTTAGCTTATGAGCCATTTTATGACCAAACACCGTATTGGTTATAACTAGATTGTTATACCTACAAAATTGCAAAAGTCTGTATCCATTACTGTTTTCTTTTCCTACACCAAATTTACCTAAGCTGGGATACCATCGATCCTTATTTCTACCAACCTGGGCATTAAAATCTCCCAGTAATAACATCATATTTCTACCTGGGACCTTGTCTATTTGCTCCTGTAACTGTAAGTAAAATTCATCTGAGTCACTAGTATCTCCATCAGTCGGTTCTACAGGGGCGTATACTACTATAACTGATACCCTGAACTTTCTAGTCATAAAATGAGCAATTAGTATTCTATTATTAATACCTTCCCAGCCTAAACAAGACTTAGCAGCTTCCTTATTCATCATGAGCCCTACTCCCTGTCTATGTACCCCATCCTTCCTGCCTGAGTAAACAAATTCTATATCACCTAATTTCATGCTTCCTACCCCTGGGATATGAGTTTCTGAAACTCCTAATAAATCCAGTTCGAATCGTCTGAATTCGTCAGTCAAAATGTCGATACAATAGTCATTTTTTAATGTCGTAACATTCCAAGTTCCAATTTTCATGTTCTTTAAATCATTGAAATTTTTTTCGCCTCAGGAAAAGCAATGATCCCGGATACCAGTGCAGGACGGGGATCACATATCTTCTCAAGTCTACACCGAAGTGCTTAAGCCGGCTTAGAACCGGACAGCAAGAAGTCCCTGGGACCTCCATGAATGGAGGCTTTGTGCAATCCTGGGCCCATCTTGGTCACAACATGGTTTTCAGCACTTGGCGATGCTCTTCTATCAACAAGAGTCGAAATCCTGCACAGACAATCTCAAGCCTATTACCTCCGACTCATTATATATCCATGCCTACAAATATTATGCTACTACGGGGAGGCAACCCGTAACAGATAAATTAGCTAGGAAGAGGTTTTTCAGCCCAAAGACGCCCATCAAAACATACCAATCCCAGAAGAATTGTCCATTAGTCAGACTCCCGTGCGAATGCTGTGTCGTTTACTAGGCTATAATTTCCTCGAGGGGCGCCACTCCTCCCTCACAAACAGCCCTGTAAGTTTTAACTTCACACACAAAACTGTTCCTAAGATATTGCTGTTACACCCTTTTGACAACCGGCATACAGACGGCGAGCTATGATTCAGTCCACCTCCCCCTCAAAATTCATTGAAAATTTCACCTTCATACCCCTTGGTATAGTTGTAATAGTAGTCACAGTAGTAGTACTGATATTACTAGTAATAGTATTAACGTAAAAAGCAGTGAAGACCACACTGCTTTTCCATCACAAACATCAAAAACAAGAAAAACGATAGAAAATTCTTTTCGTAAGACAGTGGCATTCTAATTTGAATTATTTCAGCTCTATGTCCAAAGGCCGTCCTCGGCAAAACATAAATATATAAAAGCAAAGAGATTTACAACAACAAACGACTGTTAAAACTAAATGAAAAATTTTAAAACAGTCTCAGCATCCTTACTTCATCGAAGGTCAACCAGGACTAGCAAGTAAAGTGAGGTGAAACAAGTCAATTCATTGAAATGAAAAAGTAATAATTAAAAACACGTTTTCATTAATCTTGCCTTTTTGGCAGCTAACCTCAAAGGTCTTTTTGAACCAATTACAAAAAGATCTTTGAGGTTTTGACTTATAAAAACGGACTAAGTCTCAATTTCCGATGTAGTGAGCACCCTGCGAAGTTTCGGTGACCATGAGGTAGAGGCGAACACGAGGAAGTGGCAGCCTCCCTCCTATATGGAACAAATTCTGTTCATTTTGGGGTTTAATATTACTCATTATTTTTATGATAACAGCGAAGACCAGAAATGTTTTCTGAAACCAAGAGGGATTAAATAGGGCCGAATCAGGGACTTTTGTTTGAGGGAGTTTTTTTTTTCGTGGAGGAGGGAGAGGGGACAGAAAAGCTTTAAAAATGCATCAAATATGTGAGCTGGGTATTCAATCCCTCTTGATTTCTGAATATGTTTTTAGGTCTACACTGTTATTATGAAAGGAAAGAATAACATTAGACTTTAAAATGAGCATAATTTATCTCGTATAGGAGGGAGACTGCCCCTTCCTCATCCCCACCTCTATCTCATGGTCACAGAAACTTTGGAGGGTGCTCATTATATCAGAAATTGAGTGTTATAGTCCTTTTTTTATAAGTCAAAAGTGATTAGAGACAAAGCAGCCACGGGAGGGTGGAGGTATTTACCGAGGGCAGGTATGTTTGAGGGGGAGGGGCATTTTCTTATGGGACAGAGGGGCAACTGCCCCTCCCAAACCTCGGTTTACCCAGCCCCCAGACTCAAGTTTGATCCTACAGCTGACAAAATTTTGTTTCTCAAAAAATCTTGTCAAAACTTACATAAGCCTGCACAAATCAAGCATCGACAGAAACAGGTCGGTTTTCTTTAGTATATCTTAACATTTGTTGCTACTACATGGCTCATTTTTCAGTTTTTATTATCATTTCCCCTTGATTTGGGAAAATTGGCTCCAACTTTGCCCCCTCCCCCCCACCTCCTCAGGATTTTGACAAATTATGCCACTGGGGGGAGGGGGTAAGCGCGCAACCCCCAATTAATCTGTCTAAATATAATCTATTAATATAATTTTTTTCATTTTTCTGCCAAAAGGGTTAGGGTGAAAGGTAAGCGGGAGATTGTTATTACGTTGTATTAGATGTTGATACACTTTTTAGGGAAAATTAATAACTATTTTATCATTTATCATTGTGGCAAATAATCGTTTAACTCATTTCTCAGGAAGACTACCTACTGTGGAAAGTTGCTTTGTTCCTTCCAATGTACTCTCTAGCTGAGTACCTTATCTCAACTTTTTTATCTAATTTCTTTTTTATCTTCTTATTTATATTTGCATTGAGGTGCCCTTTTATTAGAAAAAAATAGACACATTACATGTAAGATAGAAATGGGCAAAGCTTCAATTTATGCTTCCGTTTTCTGTAAACAGACAGGAGGAATAAGCCTCCAAGCTTTGACCAATTCAAGCTCGGTCTTGGGCCCATATTAACAACTAAATTCCAAATGTATGAGCTATCCTGCTTCAATTGGGCATAGGACATATGGGGTACAGCCTATAATATAAGTTGTAAGAGGTGCTGTCATAATGACAGCAAATTAAAAACCCATGCTATTCTAGTCGTCTATACTCAATTCCTGTTTTTACTAAAGAACGCCATACGGCTTCTTAAACATCCACTGTGTAGTAAAAACGAAAATTAAGCACTTGAACGTCCAACGTAGTAAGTTCAACTGCTTCACTGAACGGTGATCGAAAACGCAGCTAATGATTCTTTTTTTTTAAACAGAAGAATCACACAATTTAATAACATATTTATTTTAAAGTTGTCTACAAAATATAGATAGTACTGATTCTTGTTCTTGTGAAGCGAACATTAGGTATCAATTTCCTTTTTTTTAGTGGAGTCCCTCAACTGTCTTTCCTGTGAATATATCTTTGAAAAATGTCTTGATTTTCGTTCCAAGCAGTCTATACTGTTATGTCCTGTGATTGTGTTTAATAAGTCTATCTATAACTCAAATCACAAACATAAACAGTCAATAGACAGAGGGTTAAGTTCCTCTTTTTGTTTCTCTGCAGCAGTTTTTAAAACGTCTGAGTTTGTTTTCTTTTCAAAATAATTTCTAGGACTCGACTGAAAAATAAGAGATATCATTTTTAATCGACCGAATATTGTCTCGTTGTTGTTCTCGCTGCTGCCTCCGTGAATTTGCAGCTTCCGATTTGGCAGTCGTACACCTTGTTTCGTTAGAGTCTCTTCCAAACGATCTTGAGGGCGGGTACACTGGGTATTTCTGAAGTTAAGTTGGGTTTAAAATTGTGTAGTTGAAAGGAAATTGTGTTTGCGGTGATGTAAAACATGGGATCCACAATTGCGTTAAGACTATGAGGGATGTAGATGTTTGATGGGATGAGACGGGGCTCAAGATGTCTCCTATGAAAAGAAAACAGAAAAGAATGAAAACCTTAAAATATAAAGGAATATAATTGAATTACTTGTAACTAAAATTAAGAGTTAAAAGGCCAGCGAGCAGGCAGAGGAAACAGAAAAGTACAAGGGACTAAACCGACCATAGCACACCAATGTCTACTCCTTTAATCACTCTGCATGAACTTACACGTTTCAAGCTCTAACTCATATTTCCAGGCAAAGAAGAACTGCCCGTTATCAAAAGTATGGACTGAATGTTACTAACATGAACAGTATTCAAGAGTCATAATTATTTAGTCAAAATCATTTAAGGACACTTGGCTATACAATGAAAAATTACTAAAATTAAAATAATTGTGATCTGGAAAAGTTTTTAGTTTTTCTAAAATACTCAAGCATGAAGCATATATATTTGAGTTTGTGTTTGTTATTATCAAATTTTGTTTTATTATATTAGCAGATCTTCTATTTCAAATTGTATGTTCCCGATTCTGGTGTTGCTATAAAGAAAAAGCTAAGAACCAGAATTCACTTAATCAAATCAAGAATTTCAGATAGTATTCCGTGACACTCCACTGTACGATTAAAAAGCAACAATATATAAGAATATATTACATAACAAATTTTGTTCAAATTTTACTTATATTTTAAAGACTAAAGCATTTATATTTGAGTCTGTAATTATTAGTAGTTATAAACAAAAATAAAACAATTTTCAGAATGGCATAGCTGTTTTTCAGTACTTTTGACCGGTGTTACTCATCATAATGCGAGTATTATTTAAATATTGAGAGTGTTTGATATTGAAAATAACTTCAAAATTAAAGTGGTTGAAAGAGATTTGATAAACAAACTTAAAAAATTGAAAAAGAAACTGAGTTACTTGTTGGGAAGAAGAGATCTTGATTTGGAAAAGAACACTGAAGGTACCATCGACAGTGAAAATGAAATATGATTGTTTAACTGGTTAAGCAAAAACTTATATAACCATATACGGACCAGAACGTCAAATATATCAAACAGTTTGTGGTAACGAACTGTAAGTAAGGAGCGACCCGGCTCAATAGTAACCGAAACTATGAAAAACGGGATTTTGATACCAATAGATACATAAAAAAAATTAGATTTTAATGCTGATTATATAAGTTTCATCAAGTTTAGTCCTGCCCATAAAAAGTTACGCGCCTGAGAAAATTTGGCTGATTTTCGAACAAAAAGGGGGAAAGGCCCCTAAAAGCTATAGAACCTTAATGAAAATCACATCATCAGATTCAGCGTATCAGAGAACCCTACTGTGAGGTTTCAAGCTCCTATCTGCAAACATGTGGAATTTTGTATTTTTTGCCAGAAGAAAGATCACGGATGCGTGTTTATTTGTTTTTTTTTGTTGTTTTTTTCCAGGGGTGACCGTATCGACCCAGTGATCGTAGAATATCGTGGGAGGGCTCATTGGAATGGAAATTAAAAGTTCTAGGGCACTTTTTAAGTGACCAAAAAAATGGAGGGCAACTAGGTCCCCTCCCACGCTCATTTTTTTCCCAAAGTCACCCGATCAAAATTTTGAGACAGTCTTTTTGTTCGGCATGGTCAAAATTATGATAACTATGTCTTTTAGGATGACTTAATCCCCCAAAGGCCTCGGGGGGGGGGCTGAAAGTTATGAACTTTACCGAATAAGTATTGGTTATTGGGAAGTATACAGACGTTTTCAGGGGAGATTTTTCTGGTAGTGGGGGGGGGGAGGTGCGTGGGTCGGGGTTATGTGGGAGGATCTTTACATGGAGGGAGTTTTCATGGGGGAGGGACATTGCTATGAAGGGGGTGCCGGATT
This sequence comes from Artemia sinica, assembly GCA_027921565.1. Classification (NCBI taxonomy): domain Eukaryota; kingdom Metazoa; phylum Arthropoda; class Branchiopoda; order Anostraca; family Artemiidae; genus Artemia; species Artemia sinica. The sequence goes on from CM051276.1 coordinate 38,123,320, forward strand.
TCCCAGCATTATTTAAAAAAAAAGATCAGAAATAAAAAAAAAACAAGTTTTTCAACTGAAAGTAAGGAACAGCATCAAAACTTAAAACGAACAGAAGATATTACGTATATGATTGGGCTCACCCCCTAGTCGATACCTTGCTCTTTAAACCAATGATTTTTTAGTACTTTCATAAGAACTATTTATTCTAATTAACGGCCTTTTTGGTTAAGGGGTCATTTTTAAAGAATTGGAACAAAATTCGAACTTTCGCTTAAAGAGCGAAGTATTGACTAGGGGGTGAACCCCCTAATATACGTACTAACGATATATGAATATAGAAGTTCGTTACCTAAGTTAATTCGTAAGTTACGTATATTTATTACTAATAAAAACGTTCGTAAATAAAATTAAACAACTTTCGAGAAAGCCATTTAACCAAATAAAACTAAAATTAATAAGCAAATTTTGTTTTATTTATTCATGTACGGTGAGCCAAAATCAAAACTGCATTAATTCAAAAACGTTCAAAAATTAAGTTAAAAAAAAACAAGTGTTTTAACTGAAAGTAAGGAGCGACGTTAAAACTTAAAACGAACAGAAATTATTCTGTATATGAAAGGGGCTGTCCCCTCCTCGACGCCTCGCTCTTTACGCTAAAGTTTGACTTTCTCATAACTCTATTTTTTTTTAATAATAAAAAACTTTAGCGTAAAGAGCGAGGCGTTGAGGAGGGGACAGCCCCTTTCCTATACGGAATAATTTCTGTTCATTTTAAGTTTTAACGTCACTCCTTACTTTCAGTTAAAAAAACTTGTTCCTTTTTATTTAATATAACATAGGACTAGAACAATATTTGTTCTTAATTGAAAACATTTTTTTTTGAAGGTGTGAGTATTTAGGGGCCAGGATATCCAAAAAAAACAAAAGTATTGCAAGAAGCTAAGTAAATGTTTATTCACAATTTTATACATAATTATATCTCTTTTGTGGAATCTATTTATATTTAATTTATTATAATTTATATATGTCAGTATGCCTGAAAGTCTTATCAATTTTAGATTGATTAACGTCATAGAAGAAAATTTAAAAAAAATGATTTGTGTTTTAGTAAGGGATAAATGACTTTTGTTCTTTAGAGGGTACAAGCGGCGTTAGGAAGGCCGTATGCAGGGGATAGGAGGGAGGTTCGATCTCCCCCTCACATTTTCGTTAAATTCTTAAGAAAGCAACAAAATAATTTAAAAAATTGCACCCCCCCCCCCAAAAAAAAAACTGAACGAAAATCCTGGCTACGGTCTTAGGCATTGGTCCTACTCTGGTTTGTGGTAATTTTTGTTGGTTTTAAGCACAGTTTATAGAATTAGCAGTATGATCATTCTCTATCTCTCCCATTATAAAAACCCGGACAGGGGTGCGAGTGCTCCGGAGAACGTTTTTGCAGATAGAAACATAGGCGTTATCAGATCTTTTCGCGGGTAGACAAGTCAGATTTCTCTTGGACACGAAACAAGTGGAAACCCGCTATTACGAATAATGCACTTGGTAACTATTTCTCAGTGATTGACGATAACAAACTAATCCGCTAAGGCAGAATATTATTTTAATTTATTTCTCCTTGTATTTTGTATAATGTAGCCCTTCAGTTTTCTTTTTATAAGTTTGGCTATGAAACATCTTGACAACGGCTCCAGATTGTACCATCAGGAAGATAAATGTGTCGTTATCCCTGATATAGGCCTAATCCTCATGTTTATAGAAATATTTATAAAATCGCTTCCCATGGCCCACTAATGGAAAAAATGAATGTTGGATTTCTATTTAATTTAATATCTCTGTGGATTCTGCAGACTACTGCTCAGTAGGGGCCTCTCCCAAGCCACTCAGAGAGTCCCCAGGTGACGGACAGGGGAAGACCCTACAGATATGTAGGGTACCTCCATAGAAGGCACGAACTAAAAGGGAACATTTTCCCTTGGGTCCATAATAGAAACTGAGGCACCCTCGCCCGGAGGCTGTAAATACAGGTGGGGGAAGAAAACACTCAGCAGGATCCACCGGTGTGTGGACACGTCCCGTGAGTTAAAAACCTTCTATCAGCAATGGGTTAAAATGTTGAGTGACGCAGAACACCATTTTGGGAGAATCCCCTTCCTAGCTAATTTATCTACTATAGGTTGCCTCTACTATTTGTAGGCATAATTATATGTTAAGTCGGAGGTAATAGGCTTGAGATTGCCTGTGCAGGATTTTGACTCTTGTTGGTAGAAGAGTATCGCCAAGTGATGAAAACTATGCTATCATCAAGGTAGGCCCCTGCTTGCACAAAGCTCCATTCAACTAGAGGTCCAGGTCCCAGGGGCTTCTTCGAGTCCGGTTTTAAGCCGGCTTAAGTGCTTCAAAGTAGGCTGGACCGTTTACTTCCCCTCCTTCCCCAATTTTTTTTTTGTACTAAATTGTCTTGAATACCTGAACGCTTCTTATTCAAATTGTCACACAATTCGTTTTGTTATTGCTCACTCACCACCCCTCCTCCCCCCCCCCAAAAGAAAAAAATAACATTCCTGGGTTCGTGTCTGTCTCCATGCATATGGTTTTTCGGATCAATTATAGAGCATAAATAGTACTTTTAAATAAAAACGGTGTAATTCCCCTCCTTCTTAAACCCTGCTAAGCGGCATAATTATAGTTTAATTTTTTTAATGATACATATTTTAAAAAGCATGGTCCATCTTTATAAGAACCTTAAGCTAAGCGAAAAAAAAAACGCAATCACCATAATAATGAAGATCAATAGAAAGAATTAATGAAAATAGAAACATTTTTTAATGTATTTTTGATATATAATGTTATTAGATTTTCAAAATCTCTTTTTTTTTACAAATAGCCCTAATGCAGTACGTTTACGTTGTCGTTGTTTCAAAGAAGAAGATGAGAACTGTTATTTCCGTTTTTCTTAAAACCTTCTCCTCGCTTCAAATGTCTTTCCTAAAATATATGCACCCAGTGTAATTTCGAAAGTTATCTTAAAGGTCAAATTCTGTGGTTTTTTCATATAGGCCTACGGACGAACAGCGTTTCAATGGGAAAAACAATCCTTAAAATAGCCTAAAGATACCCTCAACCAAAAGCGTATACAAAATGTTTTCGGTGGGAAGGGTGTGCAAAAAAAAACTTAAAAAACAAAGTCGGGGGGAGGGCAAACCCGGCAGTACCTTTCCCCTCCCCTGGATACGACCTTGCCCTTGGTAATTTATATCGACAGTTTCAGAACCACAATCTCCTGTTGCTCTACCCAAAATTCTAAAACAGGTTATTGTATACATTGTATTACATTCACGTCACATTGATATGCATTTAAAGAGCTAAGTTGATACTTGATAGTATTGCGTTGACGTCATACATTGTATAGAATGTGTTATGTTCAGACAATATTTTTCATTAGCATAAAATATCAATCAATTTACAATGGTATCTTCAATAGTACTAACAACAATGGTAAAAGGTACTGCTAAAAATCATTATATGAATTATAAATGCCATCTATAGTATATTCAATGCTATTGTGTCTGAGTTTGCATCTTTGCAACTTGAAAAAGTTTCTGAATTATTTTGAGGTCTTTTCTGGTATTTTCACCAGCGCCATCTTTTTTCTCGGGTAGATTGGCACGCCATCTATGGTTTCAATTTTCTATAGTGCCATTTTTGATTCCTTATCGTTAAGAAGCGTACTGGGAACTAGCAGAAGAGGGGAAGGAACCTTCCGCAAGTGACGTATTGTACCCGCCGGTATTAAGTTACCCGTAAATTGCGGGGGACAGTTGAGGGGGTCCTTACACTTCCCTTGTTCCTAGGTTCCTTCATTCTGTATGCATTCAGCATTTGGTGCTGATGGCGTGGACCGCTGGAATGCTCGTTTATTGTCCTGTTCTGAATTTTGTCCGAAACAGTACTGAAAAAGGCTTTTCTGCAGATATTATGAAGAAATATATGTCTGAATTTTTCACGCTCGCCCAGGTTTCTGAAGCAAGGAGGCAATTCTTCCAGTTTTGCCATCCTGGGGAAATTCAGCCTAAGAGAGTGGGTACAAATGCGTTTATTAATAGTGTCTCCGATATTATCGATACTACTGCAAAGTATGATGCTGATGATGTTGGTCTGCCAGTCTTTGTTATCCGCCACCCTAGTGAAGTACCACTTATTCCTGCCGATGCTTTTTGTGTGTTGAGTTGCCGTGTAAACTCCTGTTTGCCTGAGCTACGCTCTTTGTCTGAATGTGTGAGAACTCTCCTGCCTGGAACAATTGGATATCCTCCGTCGTTAATGCAAGAATGTAGTGTCTCTTCAAAACCGTCCTATGCAGTTATTCTAAAAAACCCACATACTGACCTCAAAGATCCTATTGAGCGCAAAGAGACCCTTGATACCCTGGATGGTCATGATGGTATCGTAAGTGTGAGATCTGATCCTGTCAAGAAAAGGTGGGTAGTCCATACTCGAGATAAAGCCTCAGCCGTCTCTCTCGCCGCCGCTGCAACTACTCAGCTAAATGTATCCACTCATGTCCTTAATCAAAAAGTGCTTGGTATTGCGAGTAACATCCCTGTTGTTGTGCAAAAATCAGAGCTTATTAGTATGATTCCCGGTCTCGTTGATGCAACTAAAATTGGAAGTTCCGGATCCTTCCGCCTTGAATTTCTAGAGGATGTTGCCTCAAATAAAGCTATAAATGAGGGTTTGTGTTTGGGATACGAGCTTTTTAAAATTAGACGTTTTCAGAAGTTACCTCCTAGATGCTACCGTTGTCAATCGCCGAACCATATTGTCGGAAATTGCCCACTCCCATCGACTAATCAAAAGTGTTCACGGTGTGCTGCTGGACATTGTAACACACGTGAAAATCCTTGCACTGAAAGCCCGAATTGCGCCAACTGCGGGGGAAATCATGTTTCCTATAGTCTCAGATGCCCAGTGTTAAAAAAAGCTCTGAATAAGGATAAAAAACTATTGTTAGTGGCAATAGATTTCGCTTTGTTTCACTTAATATTAACAGAACCAAAGACAAAGATCTTCTTATTGATGAGCTTCTTGATTATGATATACTTTTCCTACAGGAACATTTCTAACTAAAGCCAATACAGATACTGTTAAACGGTCACCCACCCACCACACGTTTGTACGTGAAGCTAAAATAACGGGCGGTCGACCCTCTGGGGGCCTTGCAACTTTAGTTCGCCTCGCTAAGAAACCTGAGCTCATTTCTTCTGATCATAATTTACTGGCAATAAAATGCGGTAATGTGGTCCTCATCAATGTCTATATGCCATGCAGTCGCAAGAAAATTTCTTCCCTATCTGTCTTCGCGGGTTCTTGTAAGTGACTCAGGACACTTCTGCTAAGAGTGACCAATCAGGGATTAGATTGGATTGTGGCTGGTGATATTAATGCCAATCTTCTGTCCCAATCTGAAAGAAGTGACCTGTTTTTTGATGCTTTGCCTAGTGGCAATCAGTTAGTCAATAAAGATAAACAGTTTACCTGCATTCATAACCGTGATGGTTCTAGATCAAACCTTGATCATATTATAGTTTCAAGGGGATCTCTCGTGGTTCCTCCTGTCATTGTTTTGGATGATAAAATTGACGATGATCACTTACCTTTAACTTGTGAAATTGAGTCGCCTGCTCTACTGGCTTATAACCGTTTTTCTTACCATAATAAATGGTTTGATAAGCCAAATTGGAAACGAGTAAATTCTGAAGTTTATTTGTATGTTCTTTGCTCGTTATTATCAAGCCTGAAAGTGCCTTTTCACCTTTTACAAACCTCTGTAAGGTCACCGACAGCTAAGATTGATTTAAATTGTTACTATTACCAGACCGTGCATTGTTTGAAGTCAGCTGCTTCAGTTTCAGTTCCTGTTGAACGTGTTAGATTTGGCACCTGAAAACCGTTATGGAATGTGTGCCCAGAAGTGAAAAAAGCTAAACAACGCGTGAAGTTTTGGCTTCGCCTTTGGATTGCTTGTGATCGGCCCAAGTCTGGTGAAGTATTTAAAATTAAGCAAAATTAGAAACGTCAGTTTAGATCTTCTTTGCTTCAAGTCCGCCTGAATGGTTTGGATGGCCCCTCGGATCGGAAGTCTTGGTCTAATGTAATTAATAGCAGCAAGTGTGTGCCTGCTACCGTTTCGATTATCAAAATCAGTGATTTTGTTGCTCATTTTACTCGTGTTTTTTCTACATCTAATCATTCTATCCAGTCCATGTTTTCTTCCTTATTGCATAATACTGTTCCTCGAGTTCTTCGGCAAGTCCATATATTGTCAATATCTAGTGGTGATATCTATCGGGCTTTTAAGAATGTTAAGAAATCAAGTGTTCCTGATATGGATGGTCTGTGTTACAATCACTTCACCATTAAGTGTCCATTATTGTTAAATCACATTCAGCTCCTATTCCAGACGTGTTTAGCCCAGTTGTTAGTTCCAGATAGTTTCCTTTCGGGAATCGTAACATCAGTTTTCAAAAAGGGAAAGGACGCAGATCAGTGTTCCAGTTATCGACCAATTACAGTGTCCTGTTTCATGAGCAAGCTGTTCGAGTATGTCGTATTGCCTGAAGTTTTGACTAAATGCTATTTTGTCATTATCAAGTTGGGTTCAGAGCCAGTTTTGGCTGTTCTCAAGCCCATCATATACTTGGTCAGTTGCTAGTCTCGGCAAAAATGCAAAAAAGGCCACTTTATTTTTGCTTGGTTGATATCTCGGGCGCTTTTGACAACGCTGTACATTCGCAAGCGCTTCACTGCTTAATTAAAGCAGGAGTTAATTCTTCCGTAGTAAAAGTTCTTCAGTATTGGTATTTGAATTCGTTGGTTTGGTTAAAATGGATGTCTGATATATCCTAGCCTATCTCAGTAAAGAAAGGAGTCAGGCAAGGTGGTGTGCTGTCTCCATATATTTTAAAACTGTGCTTGCGGACTGTTTGCGAATGCTGTCTGTTGCTGTGTTTTTAGAAAATGCTGCTGTTAGTCACATTGCCTATGCTGATGATGTTCTGCTAGTTAGTCATACTAGGTCAGGCCTCACAAAGAACCTAAAGGTTCTGATTAATGCTTTGAGTATGATTGGGCTTTCTGTAAATGCTTCAAAATGCGAGTTTCTGTGTTTTAATACTTCTAACCCTGCTCCTTCTTTACATGTGGGTACAATGCTACTCAAGTGTGTCTCAAAGTTGAAATGGCTTGGGATCACTTTTTCTGATACACTTTCGACTACATGCTCGTCTCTGGTTGCTAGTGCTCTGCAGTGCATTTGATTCTCATAATGTAAAATTTCGCCGAATAGAGGAAGGTACAGCCGTCGCGGCTTATGTAAACTTTACCATAGTTTTTGTTCTCCTGCAATTCTTTTTCTTTCCGGTTTGCAGCCTTTAATGCGCAAAACAAGATTATTTCTCATTTTTGTACTTACCGACCCTCTAGTGCTGCTTGACAACATCGCTAAGGACCTGAGGACCAATACTCCAAGGAAGATATGTGCCAGTGACCCCCTCACTTATTTTTTTTCCAGATTAGTGATTTATGGATATTGTTAAGTTATTTATGTTGTGTGTTCCTTATTATATCCTTGTGGATAATATTATTTTGTTTTTTCTTTTTTTACTCCGCATTTATTTTATATTGCGGGTTACAAATAAACTTACTTACTTACTTACTTACTAAAACGAACTGAGAGTATTGTCAAGAAATGTTTGCCAAACCAATCCGTGTCAAATCAAAGACAAATAGAAACAAACAGTCAAACTTTAGAGCAGGCAAAGAGAATGTAAAACAATTAAAAAGAATTTCGTATAGGAATTCTGTCAAATTCCCCCAGTTTCCATCGAAATTTCACCCCCCTTGCAGGAAATATCCCTCCCCAATGAATATTCTCCCAATCAAAATGCACCCAGAGAACAATATCTCCCCCCCCCCCGAAAAATGTCTATACACTCCCAATAAAAAATACCATACATAAACAATGGGCAAATTTCATGACTTACAGGCCTCTCCCAACGTACTGTGGGGGGGGGGGGGGGTTATCTTACCCCTAAGGCGAAGTTATTTGATCTTTCAACTATACTGAACAAAATGGCTATCTCAAAATTTTGATCAGACAATTTTGGAAATAAATGGGCGTGGAAGGGGGAACAGTTGCCCTCCAATCTTTTTTTGCTTAAAAAGGGCCATAGAACTTATAATTCCGTTCAAATGCGTCCTCTCCCGATCTTCTAGGACCATTATTTCGATACAATCACCCTTGGGAAAAAAAGCAACAAAAAAAAAACAAACACGCATCCGTGATCTGTCTTCTGGTAAAAAATAACAAAATTCCACATTTTTGTATATAGGAGCTTGAAACTTATATAGTTGGGTTCTCTGGCACGCTGAATCGGATTGTGTGAATTTCATCTAGAATCTTTGAATTTTAGGGGTGTTTCCCCCCTATTTAAAAAATGAGTCAAATATTCTCAGGCTCGTATTTTTTTTATGGTTATTACTATATTCGATGAACGTTATGTATTTGGAATCAGCATAATAAGCTGATACTTTTGATGTACCTGTTGATATTGAACTGTTTGATAACAGAATAGGTTAATTTAAAAATTAATTGATGAAAAGGCCTTCTAATATCCACAGTTTTATTCAATTCACGTTTACTAATTTAGATATTGTTAACTTTTACTTGATTTTTAAATTTATTTTAGTAGGACTGAAGCTATGACTAAGATAGATAGTTCTTATCATAGGTATGAAAGTATTGTTTCTAAACATATTCTTCCTATGTCTTTTCGAGGATAGACATCATTTGTTTCCCTGCTCAGGATTTGAGGTTGTCTCTCCAAATTCGCAAGTTGAATTATTTATTGTGATATGATTCTAATTCTGAAATAAAACTATAAATCTTGAACATCTATCTTTGCAGTAAATTTAAGCCAGAAGAATTATATCAATATATAAAAAACAGTAACGGAAAAATTGGAAGTAGACAGTATAACAGTAACAACAAGGAAGAAACAGTATTAGTAAACCAGTCGTAGAAATAGAATTAGTAAGGAGAAAAAACCATTAGAGTACGGCAAAATTCCTATGTAATGGAGGACGAAGTCTTGCAGAAAAACTGACACGGCAAAATCCCTCCCCTTCTATTTTTTCAGGAAATGCTGGTTATAGGTATAAACCGTTGCAAACTGTCGCACTTTTCGGTCCTTGTAGATTTCTTTGTCGCTTTTTTTCTACATTCTGGTAACTTTTTATTTAGAACCTCGAATACGCAAAAACTTCATAACTTTGAAAATCAAGAAAAAAAAAAAAAAAAACTAAAGTAGCTCTGATCAAATTTCTACATTGTACTAAAAATAGCTCTGTGGGCACCAGCTGTTGTAAAAGTTATTTCCACCCTATTATACGATCATAGGCGTAATCGTATTGACCCAGTGGTCCTAGAATATCAGAAGAGGGTTAATTTGAGTGGAAATTAGAAGTTCTAGTGCCCTTTTTAAGTGACCAAAAAGATTGGAGGGCACATAAAACCCCCTTCCCCACCCCTTTTTCCCAAAACCGTCCGATCAAAATTTTGAGATAGCCATTTTGTTCAGCAAATTTACAAGGCCCAATAACTATACCTTTGAATATTAAATACCCCCTCCCCCCACAGCCCCAGGGGAAAGGTCTTTAAGTTAAAAATTTGCCCATTGTTTACGCATAGTCTTTCTTATTGGGAAGTATGTATACATTTTAGGGCGGGGGGGGGGAAGGTTCCAAGGGGGAATTTTCCATGGGGAGGGAAGTTTCCAGGGGGTGAAATTTTCAGGGGAAATTCTACAGTGGGGGATTTGCCAGAATTCCTATGTAGAATTCTTTTTATATTCTTTTTTTTCTTTTTAAATTTCCTGGCATTATTTAAATTAAATAAATCAAAAATTAAATAAAAAAAGTTTTTCCAACTGAAAGTATGGCGCAACACTAAAGTAAGGGCCGTGGTAAATTTTCGGCAGTTCATATTATTGACTTACGAATAAAGTAAACTTACTATTCGATGCCTTTTTTTATGCTCTTTCGAAATATAACAATCATTTTTGTCGGAAATGAATTTCACCCTCACCCCTATACAAACCAATATAGGGTATATATTTGCACTTTAGGAAGATGGGGGTAAAGTTTGTTTCTGATGCAAATGAGATGTAAGTTTAAACTTTATTTTTTTAACGGAATTTTGATACCAATACATAAATCAATAGAATCAAATTCTTATGCTGATTTCGAATATATTAGCAAAAATAAAATCAAATAATCTACCAAGCGTGAAACTACCACAAATCAGCATCGATAAATAAATGAAACCCAAATTGAACAGAAATTACAATAATTAACCGAGTCAAACTCAAAACGAGCAGGAACTAACATAAGTTGGGCGCAAAAACACTATGCCTTCTCAAGGCCAGAACAAAATTTGCACTTTACTGAAAAAATACAAATGAATGTGCATTGTCAGTTTAATATGCATATACTGACATTTAGTAGTCAAAATGTTTATATTATTTGATTTATTAAAGTTATAAAAGTAAAAACATTTAGGGAGTATATTAGGGAGTTCGCCCCTAGTCAATACTTGCCCGAGGGTTGTTGGGGAGTGTCCTCCTCAAAAATATATTTTCTATCTGGAAATCAACTACGCTGAACAAAATTAAGATTGTTCTACGCTGAACAATCTTAAATTTTTATTGGATGTGTTTGGGGAATGATGGGCGTGGGGGGGGGGGGGGGTTAGTTGCCCTCCAATCACTTTCAACTATTAAAAAGGGCACTAGCCCTTGAAATTTCCAATCGAATGAGCTTTTTTAGAAGTTTCTACGACAACGCCTTCTTTAAAAACCTTATACACCCCAGGGCATAACTTAAAACCCTTGCCCTAAGGGCTAAGGGGGAGTGTCCTCCTAAAAACATATTTTCTATTTGGAAATCAACTACGCTGAACAAAATGGCTGTCTCAAAATTTTGATTGGACGTATCTGGGGAAATGATGGGCGTGAGGGGGGGGCTAGTTGCCCTCCAATCACTTTCGACTATTAAAAAGGGCACTAGCCCTTGAAATTTCCAATCGAATGAGCTTTTTCAGAAGTTTCTACGACAACGCCTTCTTTAAAAACCTTATATGCCCCCAGGGCATAACTTAAAACCTTTGCCCTGAGGGTTGTGGGGGAGTGTCCTTCTCAACAACATATTTTCTATCTGGAAATCAACTACGCTGAACAAAATGGCTATCTCAAAATTTTGATTGGACGTATCTGGGGGAATGATGGGCGTGGGGGGAGGCTAGTTGCCCTCCAATCACTTTCGACTATTAAAAAGGGCACTAGAACTCTCAATTTCCAATCGAATGAGCCCCTTTTGTAGTTTCTACGACGACACCTTCCATATGAAGTGCCCTTCTCTAAAGGAAAAAATAATACATAGTACATTGTGCCAACATCGTCCTTATATGCCCTCAGGCCATAACTTAAAACCCTTGCCCCGAGGGTTTTGGGGGAGTATCCTCCTCAAAAACATATTTTCTATCTGGAAATCAACTACGCTGAACAAAATGGCTATCTCAAAATTTTGATTGGATGTGTTTGGGGGAATGATGGGCGTGGGGGGAGGCTAGTTGCCCTCCAATCACTTTCGACTATTAAAAACGGCACTAGATCTTTGAACTTCCAATCGAATGAGCCTTTTTTTAAGTTTCTAAGACGACCCCGTCCATATGAAGTGCCCTGCTCTAAAGGAAAAAAATAATAAAGGGTGCATTGTGCCAACAACGTTCTTATATGCCCTCTATAAAAACTAATTGATAACGCCTTCTATAAAAACCTTATTTGCCTCCAGGTCATAACTTAAAACCCTTGCCCTGAGGGTTGTGGGGGAGTATCCTTCTCAAAAACACATTTCCTATCTGGAAATCAACTAAGCTGAACAAAATGGCTATCTCAAAATTTTGATTGGATGTGTTTGGGGGAATGATGGGCATGGGGGGGGGGGCTAGTTGCCCTCCAATCACTTTCGACTATTAAAAAGGGCACTAGAACTCTCGTTTTCCAATCGAATGAGCCCCTTTTGAAGTCTCTACGACGACCCCGTCCATATGAAGTGCCCTGCTCTGAAGGAAAAAAATAATAAAGGGTACATTGTGCCAACAATGTTCTTAGATGCCCTCAGGGCATAACTTAAAACCCTTGCCCCGAGGGTTGTGGGGGAGTGTCCTCCTCAAAAACATATTTTCTATCTGGAAATCAACTACCTTGAACAAAATGGCTATCTAAAAATTTTGATTGGATGTGTTTGGGGAATTACTGGCGTGGGGGGGGGGGCTAGTTGCCCTCCAATCACTTTCGACTATTAAAAAGGGTACTAGCCACTCCAATTTCCAATCGAATGAGCCCTTTTCGAAGTTTCTACGACAACTACGCTGAACAAAATGGCTATCTCAAAATTTTGATGGATATGTTTGGGGGAATGATGGGCGTGGGGGGGATTAGTTGCCCTCCAATCACTTTCGACTATTCAAAAGGGTACTAGCCCTTTGAATTTCTAATCGAATGAGCCTGTTTTGAAGTTTCTCCGACAACGCCTTCTATAAAAACCTTGCATGCCCCCAGGGCATAACTTAAAACCCTTGCCCTGAGGGTTGTGGGGGAGTTTCCTGCTCAAAAACATATCTTCAATGTGGAAATCAACTACGCTGAACAAAATTGCTATCTCAAAATTTTGATTGGATGTGTTTGGGGGAGCCTGTTTTGAAGTTTCTACGACAACCTCTTCTATAAAAACCTTATATGCCCCCAGGGCATAACTTAAAACCCTTGCCCTGAGGGTTGTGGGGGAGTGTCCTCCTCAAAAACATATTTTCTATCTGGAAATCAACTACGCTGAACAAAATGGCTATCTCAAAATTTTGATTAGATGTGTTTGGGGGAATGATGGGCGTGGGGGGGATTAGTTGCCCTCCAATCACTTTCGACTATTAAAAAGGGCACTAGCTACTCCAATTTCCAATCGAATGAGCCCTTTTCGAAGTTTCTTCGATAACACCTTCTATAAAAACCTTATATGTCCCCAGGGCATAACTTAAAACCCTTGCCCTGAGGGTTGTGGGGGAGTGCCCTCCTCAAAAACATATCTTCTATCTGGAAATCAACTACGCTGAACAAAATAGCTATCTAATAATTTTGATTGGATGTATGGGCGTGGGGGGGGGGTAGTTGCCCTCCAATCACTTTTGACTATTAAAAAGGGTACTAGCCCTTTCAATTTCCAATCGAATGAGCCTGTTTTGAAGTTTCTACGACAACACCTTCTATAAAAACCTTATACGCCCCCAGGGCATAACTTAAAACCCTTGCTCTGAGGGTTGTGGGGGAGTGTCCTCCTCAGAAACATATTTTCTATCTGGAAATCAACTATGCTGAACAAAATGGCTATCTCTAAATTTTTATTGGATGTATTTGGGAGAATGATGTGCGTGGGGGGGGGCTAGTTGCCCTCCAATCACTTTCGACTATTAAAAAGGGCACTAGCCACTCCAATTTCCAATCGAATGAGCCCTTTTGAAGTTTCTACGACAACGCTTTCAATAAAAACTTTAAATGCCCCCAGGGCATAACTTACAACCCTTGCACTGAGGGCTCTGAGGGGGGTTATCGTCCTAAAAGATAAAATTCCCAGAACTTTCAACTACGTTGAACAAAATGGACATCTCAAAATTTTAATTCGATGTGTTAGGGAAAATGGTGGGCTTAAGAGGGCCGTTAGTCGCTATCCAATCACTTTCAACTATTAAAAAAGGCACTAGCCCTTTCAATTTCCAATTGAATGAGCCCTTTTGAAGTCTTTACGACAACGATTTCAATAAAAAGTTTAAATGCCCCCAGGGTGTAACTTACAACCCTTGCACTGAGGGCTCTGAGGGGGTTATCATCCTAAAAGACAAAATTCCCAGAACTTTCAACTACGTTAAACAAAATGGACATCTCAAAATTTTACATCGACGTGTTTGGGAAAATGATGGGCGTGAGAGGACGTTAATAGTCACTATCCAATCACTTTCAACTATTAAAAAAGGCACTAGCCCTTTCAATTTCCAATTGAATGAGCCCTTTTGAAGTCTTTACGACAACGCCTTCAATAAAAAGTTTATATGCCCCCATGGCATAACTTACAACCCTTGCCCTGAGGGCTGTGGGGGGAGGGGTTGTCATCCTTAAAGACCTAATTTCCAAAACTTTCAACTACGTTGAATAAAACGGATATCTAAAAATTTTTATTGAATGTGTTTGGGGAAAAGGTGGGCGTGAGAGGGGGGTTAGTTGCCCTCAAATCACTTTCGACTATTAAAAAGGGTACTAGTCCTTTGAATTTCAAATCGAATGAGCCCTTTTTCAAGTTTTTACGACAAAGATTTCAATAAAAACCTTATATGCCCCCAGGGCATAACTTATAATCCTTGCCCTGAGGGTTGTGGAGGAGTGTCCTCCTCAAAAATACGTTTTCTATCTGGAAATCAACTACCCTGAGCAAGATGGCTATCTCAAAATTTTTATTGGATGTGTTTGGGGGAATTATGGGTGTGGGGGGGGGGCTAGTTGCCTTCCGATCACTTTCGACTATTAAAAAGGGCACTAGCCCTTTGAATTTCCAGTCGAATGAGCTTTTATTGAAGTTTCTACGACAACGCCTTCTTTAAAAACCTTATATACCCCCAGGGCATAACTTAAAACCCTTGCCCTGCGGGATGTGGGGGAGTGTCCTCATCAAAAACATATTTTCTATCTGGAAATCAACTACACTGAACAAAATGGCTATCTCAAAATTTGTGGGCTAGTTGCCCTTTACTGAATTGCTCTTTACTGAAAACTATATAAGTCTTGAACTGTCTTGGAAAGTATAAACAAAATCAAATTGAATATTAGATATATAATCATATTAATTGTTGAAAGATCCGTCAGTTCAAGATTTTTTTTTTCACTGCAATTTTTATTTTCATTTTCAATGCTGTAAGAACTGGAAAAGAATATTTTTGTAATATACGAGTAATTCGTTTTCAGTGAAGCGCCAATGACGCAGAAGGCTTTAGGTTTTTACACTTAAAGAAGGGGACAGTATCCAAATTTTGTTTGTAGTGAAACTATACTTGTCTTGAACAATCTTGGAAAGAACTAATAAATTAATCCGAATATTTGATGTATAATGATATTAATTGCTGAAAGCTCATCAGTTCAAAATTTTACTGTAATTTTGATATTTATTTTCAATATTAAGTACAAAAGAAAGCATTTGTAATATAATTCGTTTTCAGTAAAGCGCCAATGACGCGGTAGGTTTTAGGCTTCTACAGTGAGCTGATACCCAAACTCGTATTTGTAGTTATTTTTATTCGATTCAAACTTGATTTGCATATTCAATTTAAGTTTCACTCTTTTTAAGATTTATTTATTCATTTACATTAATATCTACTGTATGTTTGTTCGCATTGATTGTTTATTTAATTTCTGTTCGTTTTAAGTTTCATTTATACTTTAATAGCAAAATGTTTTTTTCGTTTTAAGCTTGATTTTCATATTCAATCTAAGCATTACTCGCTTTAAGATCTATTTATTCATTATATTATTACTTGTTGTATGTTTTTTGCTATGGTTGTTTATTTAATTTCTGTTCGTTTTGGGTTTCATTTATTCTTTGATAGTAATTTCTGGTCGTTTTGAGTTTGAATTTTAACAGGTATTTGTATCTGCTGAGCTTAAGTTTAAAATGGCCTTTACTTTTCTTTTAAAAACTTATTTTTCGGAAAGTTTTTTTTTAATTAATTTTTGTTCGTTTTTGATTGCAAAAAGTTTCCAGTTTTTATGGCATGGGGGGGGCTGCTTAATGTATGATTATTCTTGACTATAAAAAACGGATCTAGAACTTTCGATTTAAATCGAATGAGGCTTTTTTTCAAAGTCTATACGATTACTTCTTTGATAAAACCATATATATGAACAATAGACAGCTTGCATTACTTGTGGACAGTGATTGAACACAATGAATGGATTGAAAAAATAGCTTTAATAAGGGTGTTTAGACCATTTCACTTGCTGACACAGAGAGATAACGACTGTTTGGAATTGACCTTAGGATTTTGTTTTTAAAACCAATTTTGCATCCATCCCAGAGTATGTATTTTAACCTTATAATTGGATAATTATAATAGATTTACTATATGTTCTTCCCATACAAAACTTTACCTTATTAAAGTCTTTGGGGTGGGGGCAGCGTAGTTGGCATAAAAAAGAAAGCTTCGGCGTAGACAGTAGGAGGGGGGAGGTTGAGGTTAGAGACTCATCCAATACGGGGCGGAACTTCACTTATCTCCTCCGTTCCCGATTTAGGAGATTAGACTGACTCATTGGGCTGTAGAATGTTGGACCGTTTTAGTTGTGGAAGACGTTAAAATACTCAAAAATACTTTATATTTTTAGTTATTGCAGGATTGATTTCATAGATTGTGCAATGGTGAGCCCCCTAGCCCATGATTTGCGTGAGCCTCAACTCATAATATGCAATTTTGACTAATTGTTCCGTGTTATATGCATATATTATTCTATATATGTTATTTTGAGTTATACTTTTATCGCATTGTGTTCATTTTTAAGCCTTGAGATAAAAACTGAAACCCTAGCGTAGACAGTGGTGGGGGGAAGTCTACCCCTCATATACATAATTGAGCAGCCACAGAGAAATTAATACAAATGAAAATAATCTGTCCTTTGAAAATGTTTTTTTTTTCAAAAGACACAAACAAAATGGTCTGAAGTGCTATCTCTGACATTTCCATTGATTCTTTATTCCCTTTACTTTCAGATATAAAATTTAGAATATTATCGAATGGGTTTAGTCTGGATATTGACGCTTGCTCTATCTAATTTCATTTTACGAAAAGAAGTTGCTGTAAATCCAGATGTAACTCTCTCCCTCACCTCGGCAATACTACTTGTACGAAAACAACAAGTTATGAGTTCTGTTGCTTTGGCAGTGGAAAAACTGAGAGCCATTGGAAATAATATTAAACTACTTGTTCCTCATACAATCACCAATCAACGTCATATTGCCACAGGCTCACGCACCTTCACCGACTCATCCTTTATCAATGGTGAAATTCCGTCAAAATTAGCATTGACATTTGTAAAAAGCGCTAGTGCAATAGGATCGTGGACTGGTTGCCCACATAAATTTGAGATGTTTGGGCTTTCATCTCTTGTCTGCAAAGTAAATGGAATCCCACTCTACAATCTATCTTTTGATAATTCCTATAGGACATTGTATGAGTTGACAGTGCAAACCCTAGATCATGATTCACAACTATTTGAAAATGGTATAACCAAAGAAATGTTCGCTAAAACACATGGTATCATTGTACCAGACCTGTCTGGCACCTAGGGTATGAGTATAGTATGAACGAGGAGTGTGCGTTTAGAGTGTACATTTGCCGACCCATTACCTGAGAGTACTGCACTAATCTCGCTAAATCAATTTGAAACCTATTGGGAAATCACTCCTGAAGGCAGTGTTCTACTAGACCTTGCACCATGAACACCAGTCAAATAATCAATGTATTTAATATGGACCCCTACATGTCCAAATACAGATCCTATTGTCTGCCCTCGGACTTCATTGGGAAAATTCAAAGTGCGAAGAATACCCTAATCATTGTTAATAGCAGTCCGTCGACCGTGAATACCGGCACGGTATTCACCTTTCAAACAATGATGACGATTGAATTTTTGATCCTCTCGGCCTAACCTATACATTCTACACTCCACACATCAGCAACTATATTGTGAGCAGTGGGAAAACTATTATTCAAAATCGGAAGAGAGTGCTGGATCTGACGACTAAAAGCTGTGGTTTCCATGCGCTACTATATTTCGTGTTCAGATGTCGCGGCTATACTTACAAGAAGTTTCTCAACATTTACGTAAAAAATCCACGTCTGAACGACTTTATGGTGGAAAATATCCTCTCAGACCTGTATAAAATTGATTTTAGTGCCCTACTAGTAAAGTGCTTAAAAAATGTATGTGAATTTATTTATTAATAAAGAAAAAATGTATATATACAACAATGTCTTTTTATTCTACACTTTAGATTTCTTCTTCGATGTCTAGTTAACTGTCGAGAACCACTAATGCTGGTAGATCATTTGAATTCATTGTATATTGATCTTGATTGGCTGCAAAGTCAGGGTCACATTTTCTACAGTGCAATGTAACTTCACTCTTGTCGTATCTCTTTGTATAGTCGATGATACTATTTGCATTCATATTGTGAAATTCATGTGTTTCAATTTGTCTATTTGAAGCAATATCACATACAGTGTTTTCAAATGGTGAATCACATTCGGTAACTGCCAAATAACAATCACTAGGTTTATAGTCATAGTGGGCAGTGTCGTCTGTCGTCACAACGATGACGTAGAAACCAAATTGTCTTGTTACCCCAACAGTTGAATCGTAGACCATATTGTTCCTCCCAAAATAATTTAAAACCACGACGATACCAATCTCGTAGAAATAAACTAAAATCACGTTTGGGGTTCTTTCCAATCATACCGGGGTAAGTATTCTCCCACTGATCACATTTGTCATAGTGGCAATTGGAGCATAGTTGCCCTCTAGGGTGAGAGTCACAAATCTCTTCAAGACATGAATTGCAGCCTTTAATTTGTACTGCATATCCTCTATGCAATTTACATGGATTGCACTCTCTCACAGCTAAAAAGAAACTGATCCTCGTTCGATGAATTCAGAGGGGATGGGAGAGGAGTAACTCTGTGACGTTACATAACCTCTTTCGAAGGGGGAGCCATCTACATAGAATCTATGGCAATGTTTTCAAAAGTATATCCACGATATTATTCTGCTTTGTTTCAATTAATATATCAATAAATTGAGTAAAAGCATTTGAGTCACGTCGTAAAAGCTTCATACAATAGTCCAATGGGGGAGAGTCAGTTTCATTATATTGTCAAGTGTTCCCTGTGAGAATATCTTCCGTTGAAGTGATAAATCGAGAAAATCGTCATCCAAAATCAAATATTTTTTCATAATCACAAGATCCGACCTAATTCTCTCTTTCTCAAATTTATTCATTTTTTAATCCTAACACTCTCACTGCTGACTATAGACTAACCATGTTAATGCTACTTCAAGAATATTCGATGGCCCCCCAAAAAATCTAACAAATAGAAAAGGGGACATTTTCGATTTCGAAACAATTCTATTGAGCGTGATGATACAACAATAATATATATTACACATATACAATTACCGATATAACTTATTCTGCTCTATATACTTCACTATTGCATTTAAAGCACTTTGAAGTCTATTCACATGTGCTATATCAACTTTTCCAGCAAAGCATAGTTGATCCTCCATTTTAGATTTGCTCAAAGATAACACATATCTTGCATATACTTCATCCCATTCAAGACAAAGCCGTGATCCTCTTGTGTTTTCTACCTCAATGTTCGGTGCTCTTGTATCATTGCTGCTGCTGCTACCAGCTCCACTATCAACTTCTAATAGTGTAAACCACAGTTTATAGACAGTAAGCTTATCGCAGATAATTTCTGATCTTCGGTCTCGGTGCGAACAAAAAGCTCCTCCCACTTGTTTCTGCCTTAGCGGATTAGTCTGTTATCGTCAATCACTGAGAAATGGTTACCAAGTGCATTATTCGTAATTGCGAAAGCAGAAAAAAACTTGGTGAGCCAGCCAAGTGGTTTGCAAGCGTCCCATCTCACAGGTATGAATTAATTTATATACAAATTATGACTTAATCTATTATTTACGTGGACTCAACTGATCGGCCTATGTAGGATTTTATAAAAAAGGGGGCGGGGGGGTTGATGAAATTTGTGAAAATAAGGAATTTTTTCTTCTTCTAATAACTGGTGGGGTAGGTGTGATGGTTTCAGGGGTGGATCCAGGATTTTTATAGGGGGGGGGGGCGCAAAATAGGTTGATCCGACAAACATAATCAATCGAATATGGCTTGAGTGCAAAGACCTGAATTGGGAAACTGGCTGCGAGGACTTCCCCTTTGAACAGTTTATAAGATTTTTTTGCGCACACGTGCATATTACGAAGTAAAATTTAAGAATCGAGAAATCGAGAGACGTACCTATCAAGGAAAATAAACTAGCAAGTAATTATTTTAGTTTTAGTAGTTTAAATATTTGATTATCTCTTTTTTTGAACAAAGGGGTAAATTTTTTTAAAATTTATTTAAAATAAAACTTTTAAAACTGAAATATCAATGCGAAGCACCAAACATCATAATCAAATGTCATCGCTTTATGGCATTGTTCAAATAAAACTTATTTTTTACTTGATTATCGTCGTAAATTTATTCCTTGTCTTTCTTTTCATTCTTAAACCAATGTTATATTTACCTTTTGCATTATTACAGCCCACTATATATACATTCATATAAATTTATATGCAGTGTTACCGCCATACCAATTATTCTCCTTTCCTTTTTTATTCTTTAATAATAATTTCTGGTCGTTTTGAGTTTGAATTATTGTAGGCTTCTATTTCTACTGATCTTAAGTTTAATATGGCCTTTACTATTCTTTAAAAAAAACTTTCTTTTTCGTAAAGTTTTCGTAGTATATATATATATATATATATATATATATATATATATATAGATATATATATATATATATATATATATATATATATATATATATATATATATATTATATATATATATATATATATATATATATATATATATATATATATATATATATATATACATATATATATATATATATATATATATATATATATATATATATATATATATATATATATATATATATATATATATATATATATATATATATCTATATATATATATATATATATATATATATATATAGATATATATATATATATATAAATATATATATATATATTATATATATATATATGTATATTTATATATATATATATATATACATATATATATATATACATATATATATATATATATATATATATATATATATATATATATATATATATATATATATATATATATATATATATATATATATATATAAATAAATATATATATATATATATATATATATATATATATATATATATATATATATATATATATATATATATTATATATATATATATATATATATGTATATATATATATATATATATATATATATATATATATATATATATATATATATATATATATATATATATATACTATATATATAATATATATATATATATATATATATATATATATATATTATATATATATATATATATATAATATATATATATATATATATATATATATATATATATATATATATATATATATATATATATATATATATATATATATATTTATATTTATATCGGCGCGTACAAACAACTCCTCTCATTTGATCTGCCATTAGCGGTCCAATTACCCTGGAACACGTATTTTGGCAGAAACTTTCTCAAAATGCCTTTGAAACCAACTTGAGACTTCGAAACCTATTTTTAATTCCTAAAAACATCTATTAATAACATTACACTACTTATTACCGATTTTCATGTATGTATTGGAATAAATTAATTTAAAATTAGTTTCTTCAAAATTAGTGTTCCAACGTTGAAGCCAAGTTTCGCGTCCAAGAGAAATCTGACTTGTCTACCCGCGAAAAGATCTGATAACGCCTATGTTTCTATCTGCAAAAACGTTCTCCAGAGCACTCGCACCCCTGTCCGGGTTTTTATAATGGGAGAGATAGAGAATGATCATACTGCTAATTCTATAAACTGTGGTGTAAACATTCCACTCATCATTGCAAATATATCTCAATGAATAAATAAAGCCAAACTGTTCTCACTCCTTGAATTCTATTCTCACATTAATTGCAACTATAGGAAAAATCCTTCCTTATATTCACTGCAATCTTGTCCCGTTAGCAGATCAATAACATTATGCTCGCAGTATTCAGTGTGCATGTGCATTTTCCCGTCAGTATTCTAAGTCCCTGATTGGCCTAGAAAGAGACACGTGATCTTGTACAGTTAGACTGGTTATAGATGGCAGCAGAGGTGCCCCTTTGAATAGCAAGAAGCCTTCCTACTAATATATGCCCCCAGAGCATAGCTTGCAACGCCAGTGCCCGGGCCCTGAGGGGTTGTGTTGACACCGGAGTTTTTGTTTTCGAACTTTGGAATATTGTCAACATAATGGCTATCTTAAAATTTTTATCGTATACATTTGGGGGAAAGGGGCGTGGGGGGGATAGTTGCCCTTTGATCTCTTTTGACTCTTAAAAACTGAACTAGAACTTTCAATTTTCAATCAAATGAGCCCTCTCTGAAGCTTATACGACCATCCCTTCAATAACAGCTATATATATCCCCCGGGCATAACTTACAACGCCTACCCCGGGCCTTGAAGGATTGTGTCGACCCTGGATTTTTCGTTACATAATCTCTGAACCATTAAAAAAAAATGGCTCTCTCAAGGTTCTTATCGGAGGGGTTTGAAGAAAATAGGGCGTAGAGGGGGGGGGGCTAGTTGCCCTCTGATCTCTTTTGACTCTTAAAAAGTGATCGAGAGCTTTCAATTTCCAATCAAATGAGCTCTCTCCGAAGTTTATACGAGCATCCTTTCCAAAAGAAAAATATATGCCCCCAAAGCATTACTTACAGTGCCTGCCCTTAGGCCCTGGGGGGGGGGTGCATTGACACAGGATTTTTTCTTATCTGACCTTTGAATTATTTTTATATTCAATGGTCAGAGTTATAGATAGATAGATAGATAGATATTTATTGCAATAAAAGCCGCTTTGGGCCATGGCGAAAAAATGGAAAATCAAACAAAATAATAGCACATGATTATAACACTCATAGCAAAGTATAGCAGCCTACATAACAATAACAACGCAAAATTACAAAACAAACCAAAAATATAATAAAGCACACAATACCATTAAACTAACATACATAGATAGATGTATGTTACATCTATAAAAGGCCATGACTACAAAACATAACAAACAAGAAAACAACTTACACACATACAACAACAATTTCAACACTCACCCCACCCCCTTTACAAAAATCTATCTCTATGTGACATACCCAATTTTATATATTTTGCTATCATTCTTATTGTCCCATAATATTTTGATCCCATTACTGAAACCAACCACTCACTTGTTCCCACATTATCAAAAAATAATTATTTCCTTAAATCCTGTAATTCGGGATAAAGGGCCATGAAGTGAAGCAGATCCTCACCATTTTCTCCACACATTGGGCATGAGTAAGGACCGTCCGTTGCCCTTACCCTCCCTAAATATTTCCTCCTTTCTCCAAGTGCTAGAAAATTACCCCTCCCTGATATAAACCACTTAATTTCTTCACTATTTAAACCCGCTTTAAAATAAATGTCATATCCCCAGACCTCCTTCCATTGCCGGTAAACGCCGAGGGCACGAGGCTGCGGCTTCACACTGCCATTTCTGAATCTCCTGATCTTCAAGCACACCCTTTACTAATTTTGCTACGTTTCCTACTTCCAGTCCTATCCCCTTCCCTTCATTCCAAACACCTGATAACCCGCAACTATTTAAGATTGATTCCACCTGGGAAGCCCATGAACTTTTCCTTCTATCCTGCAACACCTCCAGATAAGCTGCATCTACTAACCTATTATTCTGTAAACCAATCACCTTTTCCCAGTATCCTATCATTCTAACCAATCTTTTTACCCTCAATGAAAACAATCCTAGATCACCCTTTAACACCAGATTATTAAATTTCCCACTTAGCCCTAAAAGTCTCCTGAAATGTCCTAAATAAATTCTCTCTATTTTTTCCCCTTTTTCAAACCCCCAGACTTCCCCATCGTAACTCAATACTGGGCCTACCTTCGTCTCAAAAATTCTCTTCTGTAGCTTAATATCTGCCGGTCCTAGATGCCTAAGGGGACTCTTCAATAACGCCCATGAAGCCTTCTGACCCTTCCAACTCGCTATTTGCACCTGATCAGTCCACCTCCCTGAACTTGTGAACTTACATCCCAAATAAATAAAATCCTTAACTTCTTTCATCTCTTTCCCTTTAAAATAAAACTTATTCTTTCTCCTTTCTTCTTTTCCAAAAACTAATATAACTGATTTACCAATATTTAAAACTAATTTTTTACTCCCCAGATAACTATCCAAAATCTCTAACATCTTTTGCAAATCCGGAGCCGATTTCGCAAGCAATACTATGTCATCTGCAAATAATAAACAAAACAGCTCCAGCGACATTAATTTTAACATAGGGACAGTTTCTATTTCTAAAATACTCCTCAACATCATTAATAAAAAGAGAAAACAAACACGGTGATAGAGCGCATCCCTGTTTAAGGCCTACATTACTTAAAACTGGCCTAGAATAAGAAATACCTACCTTCACTACTACTTTAACCACCTCATACATTTTCATTATAACTTCTACTAACCTAATTGGCAATCCTAATTTCACCAACACCCCTTTCAACATACTCCTTGAAACTTCATCAAATGCTCCCCTAATGTCCAAAAACGCCGTATATAGCCTATTTTCCCTATGCCTCGTATATTTACTAACTAAAACCTGTAAACAAAATATTTGATCAATTGTACTATAGTTTTCCCTAACCCTGCCTGACATTCAATTAATATACCTTTATAATGGCAACCATTTATCCATCCTATTAGACAGCACTCTACAAAATAACTTACTGATAGAACTTCCTAGACTTATCCCCCTGTAGTTCTTGTGCAGGTTTCTTTCTCCTTTCTTAAATAATGGGATCACAATCGATATCTGCCAATTTTGCGGCCATAGAGGTGTACTTAGAATTGCCGAGAATATCAATGCAAGCACTGGCAGTATCCATGCTCTTGACCATTTCAACAGCTTAGTTGGTACTCCGTCGATGCCCGGTGCTGAGTTCCCTCTCATGCTTTTTAAGGCGTGCCATATTTCCTCCTGTCCAACCGGCTCCAGTAGTTTAGCGTCCTCTGAATCCAACTCAAAATCGGCTGTCTCTTCTAAGCTATCCATCTCCTCATCAGCTCTCTCTTCGTCCTCTTCGGTGTATATCTCTTTGTATTTTTGTTCTAATTGTTCTGGCCAGGTATCGGCGTGAGGGACTGAATCAGTCAACCTTCTATTTTCTGTTGATTTCCTAATTAACTTCCAGAACTCCGTTGTATAATTCTCGCTAAATTTCTCCCGTATTTTTGGCTCTCTTCCTCTTCAAAACGTCTCTTCTTCAACTTAAGTAGCCTTTTATATCCCCTTCGCTTGTCCCTAAACACCTGCAAATTTTTTCCAGATCAACTGTACTACTAGCCTTAAGCAATCTAAAAAGCTTCTAAAACTCCTTCTTCTTTTCCTCGCATTCCTTATCAAAAAAACTCATCAAACCAGTACTCCTACCATTTTTTCTCCTACGTGCCACCTTAGTTCCTATCTTATGCAAAATCCCCGACAAAAAATCAACAGAACCTGCTATATCCCCTTCCCTTGCCATATCCTCACTCTTCTGAATAAATGAATCCAGCCCTCTATCTTCAACTAGTATCTTTTTCAACTTCTCCTCACTATCATTATCAAACCTTAAGCCTTCTCTCCATTCAAGCTCATTACCCATCTTTCCCTTACCCAATTTTTTTTTCCGGCTCTCAGCCCATCCGCCCTCTCCTAATTCAACCCTAATAGGCACGTGATCCGACCCAGCCAGCGCCATCACCTCAAAATCCACACAACAAGAAAGAAGCTCCAGACTAACAACCCCATAATCTATAACACTTGAAGATTTACCCGAAAAACATGTAAAATCCCCCACTCCTTTATCCTTCCCTGTCCTCCCATTCAAAATAACCAAATTCTGCTTACCACAAAAATTCAATAATTTTTTACCCCAATTATTCTTTCTCCGATGACCGTCCTTACTCGTCCTCCTCATAATCAACGGCTCAATCACATAAACTCCATTAATTTTTTCTAGTTCAAGATCCACCTCCTCCTCACGGTCTCCTTCGTCCTCCCCTTTATATCCGTTAAAATCCCCTAGAAAAATAAAACACTTACTTACTTACTTACTTAACTCCCATCCGGCCGGATTGGCCGACTCGGGGCTTCTCCTCTGACTGAACTATGGCAAAGCTTCTTATACGATTCCCTGTTCGCTGCAGTCCGAAGGAGTACCGACAGGGGATGGCTGGGAAAGTTTTCCCTCCAGCGCTTGGGAGGTCGTCCTTTTGGGCGGGAGGCATCAATCCTTCCTTCAAACACAATTTTTGGAAGTTGGGCTGGGGACATCCGCTGAACGTGACCTAACCATCGAAGCTGTTGAAGCTGGATGGTCTGCATGATGGTCCGGGAATAGTTGAGCGAAGACAATAGCCGTTCGTTTAATATTCGGTCAAGGTAGGTGATGCCAGCAAGCTTCCTGAGGGATTTTGTTTCAAAGGCCGCCAACCGGCGTTTGTCTTCTGCTTTCAAGGTCCATGTCTCTGCTCCCTACGTTGCTACTGGAACCACAAGAGCTCGAAAAAGGCGTGTTTTTAGTTTCAGCGACAGATGTTTGTTTTTCCATATCGATCGCAATGACTTGAAGCATGCTGAGGCAAGGGCGAGGCGTCGTTTAATGTCTTTTGAGGAGTCGTTTGTGGACGTCAGCTCACTTCCTAGGTAAACGAAATGGTCAACCCACTCGATCTCTTCCCCCTGGATCATAATTTTGCTGTGTTGAAGGCCTGTATCTGTATGCCGCGTTACCTTCATGGCTTTTGTCTTGTTAGCATTGACGATTTCCGTCCAACAATCGGACGGAAACTGTTCTGAAAAATGATCCATATCATTTTCTAATATCTCCCAGGTATCTTCATCACTAAATGTGCTAGTTTCCGGTGGTAAATACACTGAGCAAAAGATAAGCGAGTTACTACCTAAAGATACTCGCACCCATACTAGATAACATGAAACACTTTTCAACCGAGATACATTTCGCCATCTATTCGTTATCAATAATGCCACTCCTCCATAAGTTCTACCATTCTGCGATCGCTTTCTTTGTGATCCAAAATAAGAAAAACCTTCTATTCTCTCCTCTTTTTCCAGCCACGTTACTACTAATGATTTAACCGAAAAATCACGACATTTAAGAAGACACTCTACTTTAAGATCAAAAGAGCTATCAAAATTTGCAGCGGATGGTTTTGGAGAAAAAGGGCGTGGGGGGGGGGGGCTAGTTGCCCTCCGATCTCTTGACTGTTAAAAAGTGAACTAGAACTTTCAATTTCCAATCAAATGAGCCCTCTATGAAGTTTATAAGAGTATCGCTTTCATAAGAACCATACATGCCCTCAGGGCATAACTTGGAAAGCCAGCCCCCGGGTTCTGGGGGCTTGTATTGACACCGGATTTTTTCTTATCCTACCTTTGAACTACTTTTAACGAAATGGCTATCTGAAAATTTTTATCCGATGGGTTTGGAAAAAGGCTTGAGGGGGGGGGAGCTAGTTACCGTCGGATCTCTTTTGACTCTTAAAAAGTGAACTCGAACTTGCAATTTCCAACCAAATGAGCCATCTCTGAAGTTTATACGAGCATCCCTTCCGTAAGAACCGTATATGCCCCCAGAGCATTACTTACAATGCCTGCCCCGGGCCCTTGGGGGTTGCGTCGACACAGGAGTTTTTTTTATCTGACCTTTGAACTATTTTTAATGAAATGGCTATCTCAAAATTTTTATCGGATGGACTTGGGGAAAAAAGGGTATGTGTGGGGCTCTGGGGGCTTGTATTGACACCGGAGTTTTTCTTATCCGACCTTTGAACTATTTTTAACAAAATGGCTATCTAAAAATTTTCATCCGATGGGTTTGGAAAAAAGGCTTGAGGGGGGGGGGCTATTTACCCTCGGATCTCTTTTGACTCTTAAAAAGTGAACCCGAACTTTCAATCAACTGAGCCCTCTCTGAAGTTTATACGGGCATCCCTTCTATAAGAACCATATATACCCCCTAGAGAATAACTTGGAACTCCTGTCCCCGGGCCCTGGGGGTTGTGTTGACCCCGAAATTTAAATATCAGATGTTTGAACTATTTTTGAAAAAATAGTCTTCTCAAATTTTTATCGGATGGGTTTGGGGAAGACAAAGGCGTGGAGGGGGGAGGGGCTGTCTTTTGACTCTTAAAAAGTGATCGAGAGCTTTCAATTTCCAATCAAATGATCTCTCTCCTAAGTTTATACGAGCATCCTTTCCATAAGAAAAATATATGTCCCCAAAGCATTACATACAATGCCTGCCCCCGGGCCCGGGGGGGGGGGGTGCTGTTGCGTCGACACAGGAATTTTTCTTATCTGACCTTTGAACTATATTTAACGAAATGGCTATCTCAAATTTTTATCGGATGGGTTTGGAGAAAAAAGGGTGTGTGTGTGTGGGGGGGGGGGAGCTAGTTGCCCTCGGATATCTTTTGACGCTTAAAAAAAGAACTAGAACTTTCTATTTCCAATCAAACGAGCTTTCTCTGAAGTTTATACGAGCATCCCTTTCATAAGAACAATATACGTCCCCAGGGAAACACTGACAACGCCACCCCTCGGGCCCTGGGGGGTTGTGTCAACGCCGGAGTTTTTGTTATCTAGTTTTTGAACTATTTTAAAAAAAAATAGCTATATCAAAATTTGTAGCAGATGGGTTTGGGGAAAAAAGGGCGTGGGGTGGGGGCTAGTTGCCCTCCGATCTCTTGATTCTTAAAAAATGAACTAGAACTTTCAATTTCCAGTCAAATGAGCCCTCTATAAAGTTTATACGAGTATCTCTTTCATAAGAACCATACATGCCCTGAGGGCATAACTTGGAACGCCAGCCCCCGGGCCCTGGAGGCTTGTATTGACACCGGAGTTTTTCTTATCTGACCTTTGAACTATTTTTAACGAAATGGCTATCTCAAAATTTTCATCCGATGGGTTTGTAAAAAAAAGCTTGAGGGGGGGGGGGGGGGCTAGTTACCGTTGGATCTCTTTTGACTCTTAAAAAGTGAACTCGAACTTGCAATTTCCAATCAAATGAGCCCTCTCTGAATTTTATATGAGCATCCCTTCCGTAAGAACCACATATGTCCCCAGAGCATTACTTACAATGCCTGCCCCCGGGCGCTGGGGGGGGTTGCGTCGACACAGGAGTTTTTCTTATCTGACCTTTGAAGTATCTTTAATGAAATGGCTATCTCAAAATTTTTATCGGATGGGTTTTGGGAAAAAAGGGTATGCGTGGGGCCCTGGGGGCTTGTATTGACATCGGAGTTTTGCTTATCCGACCTTTGAACTATTTTTAACAAAATGGCTATCTCAAAATTTTCATCCAATGGGTTTGGAAAAAAAGGCTTGAGGGGGGGCTAGTTACCCTCGGATCTCCTTTGACTCTTAAAAAGTAAACTAGGACTTTCAGTTTCCAATCAAATGAGCCCACTTTGAAGTTTATACAAGTATCCCTTCCATAAGAACCATATATGCCCCCAGAGCATAGCTTACAAACGCCTGCCCCCCGGCCCTTGGTGGTTGTGTCGACACCGGAGTTTTTGTTATTCGATCTTTGAACTATTTTTAACAAAATGCCTATCTCAAATTTTTATCGAATGCATTTAGGAAAAAAAAGGGCGTGGGGGGGGAGGGGGGTTGATTATCCTCCGTTCTCTTTTGAATCTTAAAAAGTAAACTAGAAATTTCAATTTCCAGACAGCTGAAACTATTTCTTCATACAAAGCAACTACTGCTTGTATGTTTTCAGCCCTTGCAGTTCACCGTCTCCGTGATAAGTTTTGAAGATACAGGCTATTTTCAAGGCTATTTTCTCTTTCAGAAGAAACAGGGTTATTCTTTAAGGGTAGTAAAATGCTTTCCAGATGAAGAGTAGAACACGAACACGTCAAGGATGTTGAAAAGCTCAACTAGCAAAAGAGTTGAATTGCAACTATGTTCTATAACATTGTTTTTAAATACAGTCAATCAATCAATCACAAGAAGTTTATCCAAAATTACCCCCCCCCAGGCTTGTAAAAATACATTTTGCCCCATCCCTACTACATTTTCGTGAATTGGCTTCCCTGTATGAGATAGGTTCAAAAGGCTAGACAAATACATCTATGGTATCAATACAGGTCTAAAGCTATAAAAATCTTGAAGTAAAACTCTTTCAAACTCTGTCTTACCTTTTCTGGCTATTCTTAGGTTACTACTTTTTCACTGACTATTCCAAGGAAAATGAAAGAGTCCTTTAAAATTTCAATGACAACCCCCACTCAATACTGAAAATTTGAAGCAGCGCTATCTTTTTTAAATTTATTTAATTTATAGACAGCAGTAAACTAAAAGTAAAAAAATGTCTAATTAAAAAATTAAGATCAATTAAATGCTCATACGAAGACTAAATATTTCATCATTTTACGTTTATTAATCTAAAATACTTTTTTCATAGAGAAAGTTTTTCAAAGGAAAGTAAAGAGCTTTATTAAGCCAAAAATGAGCGAAAATAAAGTCAAATAAACTTCCAAGCGTAAAACTATCGCAAATCACTATCAATAAATAAATGAAACTCAAAACGAACAGGATTTACTTTAAATACCCGAGTCAAACTCAAAACGAGAAAAAATTAACATTAGTAGGGTTGATAACCCCCATGTCTTCTCAAGACCAGTACATATCATATTCTGGCTTTTAAAAAGCAAAGGGGTTTTGAACCCTACTCATATTAATTTCTACTCGGTTTAAGTTTAACCTTGCTATTTATTTTAGTTTCTGTTCGTTTTTGGTTTCATTTATTTATTGATACTGATTTGTGATAGTTGTATGCTTGGTATATTATTTGATTCTATTTTTGTTCATTTTTGGTGTAATAGAGTTCTTTACTTTTTTTAAAAAAAAAACTTGTTTTGTGGAAACAGTTGTTTTAATGAATACCGTTAAAGATTGATAATAAAATTTTAAGACTTGCATATGATCGATCCTAAAAACAGAAAAAAAATTGAACTTTAATGAGGATGGTACAAGTGAAACTCAAAACGAGCAGAACAGAAAACAGTAATTATAGTAATATAATTATATGGCTCTTATAAAATGGCTCTTTTTTTATAAAAAAGAGCCATATAGTAATTTTAAGGGCGGCACTTTTGTTCATTTTAAGTTTCAATTTTTATAATTGAACCTGAAAAACATAAACAGTTTTTTATTTATTAGATTCATATCTTAATCTCGTGCTGCATCGTTTAAGTACTGCCCTAGGATTTGAAATCACTGCAAATACATTTGGGTGAACAACTGAAAATTAGTGGGAGGGATGAGTTAGAAACACGCTCTCCCCCTCCCCCCCCCAAAAAAAGTTTCAAGCTTGAATTTGTCTAAGGATATTTGAATGATTTTAAAAGGAGTTTCAAGGAGGTATTGGAAAAAACATCTTTTTTGGTCCCAAAATCCTCCTTAAAATAGTATGGCTGAAACATGTACTTTTATTCTTAAGGGTTACACTCCTTGTAGTTCAAATTACAGCTGGAATGTAACTCCCAAAAATGTAAGTTTGCAATCTTTAATTTTCTCAGGATGGGGATTAGTCAATCGTTTTCTAAGAAAAACATTCTTTGTGCGGTGTTAGAGATTTATTCTTAGTATTATTACTAATTATTATTTATTACTGATTACTTTATTTATTAGTATGTGCTTGTTTGTTTCTTTTAAGTAATTAATTAAAAAAAACTTTTTCTACAAAATAAGTTTTTCAAAGAAAAGTAAAGAACTCCATTAAACCAAAAATGATAAAAAATGAGCAAAAATGAAACCCAAAACGAACAGAAATTACAACAAATAGCCGAGTCAAACTCAAAACGAGCAGAAATTACCATGAGTTGAGCTCAAAACCCTTATGCCTTCCCAAGGCCAGAACATAATTTGCACTTTACTGAAAAAACATAAACGTTTTTACTTTTATAACTTTAATAAATCAAATAGTATTAACATTTTGATTACTAAATATCAGTACATGTATATTAAACTGACAATGCACATTCATTTGTATTAAAAAGAGCACTAGCCATTTCAATTTCCAATCGATTGAGCCCTTTTTGAAGTTTCTACGACAACGCTTTCTATAGAAATCTTATTTGCCCCCAGGGCATAACTTACAACCCTTGCCCTGAGGGCTGTGGGGGGGGGCTGTCATCCTCAAAGACCTAATTTCCAGAACTCTCAACTACGTTGAACAAAATGGCTATCTCAAAATTTTGATTGGATGTGTTTGGGGAAATGGTGGGCGTGAGAGGGGGGTTAGTTGCCCTCCAATCACTTTCGACTATTAAAAAGGTCACTAGCTCTTTGAATTTTCAATCGAATGAGCCTTTTTTGAAGTTTCTACGACAACGCTTTCTATAAAAAACCTTATATGCCCCAAGGGCATAAATTACAACCCTTGCCCTGAGGGCTGTAGGGGAGTGTCCTCCTCAAAAACATAATTTCTATCTGGAAATCAACTACGCTGAACAAAATGGCTATCTCAAAATTTTGACTGGATGTGTTTCTGGAAATGGTGGGCGTGAAAGGGGTGTTAGTTGCCTTCCAATTACTTTCGACTATTAAAAAGGGCACAAGCCACTCCAATTTCCGATTGAATGAGCTCTTTTCGAAGTTTTTACGACAATTTTTTCGATGCGAAGTGCCCTGGTCTAAAGGAAAAAAATAATAAATAATACATTGTGCCAACATCGTTCTTATATGCCCCCAGGGCATAACTTAAAACCCTTGCCCTGTCGGTTGTGGGGGAGTGTCCTCCTCAAAAACATAATTTCGATCTGGAAATCAACTACGTTGAACAAAATGGCTATCTCAAAATTCTGATTGAATGTGCTTGAGGAAATGGTGGGCACGGAAGGGGTGTTAGCTGCCTTCCAATCACTTTCGACTATTGAAAAGGGCACTAGCTATTCCAATCGAATGAGCCATTTTCGAAGTTTCTACGACAACTCCTTCGATACGAAGTGCCCTGGTATGGAAAAAAAAGAATAAATAATATATTGTGCCAACATCGTTCTTCACTTAGTCAGCACGATTTCGCTGCCTATGATACCAACTCTGCTCGAACATTGTTGATATCTGTATCACAATCAATTAAGAAACGGTGTTTATCCCCAGAAAGTACACCTCCGTGGGATCCCCCTCGCCAGCGGCTGATTGGTCTGTAATCACTTTTGACTTACAAAAAAGGACTAAGTCTCAATTTATAATGTAGGGAGCACCCTTCGAAGTTTCAGTGACCATGAGGTAGAGGCGGGCACGAGGAAGTGGCAGCCTCCCTCCTATATGGAACAAATTCTGCTCATTTTGGGGTTTAGTATTACTCATTATTTTCATGATATCAACGTAGACAAGTAATCTTTTCTGAAACCACGAGGGATTAAACAGGGGTGAATCAGGGACTTTTTCTTTAGGTAGTTATTTTATCGGGGAGGAGGGAGGGGGGATAGAAAAGCTTTTTTTGACACCACTCAATCCAAAGTCTAACGAGTATGCGAAGGCTGGGTTTCTCAGATCGTCAGCTCTTACTGGCTTACACGACATACATCAGGCCAATCCTTGAATATTGTTGTCCTGTCTGGGGTCCCCAAGCACAAAAAACTGCCTACATGTCAGAGGAACTAGAAGACGTTCAAATACGTGCTACTAAAATAATTCTTGGACCCAGGTATGAGAGTTACGGGCATGCCCTTGTGGTTATGAGCTTGCCCACTTTGTTCGCCTGAAGACACGATTTGATAATGAGATTCGGGAAATCACTCATGTAAAACGAGAAACATCGCTCAATTCTTCCTCCAACCGCACCGACCCCCAAACTCACCAGGTATCACAACAAACCACAAACCGCCAGGTGCCGAAACGAACAGATTTGAAAATTCCTTCGTACCATATTTTGTTAGTGGATTAAATAAGTGATATTTTTTTCTTAAATGACTGTAAAAATAGCATAATTTAGCGTTCAGTTTTGTTTGCTACGAAAGCTATTTGATTAAACGAATACAAATTTAAAAATGCATCAAATATGTGAAATGGGTATTTAATCCCTCTTGATTTCTGAATATGTTTTTAGGTCTACACTGTTATTATGAAAGGAAAGAATAACATTAGACTTTAAAATGAGCATAATTTATCTCGTATAGGAGGGGGACTGCCCCTTCCTCATCCCCACCTCTATCTCATGGTCGCAGAAACTTTGGAGGGTGCTCATTATATCAGAAATCGAATGTTATAGTCCTTTTTTTATAAGTCAAAAGTGATTAGAGACAAACCAGCCACGGGAGGGGGGTATTTACCGAAGAAAGGTATGTTTTAGGGGGGAGGGGTATTTTATTTTGCGACAGAGGGGCAACTGCCCCTTCTGAACCTCAGTTTACCCAGCCCCCAGACCCAAGTTTGATCCTACCCGTGACAAAATTTTGTTTCTCCAAAAATCTTGTCAAAACTTACATAAGCCTGCACAAATCAAGCATCCACAGAAACGGTTGGGTTTTCTTTAGTGTATCTTAACATTTTTTGTTGCTACATGGCTCATTTTTCAGTTTTTACTGTCACTTCCCCTTTATTTGGGAAAATTGGCTCCAACTTTGCCCCCCACCTCCTCAGGATTTTGCTAAATTATGTCACTGGGGGGAGGGGATAAACGCCCAAACCCCAATTAATCTGTCTATATATAATGTATGAATATAATTTTGTTCATGTTTCTGCCACAAGGGTTAGGGAGAAGGGTAAAGGGGAGATTGTTATTACATTATGTTAGACGTTGATACACTTCTTAGGGAAAATTAGTAACTATTTTATCATTTATCATTGTGGCAAATAATAATTTAAGTAATTTCTCAGCAAGGGCTATCTATTGTGGAAAGTTACTCTGTACCTCCCAATGTACTCTCTAGCTGAGTACCTTATCTCAACTTTTTTTTTATCAAATTTGTTATTGCAAATAAGAAATTTGTCTATTCTCCTTTCTATCTAATAAACTTTCTTTTCTACCTATTTCAGCATCTTCTGTGTTAGATAAGAAAACCATATTTGATGTTTTATACCTGCATTGGGGTGTCCTTTTATTAGAAAAAAGACCCATTATATGCAAAATAGAAATGGGCAAAGCTTCAATTTATGCCTCCGTTTTCTGTAAACGGACAGGAGGAATAAAACTCTAAGCTTTGGCCAATTCAACCTCAGTCTTGGGGCCATATTAACAACTAAATTCCAAATTTATAGGCTATCCTGCTTCAATTGGGCATAGGACATATGGGACACAGCTTGTAATATAAGTTGTAAGAGGTGCTGTCATATTGACAGCAAATTAAAAAACCCATGCTACTTTAGTCATCAAAATGGCTACGTTGAAAAAAATGGCTCTCTCAAAATTTGATTGGAGGGGTTTGGGGAAATGGTGGTCGTGAGAGGGGGTTCAGTTGCCCTTCAATCACTTTAGACTATTATAAAGGGCACTAGCCCTTTCAATTTACAATCGAATTAGCCCTTTTTGAAGTTTCTACGACAGCGCTTTCTATAAAAATCTTATATGACCCCCGGGCATGGCTTACAACCCTTGCCCTGAGGGCTTTGGGGGGGGGGAGGGGAGGTCATCCTCAAAGACATAATTTAAGGACCTTTCAACAACGTTAAACAAAATGGCTATCTCAAAATTTTGATTGGATGTGTTTGGGGAAATGGTGCCTGTGGGAGGGGAGTTAGTTACCCTCCAATCAGTTTTAACGATTAAAAATTACTAATCGAATGAGCCCTTTCGAAGTTTCTACGACAACTCCTTCGATACGAAGTGCCCTGGTCTAAAGATAAAAGAAAAGGGCTAGTGCCCTTTTTAATAGTTGAAAGTGATTGGAGGGCAGCTAACCCCCCTCTCACGCCCACCATTTCCCCAAACACATCCAATCAAAATTTTGAGATATTCATTTTGTTCGATGTAGTTAAAAGTTCTGGAATTCAGGTCTTTTAGGATGACAACCCCCTCAGAGCCCTCAGGGCAAGGGTTGTAAGTTATACCCTGGGGGCATATAAGGTTTTTTGTAGAAAGTGTTGTCGTAGACACTTCAGAAAGGGCTCATTTGATTGGAAATTGAAAGTGCTAGTACCCTTTTTAATCGTCGAAAGTGAATGGAGAGCAACTAAGCCCGCTCTCACGCCCACCATTTCCCCAAACACATTCCATTAAAATTTTGAGGATGACAAACCCCCCAAACTCCTCAGGACAAGGGTTGAAAGTTACGCCCTGGGGGCATATAAGGTTTTTATACAAAGCATTTTCGTAGAGACTTCAAAAAGGGCTTATTCAATTGGATATTAAAAGGGCTAGTGCCCTTTTTAACAGCCGAAAGTGATTGGAGGGCAACTAGCCCCCCTCTCACGCTCACCATTTCCCCAAACACATCCAATCAATATTTTGAGATTGCCATTTTGTTCAACGTAGATGAAGGTTCTGGAAATTAGGTCTTTGAGGATGACACTCCCCCCAGAGCCCTCAGGGCTAAGGTTGTAACTTATGCCCTGGGGGCACATAAGGTTTTTATAGAAAATGTTGTCGTAGAAACTTCAAAAGAGACTCATTCAATTGGAAATTGAAAGGACTAGTGCCCTTTTTAATAGACTAGTCGAAACTGATTGGAGGGCAACTAACCCCTCTCTCACGCCCACCATTTCCCCAAACACATCCAATAAAATTTTGAGATAGCCATTTTTTTCAACGTAGTTGAAGGTTCTGTATATTATGTCTTTGAGGATGATAACCCCCCCCACACACACACACACCCCTCAGGGCAAGGGTTGCAATTTATGCCCTGGGGGCACATAAGGTTTTTATAGAAAATGTTGTCGTAGAAACTTCAAAAGAGACTCATTCAATTGGAAATTGAAAGGACTAGTGCCCTTTTTAATAGACTAGTCGAAACTGATTGGAGGGCAACTAACCCCTCTCTCACGCCCCCCCATTTCCCCAAACACATCTAATAAAATTTTGAGATAGCCATTTTTTTCAACGTAGTTGAAGGTTCTGTATATTATGTCTTTGAGGATGATAACCCCCCCCCACACACACACACACCCCTCAGGGCAAGGGTTGCAATTTATGCCCTGGGAGCATGTAAGGTTTTTATAGAGCGTTGTAATAGAAACTTCGGAAACTTCAAATGGCTAATGTCCTTTTTAATGGTCAAAAGTGATCGGAGGAAAACTAACACCCCTCCCACGTTCACCATTTCCTCAAAAACATCCAATAAAAATTTTGAGATAGCCATTTCGTTCAATTAGTTGAAAAGTCCAGAAAATATGTCTTTGATGATGACACCCCCCTCCCCATAGCCCTCAGCGCAAGGGTTGTAAGTTATGTCCTGGGGGCATATAAGGTTTTATGGAAAGCGTTGTCGTAGAAACTTCAAAAAGGGCTCATTCGATTGGAAATTGAAAGCACTAGTACCTTATCTAATAGTCGAAAGTGATTGGAGGGCAACTAACGCCCCTCTGGCGCCTACCATTTCCCCAAACACATCCAATCAAAATTTTGAGATAGACATTTTCTTCAACGTAGTTGAAAGTTCTGGAAATTAGGTCTTTGCCAGTGTTGTCGTAGAAACTTATAAAAGGACTCGTTCAATTGGGAATTGAGAGGGCTAGTGCCCTTATTAATAGTCAAAAGCGATCGGAGGGCGAATGCCCCCCCATACCCATCATTTTCCCAAACACTTCCGATCAACATTTCGATATAGCAATTTTGTTGAACGTAGTTGAAGGGTCCGGAAATTATGTTTTTGAGTATGACAACCCCTAACAGCTCTCAGAGCTAAGGTTGTAAGTTATGACCCTGGGGGCATATAATGTTATATAGAAAGTCTTGTCGTAAAAACTTCAAAAAGGGCTATTTCGATTGGAAATTGAGAGGGCTATTACCCTTTTTAATAGTCGAAAGTAATCAGAGGGAGAATCACCCCCCCCTCGCCCATCATTTCCCCAAACATTTCCGATCAACATTTTGATATGACAATTCTGTTCAACATAGTTGAAAGGTCTAGAAATTATGTCTTTGAGGATGACACCCCTCCCCCCATAGCCCTCGTGACAAGGGTCGTAAGTTATGCCCTTGGGGCATATAACGTTTTTATAGAAAGTTTTGTCGTGGAAGCTTCAAAAAGGGCTCATTTAGTTGGAAATTGAGAGGATTAGTGCCTTTTTTATTAGTCGAAAGTGATCAGAAGGCAAATATTTCCCTCCACGCTTATCATTTCCCCAAACATTTCCAATCAAAATTTTGATATAGCCATTTTGTTAAGCCTATCAGAAAGGTGTGGAACTTATGTCTTTGAGGATAACAAATCCCCCCGGCCCTCAGGGCAAGGGTTTTAAGTTATACCCTGGGGACATATAGGGTTTTTATATAAAGTGTGGTCATATAAACTTCAAAGGGGGCTCATTGGATTGGTAATCAGACGCTCTAGTGCTCTTTTTAAGAGTCAAAATGATCAGAAGGCAGCTATCCTCTCCGCCCCCCCCCCCTACACACACGCTATATAGTCCCGAAATGCGTCTAATAGAAATTTTGAGATAGCCATTCTGTTCAAAATAGTCTAAATATCATATAGCAAGGCTTTTGGGGTTGAAACAAACCCCAGAGATTAGGGGGAAGGGTTGTAAGTAATGCCCAGGGGATACTAAAGGTTTTTATGGAAGGGATGGTTGTTTAACTTCAGAAGAGGCTCAGTCTTCCTCCCTGAAAAAGATTATGTCAATATAAAATGAACAGAAATTGATCAAAAGAACTTTTTGCACAAAATAATTTTTTTTAAAGAAACAGTTAAGAACTCCATTAAACCAAAAATGAACAAAAATAGAATCAAATATTCTACCAAGCATACAACTACCACAAACCAGTATCAATAAATAAATGAAACCCAAAAAAAAACAGAAATTAAAATAAGTCAAACTCAAAACGAGCAGAAATTAATCTGAGTAGGGTTCTAAGCCCTATGCTTTCTAAAAGCCAGAATATAATTTGTACTTTACTGAAAAAAATTCTTATTTTTTTTCAGTAAATTCATTTGAATTGTTTTCAGTAAAGTACAAATTGAATTCTTGCTTTTAGAAAGCATAGGGTTTAGAACCCTACTCAGATTAATTTCTGCTCGTTTTGAGTTTGACTTATTTTAATTTGTCCTTTTCGGCCAATCGTCTAGGGCTAAACGGAAAGCAGGTCGTCTATGTCTGGGGTGGGAGGATGTCATAAAGAAAGATTTAAAGGAAAAGGGAACTTTCAAGGAGGTGTAAAGAGGGAGGCTTTGAATAGATTGGGATGGAGGAGGAGCGTGTGTAGCTGTGTTGGCCTCAGGCGGCTTGGTGCTGCGGTGAGTTGTTAGTAGTAGTAGTAGTTATCCTTGTATGGTATATCAGACAAACACATTAAAGTGATTAGTGTTATGTACGAGAATATCACTGCTGCGGTTAAGGTGGGAGAGAAGCTTACCAGCTGATTTTGCATTTAATCAGGAGTTAAGCAGAGTTGTGTTCTATCCCCCTTTGTTTGGATTCATTTTGACGGGCTTAAATGGGTAGGAATCAAATGGACAGGGGGAGGGGAACTCTCCTGGACTTAGATTATGCTGATGATTAAAGCATCCCTGATGAAAGTGTGAGCAAAAGGTTTTGCGAGTTTAGGATGCTAGAATAGATTTAAAAATTAATGTTAAGAAGACTAAGTCGCTAAGGCCAGGGGCGCCAATTAGGAGGGGAATGGGGGGCCATGGCCCCCCCTAGACTTTGAAAATTACCTTCTTATTTATATTTCACAGCTATTTTCTATTTTAGCTATGTGCTATATTAAACCAGCAACTGGTCCAATAAATACGACCAACAAACTGGTGCCCTAATTATATAATCTTGTTTTGAAATGTCTAAGAGCGAGCGCGTCTACACTATTTTATTTTTGAGTAGGGTTCATTCAAAACTAAGCTTCATGTGGTCAGTACCCGTTTCGTTATTGTTCTTGTGAAGAATTCGTTGTAAACTATGAGTTTTGTATATTGCCTTTTTTAGTAGCTGGGAAAGGAAATGTGTTCTAGGGTTTCAAAGGGGTTTTGGTCAGTAGATTCTTGACGTTGTTGAATAGTTTATGGGATGACTAGTCCCAGTGAGTGTATGGGACTGTCGTGAACAGGAAATGTAAGTGATTGGTTTATGGGGTTTCTAAGCGGGGTAGTTTCACCGTGGAGTATGGGAGTGATTTTCTAAGTGAGTTTCTACGTGTTTCTTCAGTTCTTCTCTTGCCGTGTTTGAGTGAAGTCCTTGTCTACTACTCGTTTAACTGCATCTATCTTAAACTACTGTACATAAAGTTAGTACAATAAAACACATAGTTTGAGAACTCTTCCGCCTCCTCCACGAGAACCCATAACACTGAATGATTCGGCTACGCTTATCAAAGTAAACACTTTATCAGCAGAAAGCAAGGTTTACATCGTAATCAAACTATGAGTAAAAAGCGACAAAAACTTTGGATTTTTTTTCGGTGAAAATGCGGAAGAAAAATGAAGAAACTTTAGTGCAAGAAACTGGCAACAGTGTCAGCGCCCAAAGTCTCGGGTTAGTTGAGATAAATTCCCCCACCTGTGACAGAATTTCGGAAACAAGCGGAACAATAAATGGCTCAGATCAACGTGAAAGTTCGGTCTGCATCACTGAACCCCTTGCGGGTTCCAGTGGCAGTCAAGAAACTCTCTCAGATATCTCTAGGACGCGCCACGACAAACCAGCTCAACCTATTCTTGAGAGATACCCGGCTTCCACTTCTAACGGAAGGAAATTCAGTGCACATTACTATAAGACTTATGAATGGATTGAATACTCAAAAAACTTGAATTCCGTGTTTTGTTTTGCTTGCCGCCATTTTTCTATGGGGACTCTAAGGGCTGGAGAAACTGCTGGAAAAAGGGCTTTCATTGAGTCAGGATTTTGCAAGTGGAAAGAAAGTTCTGCTCTATTAAAGCAACATGATGGTTCTGAAAGACATAGGCATTGTATGTCAGCATGAACGGAATTTAAGATAATGAGTACTGATACTTCGAAATCTATAGCGAATGCCTTAGTTCAATCCAGATCTCAAGAGGTTCAGGAAAATAGAGATCATGTGAAGTACATTTTTTGCGCTATTTGCTTTCTTGGCCGCCAGGGTCTTGCTTTGAGGGGTCATGACGAATCAGAAACATCTGCAAACCGGGGTAATTTGGTTGAATTGATGAAGGAAATGTCTAAAGGCGACGAAAAGCTGAAGGCCAAGTTACAGCGCCGATATGGTCACTATTGCGGTCATCAGTACCAAAATGACGCCGTTACACTGATAGGAAATGCCTTGCGCCAAGATATTATTTCAGAAGTAAAATCAGCTAATTACTTTGCTATTCTTGTCGACGAGACAAAAGACGTTTCTAGAAAAGAACAATTAGCGATCCTACTCAGGTACATATCAAATGGAAAAGTAGTGGAGCGACCAATCGGCTGCTATCACATGCACAAATTAGACGCCGAGAGCTTATCCACCTCGATTT
Source organism: Artemia sinica (assembly GCA_027921565.1). NCBI lineage: Eukaryota > Metazoa > Arthropoda > Branchiopoda > Anostraca > Artemiidae > Artemia > Artemia sinica. The sequence continues at coordinate 38,165,063 of CM051276.1, forward strand.
GTGAAACTATAGGAAAGCTTGGTGTAGATTCGATGCTGTGTATTGCCCAATGTTATGATGGCGCATCCGTTATGAGTGGGGATTTTAACGGAGTTCAAGCAAAGTTTAGGGACAAGGTGCCTCAGGCAGTTTATGTACACTGTCACGCCCACAGATTAAACTTGGTTTTGACTGACTGCCTAAAAAATATCAGCGAACTTTCTGAATTTTTCTCTGTGGTGCAAAGACTTTACGCATTTATATCATGCAGCAATACCCGTCACGAGCTATTTGTGGAATCCCAGCGTATTAGCGGGCAAAAGGTCTTGGAGCTAGAGAGGACCGTCCATACTCGCTGGTTTTACGCAGTCCGCTCTATTTCGAAGGTGAAGACCAGATTTGATTGTATTGTTGCTGTGCTTGCCGCAGTCTCTGATAGTTCCAACGGCGAGGCAGCGTGTGAAGCAAAAGGACTACTGGACAAAATCAACTCTGTCTCTTTTGTTTCAACTTTACACATAATACAAAAGGATTAGTCATTGTAAATTCTTTATCAGAGCAACTTCAATCCGGAAGTTTGTTGATTTATTAGGCACTTGCACTGATTTCTGGGACACATGAGACACTCCAAAAGCTGAGAAATGATAACGAATGGAACAACTTAAGCAAAAACATATCTGAATTCTTGGCTTTAAACGATATCCAGGAATCGAAATCTCCACAATCTAAAACCAGTGCTCGAAGCAAGCGAAGTCAAGCCATTTCCATTCGTCTCAGGGACTTTCTTTCAATCTCAACAACCGGTAAACGCAATATCAGTCAGCCAGTTGAATCAGACTGCGGTAAACTTCTGTACTTTGAGGTAATAGATCGTTTCACGAGTGAGATGGACCAACGTTTCATGCAGAATATGCCTCTGCTCGACGCTTTATCTGCCTTCGACCCCTCAAGTTCCAATTTTCTCGAACTTTCGAAAGTGGAAAGAGTTATGTGTCATTATCAAGAGATTCTCGGTGTCGATGACCATGCCATAGAATCCCAGCTTTCTCTTGCAAAGCTGCGTCTGTCAAAAAGTGATATTTCAAAAATGGATCTTCTTCGAGCTATCGATATCTTATCCGACCTCCCAGTTGCCTATTCTGCAGTGCTAAAACTGATGAAGCTAGTTGCTACTTTGCCTGTGACCACTGCCAGTAATGAACGATTCTTCTCGGCATTAGGGCGTGTGAAAGACTATCTACGATCGACGATGGGAAACGACAGACTCAGTGATCTCATGATAATGGCCGTTGAAAAAGAGGAAGTAAAGAAACTGGATTTGGATAGATTAGTCGACGATTTTGCCAAGCAGCGACCTCGCCGCTACCCCCTGTTTTAGGTATGTTTGCTAAATGTTGTTCTTTTTTTTGCATCTTAATTGAAAAAAAAAATCGAAAAAAATCCTTGCCCCCCCCCTACGTTTTCGTGAATTGGCGCCAATGGCTAAGGCTAGAAAAAGTGAAGATGAAAAGGTGACATTTGGTAACGAAAAGACTGATCAAGTGGGCAGCTTCGCTTCCTATGGTAGTATTATTAGTAAAAGACGATGGGAGCAGTGAAGATGTTAAAAGTAGAATAGCCAAGGGCCAGGGTGTTTTTTCACAGTTGAAGAAAGTTTGGAAGAATAGGAAGATAAGTCTACAAACCAAGATTAGAATACTGAAAGGTACAGGGATCAAATATGGTTCTGAAGCATGGGCGCTCCGAAAAGCGGATGAAGATTTGTTATATTTTTTCCACAGAAATTGCTTAAGGATTGTTCTGGGTACCCGGCTGACTGACCGTATTTCAAACAGTATGCTGTACGAAAAGTGTGGTTCCATCCCGCTTTCTAGGGCTATAATGAAAGAAAGGTTGAGATGGCTAGGGCACGTTCTACGGATTCCAGGTAAGACTTAAACCAATCTAGGACTTGGCCACGAACTCCAGTATGATCCCGCTTTCCTAGTAGTATTTCGTGGTGCATGCTATCAAACGCTTTCTTAATATCTAGAAGCACAGCTGCAGGTAAAGCACCCGAATCTAGGATCCTGTTTACGTATAAACTTAGTGAAGTAAGGGCGTCTTCGGTTGAATGGCCAGCCCTAGAATGAAAGCGTTTGCCCTATATTAAGAAAGCGTTTGACCCAGAGGAGGTTGTTTCCGACCAGTAGTTCTGTCATTTTTTTTCCGATATTTAATTTTTATGTATGTTATATCGTGAGAAGTTTTTTGAATTATTGTTGAAGCCGCACAGTAATTCTGTTTTAAGTTGTATGGCAGAGAAGGATATAAAGCGAAAATTTTGTTTTCTTCTTGTTTTTGTTTCATCTTTGTTCATTTTTTCTCTTTTTTCATCTTCCCAAAATTCAAGGTATCTGGTTTGTTTTTGTTTCCTTTCAGTGTTCCATAAAGAAGTTCAATCGGGCATGTCCATTGTTTTTGGCTCCTCGCTCTTCTGGAATTTTCACGACGGACCGCCGATTGCAGTTGGTAAGTGATGACTCTTTCTTCAGCTTCATCCCGAGAGGTATCAGAGATTTTCATAAATATATAAATTAAAAAATTTAGAAGAGTCTCATTTAAATCTCAAGCTTATTTTTTATCAAGAAAATGATTTCCATTTGTTTGATGATAAAAATTTTCCTATAAGTAAATATGTAATTTCTAATGTAGTTACTAGGAGGTCTTCCGATTCTCGGCTTTCGGTATTTCATTTGAATTGCCAAGGACTGTATTCCTCATTCTCTGATCTAGAGTCGACATGTCGGGAGTTTAGACCAGATTGTATAGGCCTATGTGAAACATTTATTACACAACAAACCGAAAGCCTTTTGGATATTCCAGGTTACACTAGGCATTTTCTCCACAGAAAACGGATGAAAAGGGGTGGTATAGCAGTATATATCCGCGACACACACACGGTTTAAACTAGGCAAGACCTTACACGAAATATTGAAGGAATTTTCGAGTCGTTGTTCCTAGAAGTATGGCTGTCCCCAAATAAAAAAGTTATTGTGGGTGAAATTTATCGTTCTCCGCCAGGGTCAACGTCTCAGTTTATGGAACATATGGCTCAAGTTCTGGAGCTAGCAGAGTGTCATAAAAATGAACTTATTCTCATGGGAGATTTTAATATTAACCTCAGTATTCCACTAACGGCCGAAGCAACAGATTTGCTAAATAATGGGGCAGTTTCAGGCCTATACCCTGCTGTTACGATTCTGACACGGGTTACTGAGAGTACGCATTCACTTATTGACAACATATTCAGCTCCTTGCTCCCAGAGTAGGTGGCAGTCCTCGTCAGCGACACATCGGACCACTTTCCCATTCATGCAACACTGGCCCTTTCAGAACCAGCTAAGATAAGGTCACGAATCAACCCCATGTTACCGATTATATGTTTAACAGAGGAAAACTTGAAGAATTTAAAACAGGAACTAGAGCAATTAAACTGGGATAACGTAATGGAGATTCAAGATGTAAACGAAGCATTTGGGTCATTTCACTCGCCGTTCTTGGATGTATACAGTAGATGTTGCGTGAGAAACTCGAGAACTAATAAACGACAAAAAGACCAGCCAATTAGCCCCTGGATGACGGATGGTCTTCTGGCCTGTGTGAATAAGAAAAACCACCTTTGGGGAGAATATAGACGCTTTCCGAGCTTAGCGCGGCTAGAGGAGTATGAGCAATACAGGAAAGTCCTTCGGACTGTGTTACGAAGAGCAAAGCGTGGCTCCCTGCACCAAAAGCTGACGGAAAGCGGGAAGGATGGTCGAAAAGTTTGGAAAATTATCAACTCGGTACTACGGCCAACCACTAAGTCTTCAACATTACCAGCAAAATTGGTCGTGCATGATGAAGAAATTACCCAACTTACACAGGTTGCCGCATCGCTGAGTACATTTTTCGCAAATATCGGCCAGACCACAGCAAATTCCATCGGGACACCAGATAGATCATACAAAGAATACCTTGGCCCGAAGTGCATGAAATCAATGGCAATGAGTCCTATAACACCAGGTGAGCTCGAATTACTAGTAAAAAATTTGAAGGGCTCTTCTGCTTCAGGTTTCGACCTGGTCAACACAAAGGCGCTGAAAGCAGTCGTGACGACCATAGCTGAGCCTCTAACTTACCTTGTAAATCTTTCATTAGATAAAGGGGTCTTTCCTGAAATGTTAAAAAAGGCAGAGATAATACCTCTTCACAGAGGTGGATGTCATACAGACAGAGAAAATTATAGACCAATCTCAATCTTATCAGTTTTCTCGTAAGTCTTTGAAACGCCAATGAAAAACCAGCTTTACCAATATTTAGAGGCCAAAGGCTTTTTTAACAGCCGCCAATTCGGGTTTAGGGCTGGCCATTCAACCGAAGACGCCCTTACTTCACTAGGTTTATTCGTAAACAGAATCCTAGATTCGGGTGCTATACCTGCAGCTGTGCTTCTGGATATTAAGAAAGCGTTTGATAGCATGCACCACGAAATACTACTAGGAAAGCGGGATCATACTGGAGTTCGTGGCCAAGTCATAGATTGGTTTTTGTCTTACCTGGAAAATCGTCGAATTTACACAGGAAATGACTATACAAATAATGTCGTAGTTAACTGCGGGGTGTCACAGGGCTCTAAATTGGGACCGGTATTGTTTCTTGTTCACGTAAAGGATCCTCAGCAAGTACTGACTCCTGCAAGTCATAGCCTTTATTGTTGCAAACTATGTCACCCACAAACGACGCCGGGGTCTATAGTAAAGGCGAGGACGAACAAACGGCATTTGCGGATGATTCACTTATGGTAAGCTCAGAATGGAACATCAAGTCTCTCACAGCGAAGCTACAAGACATTCTTGAAGAAATGTACCTGTGGATGGACGCAAATCGTCAAGTCATCAACATTGACAAATTGAGCGTTTTATTTTTTTCACGTATAGATTCGCTGGCTCCTGATGTGGTTAGTATTAAAACCTCTCGTGGGCTTATCAAGAGACCAGAAAAAGGACACGTTCGAAACCTAGGGGTTTTAATCGACGAAAACCTCTCGTTCAGACACCACATAGCAAGTGTCGAGACGAAGCTTTCAAGGAACCTTGGAATCTTGAGAAAACTCAGTCACTATTTTCCTAAAAAAAATACTGATCCTGATTTACAATGCAGTTATCAAGCCGCACATTCAATATTGTTCTACAGCTTGGCGATCTAATTTCAAGACACATTTACAGAGACTAAACTCACTTCACAACAAAGCACTTCAAATTTTAGGCCCAGCACCGAACAGACTATCAATGGCATCACTTTGCAGACTATCTTGCACCGTTTTTTGTTTTAAATATTTTTCAGGAACACTCCCATCACCATTTAAAGGCTTATTCACACTAGCATCACAAATCCATAGTTTAAATACACGATCTTCATCAGACATTTATATACCCCCGACACCAACAGCTATATCGGAATTTTCTCCTAGAATTGCGTGTGCTAGAGAGTGGAATGCACTTCTGCAAGAGCTGAAGTCACATAGGTCTCTCGGCTCCTTTAAAAAGAATGTAAAAAAATATCTAGAAGATTAAAAATTTATTTACTAGATTTATTTTATTATTATTATGTTTAGAATTTTTTGATATTATCATTATTTATTATGTTTTGGTTTGATACTTCAAGGGGTGTAGGCGGAGGAGAAGTTGTGTTAACTTTATTGTTATTTGATGGCGGTTCGGGGTGGAAATTGGAGAGGACAGGAGGCCACGCTGTATTTAGAGTTTGAAATTATTACGGGCCCAAACGTGCATCAATGCACAAGGAATTAAGTTAAGTGTATTTTTATATTTTTTGTTTGAATTAGAACCCATATTGAACTTGAATCCGTAGGCAATTTTTCTGCAAAACATCTAGTAAATCTTCATCCGCTTTTCGAAGCGCCCATGCTTCAAAGCCATATTTGACTACTGTCATCACTGTAACTTCTAATATTCTAATCTTGGTTTGCAGACTTATCTTCTTATACTTCCAAACTTTTTTCAACTGTAAAAAAAATCCTGGGCCTTGTCTATTCTACTTTTAATATCTTCACTGCTCTGACCATCGTCTTTTACCAATAATACTAACATGGGAAGCGAAGCTGTCTACCTGATCAGTCTTTTCGTTACCAAACGTCACCTTTTCATCTTCACTTATTCCTTGCCTTAGTGACTTAGTCTTCTTAATATTAATTTTTAAATCTATTCTAGCATCCTGAACTCAATAAGTTCATTCGTTTTGCTCACACTTTCTAGGATGCATAAATCATCATAGGATGCATAAATCATCATAATCTAAGTCCAGGAAAGTTTTTCCTTCTCATTTGATTTCGTGGTCTCCCATTGCCTTTCCTTTGCTCCTTAAGACAAAGTCCATCAAAATGATCCATATAAAGGGGTATAGAACACAATGCTGCTTAACCATTTCCTTCTATCTTATAAGATAGAAAAAAACAGCCTGAACCGATCGATAGAACTTGCGAAGTTTGAGTAAATGAGACAAAATATCAGTTTCTCAAAAAATGGTACAAAACACTAAGAATGAAGCTTTGGATAAATCACTCTATGATGTTTTAGTGCCCCACTAGTGGTGACAGGAATAGAAAAAAAAATAAGGAGATAAATCACTGTTATTACTGCGAAAAAGTAATATCCCATATTATGCAAGATAAGGGACAGTAATTCTGTTTGATGAGATTTTGGGCTATGTAGATTCCAGTGGTACAATTTTCATTTCAATTCGACAACATTTTAGTAGGGTTCTAGGATCTTTCAAAATTCCCATAACTTTATTTTCGCAATAGAATTTTATCATTAAATTTGATTGAAACAATACTTATTATTCCTGAATCCGCTTCAGTATGTACATACTGTAAAAAACAGTATGTAAATGAGAAAATAACGCCATTACTGCACACTGACCCTCACAAATGGCACTCCTCGGTCAAAACCCTTGCAGGGAAATCAACGCCAAAGGACCTGAGACTACTCAAAGATGACGGCACACTGACATCAGCTACTGAAGTGAACAATTTTTTCTCCGGCATGTGCACCACATACCCATCAATCACAAACTCAGAAATTGAGAGTATCATTGCTGACACCGGGACTGATGAGATATGTGAAGTATCTGAATATGCCGTCTTTAAGGAACTTCAGAAACTGAAAGTAAACTGTGCGTCTTACCCTGGTGAACTCCCTGTCAAGTTGTTACGCGAGTCTCCATCTTTCTCGCAAAGCCACTCAGCTCTGTTATTAACCAGTGTTTTCGCGAACAAGTGTTCCCCAGTGTTTGGAAGAGAGCTTATGTGCGCGTCATTCCAAAAGTGAAAAACCCGAAATCTTGCGACCAACTCCGCCCAATTTCGATAGTTCCGAACCTCTCTAAGATAGCGGAATCATTTATATATCGTGAACTTATGTCACAAGTTCAGGGCTCTCTTGATCCATACCAATAAGGGTGCTTGAAAGGTAGTAGTACAACTGTTTATCTTGTGCGTCTGTATCACCTTATTGTTGAATGGCTTGACCAAGGAGGCACAGTTGTAGATCTCCTCCTAGCCGACTATAAAAAAGCCTTCGACTTGATACGCCATTATACTGCAGTGAACAATCTGAAGGTTATGGGAGCTTGCAGACATATTCTCTTATTAATAATAGATTTCTTACGCGACCGACTACAGAGTGTATATGGTCTCTACCCGGGTGATTCTGATTCGGATTGGTCTGAGCTTACGTGTGGTGCCCCACAAGGTACTAAACTCGCTGCCTTGTTGTTCTTGGCAGTGATCAACTTCGTCCTTGCCGATTTTGACGAACGGTTCAAATTCGTAGATGACCTTTCCACCCTCTTAAAATACCTCATTGAGAAGTCTCAAACCGTTCCCCAGTTCAGTGAATCATTTATCGACAACTTTAGAGACCAGTGTTCTGAAAACAGCCTCCAAATCAACGAAACGAAAACCAAAATTCTTCGATTTAACCCTCTTAAAAGGGATTTTCAGTGCCCCCCTCCCCCATACCAAAGCATATCGTCGGCAGTTATTCTCGGTGTTACGTTCAGCGTTGACTGTTCGTTTAGCCTCCACGTCCAAGAGGTAGTGAAAAAGGCGAACTGTGCCATGCGTACCCTTTTACTGATGCGAAGATTTGGTTTTTCAGTGCCGCAATTGAAAACAGCCTACCTGACATATATTCGCCCGATATTAGAGTATGCGTGCCCTGTATGGGGTCCACAGGTTCAGAACACTGCCTATATGAGCGAAGGACTCGAATCAGTCCAGAAAAGAGCGGTAAAGGCCATACTGTCTGATCAGTACACCGATTACGAATCAGCACTGTCTCAACTAAATTTGCCGTCACTCCACGATCGCCGTTTTCAACTTATCTGTAAATTTGGCCAGTTTCTTCTGACAAGTGATAAACACAGAAATATATTACCCCCAATGCTGACAAAAAAGTAACTACAAGATCAAAAGCAACAAAGCTAGCCCAGCCCAAGTGTCGCACTAATCGCTTCAGCAATTCGTTTGTGCCTTTTTATGTTTCTGTCTACAATAAGTGACATGTGTATTAATTTTTTTTGTGTCTTTGTTTACTTTGTAAATAATAGCGCGATTTAGTCGGGATTTAAACCCTGACTACGAAAGCTTTTATGTTAATAAATATTTCTGTTTCTGATTTTCTGATTTCTTCAAATGGCGATTCCTCCTCACTTCCCAGTTGTTTTTCAATTTTCGGTTACTATAGACTAGAGTTTGTTTTTATTAGGTTGCGCCTAATAGGAGGTATCCATGATTGGGTAGAGCAGGGGAATGCACAGCTGCGTGGGCCTCAACCAGCTTGGCGCTGCAATGAAGCGTTGGCAGCACTAGTTTTGAATTACCACAGACCACTTCACAAAAATTTCTCAAAATTCTCAAAGAGCCAAAGAATGAACAATATAAATAGTCATTTATTTTCAACGTTCGAACATCTTCAACACAAGAGAACAAAACAATGAAAAAATTAAATACACAGACCTAAAAAAGGAAAATATTTAGTAAAAAAAGAGAAAAAAAAAAGAAAGAAAAACGCTAATTTACGAAAGAAAAAAGTGACTCCAGAATATTCGAGAACTTTCCATGCTTCCGAGAAAAATCGAATTAAAAAGTATACAAATTATAAACTACAAAGGGGTTATTCGGAAAAGATGGACCATATATAGACAAATAAAATAGTGGGGGCTATTCGTAAATGATTTATATAGCCTAATCAAATAGCGTATACTAGATTGCAATAATCACTTATTTTAGAAAACAATTTTTCCTTTCTGGCATACAAACAGCAATACTCCCTTCACAGGCCTTTGAAAAAAAAAAAAAAACTATAATTTAACTATATTTATTTCGCCCAAAATTGAAGAAACCGTTCAAATGAAAATCGTATGCGGAAATTATGACAACGAGATAAGGCAGTTTGATAGCACAGTAGGGATGAAACAGATATATACAAGATTTGGAGAATATACCCCCCCCCCAAGAAAAAAAAATCGGGTTGAAGGCTCAGAGAGAACTTTCGTGTATTTTAAAAGAAATGTGGTCAATATCAAACGCGTTATTAAGTTTTCTGTTATTCTATTAATTTTGTATTATTATTATAAATATAATCATGTGCCATTTATGGTAGAAATTTGTAATAAGAAGGCGTTTTTTTTTTCCAACGACAATACCAAAAGAAGGCATTTCTGAAAATATGGGTCGGGGGAGGGGGGGGGGTGGATCCCCCCTCCCTTCCCCATCCTCAGTTGGCGCCTCCGACGGTAAGGTCGTGTTTTAAGGACGCAAGGTAATCCAAATTCCCTTTTTTGGTAGTCCCGAGGGGGGGGGGGGGGGGGACAAACGAAAAGCAAGACTTCCTCAAAGGGTGTTTGAGAAGGTCACAAGAAAAGACTTAATTATGTGCGTTGTTTATTTTTTTTTTAAACAAAAAAAAAGTGTGTAAGCCCATTTCTTTTTTTTTCGTAGTGTTTACAATTGCTTCTCTCTTCAAAATATCCAAACCAACTTATTATGAATAAACTTAATTGTTTAATAAACTAATGACGGACGAAAACGAGCTAGTTAATAAAGATCCATTCAACTGAATGATATTCAAAGGAAGTTTGAAACTAGCTTTGGAAGAAAATTATGGTAATTTAGATAATAAACAATTAATGGTGACGTATGAACAGTTATTCAGATAATTAGGGCTGAACGCACATGGCATAGAAAAGCTCTCTGAAGAACAAATTAACAGCTTTATGAGAAATAATAAGTTATGAAGACACTAAGAATATAAAATGACGAATATGTATACTATTATTAGGTGATCAATCCTTCCAATATAAACCCGAAATTAAATGTTATCATTTAGACTTGGCTCAGACGACTCACAAACTTTCGGACGACTCGGAGCAAATGTCTATATATGCCAGAGCTGCAGTTATGGTACTACGTGCCACCAAGAAGGGCACTGAGCAGGGCCTTCACAAGGTTCCTTAGGTCAAGATAGCAAATATGCATAGCAAGAGTGCCGTCAGGAAATTTTTCCGGAAGAGGGAGGACATTTCTCATTTTGATCTTTTGATAGAATTTTTTAATGCATGAGCACACCATGATTGGCGGTGTGCTGTGCCCTCATAGTTACTTAGGTAAGTCAAAATACCAAGTAACCGTAGCAAGAGCGCCGCCATTAAGTTTTTTTAGAAGAGGGAAGGGGATTTCCGGGATGATTCTTGTTTTTGCCAGATTTTAAACTGGTCTTTCTTATTTTAATCTTTTACACATTTTTCAAATTTCTTGTTCCCCTTGTCCTCCTTGACGGTGCAAATTAAGGATAGGCACCAATGACTTTAAACGTTCACTGAAGACATTTTGGGTTTTATTACAGCAATATCTCATTAATCACCCCATTTATATATATTTGCGTCAAACCTTTGATAAATTGAAAATAAGGAAGTATTTACTTTTTTGAAGTAATGAACATTTTCTTTCCTTGGACAGCGGCATTTTAAAGTAACCGTATTGACCAACATACTCAAATATGCATAGTTTAAGATTAAAACAATTTTAAGTGGCAAAATATTATATTGAAAACTTAATAAACAAACTTAACTTATTATTATAAATAGTTCTTAATATGAGTCTACCCCCCAATGATTCAATTTAGTGAGTATCATAACGTCATTTTTTTTTCTAAATCTTTCCTACATAATTCTGAAATTAAATGTTCTCGTTTAGACTTTGCTCAAACAACTCAGAAGCAAAAGGTGACATTTGCCTAAGCAGTTGCTAATATTTATGGCACTATACACCACCAGAAAGGGCGCTCTGCTGGACCCTCGTAAGGTCACTTTAGATAAGTCAAGATACAAAGTAAGGATAGCAAGACTGCCACCAGGAAATTGACAATTATGCTATCCAGCGTAGATGAGTACATATATAAGTTTTGTTTATCTGTTGTTGCTGTGTCAAATTCTGAGCAAGTAAAAAGAAAGTATGGCTTGAATTTTTCTTTTGTATTAAATTTTACGTAAATCAAATAGACGAAAAGGTTACAAGTCACAGCATTTTATACAAGTAAATTCTCTGTTTTTTTGTGGCTGAGTAGTATGGCATATGTTCAAATACCTTAAAAATACCACATGATAATTGTAACCCCCCCCCCTTGAATGTGGGGGAAAAAAATTCAAGCTTGTAAGGGGGGGGGGGCTTTACAAGTTGAATTTCACGCTATACACCGGTTTCCCCATCACCCACCAGTTGAAAAACCTTTTCATTGGGGTGGATTTTCAGCTCTCCTGTTTCAGAGCAGAGTTAAAAAAATCGTTTTTTTTGTCGCCAAATCCGAGGTGACAGAATACTCCATTTAAGCCTCCAAGAGTTTTCGTAGCCCTGAGAAAATACGGAAATACAATACCAATACGTAAATACAGCTCTAGGAGTTATAGCTCCAGTTCAGACTCAGATGAGGATTATGACAAAAGAAAATAAGAAATTTTTATTCAAATAATGAAGAAAACAAAATCTGAAAAAAAAAATTACGATAGAGATTTCAAGTATTAACAAAACATGGATATTATTTTTTATAATAATAAGAAATTGTGGTTTTGGTCTTGTATGGCTGATATACGCCTGTACGGTTAGTAAATACGTAGGAAGAGTCGGGCCATATAGGGCCCAAACATTTTGGTAAAATAAGCATGTAATTAGTATTCATCCTTAATAGTGATCAATTAACAGGATATAAAATAAAATAAATTTAATGTCACGTGTCAGAAAAACTGGAGGGGGGGGGGGGGCGCTTCCCTCTTGCCAAGGCCTAAAACCGCCACTGTTACAGAATGCCCCTGTCAGAATGCTCTCTCCAGGACATAGTCCATTTCAGGACAAATACGATTACGCGGTAGGCAAACATAGGTTGTGCTCTGAGAACTTAAGTATTATTGGTTCAGTATTTATATTCCCTCATATTAATATATCAAAGTTAATAAATTTACAAAAAATATCCCCACAGATTCAAGTACCAAGGACATTGAAATAAAAAAATGTGTTCCCCATGGACGCATTTTTCGTCTATTCATGCCTGAAAACTGCAATCTTCTAAGAATTTTCTTTTAGTTGTTCCAATATTATGAGATTTTTAGGGTAGTTCCACATTTTCGTCAGTGTTGCCCATCTTAATCATGAAAATACATAAGCAAGACTAGTTTGTTAAATTTGACAATGCTGTTCACCCGTAAAAATTCCAATATCAATATTTGGTTGATTTCCCAAAGATATCAGCACCTTAAAACACTGGCAGATCAAAGGTTTACCCCCCCCCCCCTCAACCAAAGGAAATCTACACTTTCTTAACCTGTCTGGTGCCAAATATTTTTAGCTTATTTTTCACCGCGTTTCTTCTTTTTAAATTTGGTCTCCGCTGCTATTAAAAACTACATAACAGCACATAGTTTTTTTTTCAAAGATTTATATATAAATATATTTATTAAGATTTATCTACACTTTCAAGATTTATTTGGTTGTGTCAGTTTCCATTTAACTAATTTAATCCGATTTCATTTTTGGTGTCCTTGGCTCTTTACTATTATTAAAAAACCAGCCCTGAGAGCGGAGGAGAATTTTACGGAGGGGAAACTTCGGAGGAGGATAAAGAAGGGATCGCAAATGACTCCAAACGCTGCGATTTTCAAAAAAATTATTTTGAAATTTCAAAATTCTTAGTGTTAGTATGAAGTAGAATCTATTCAGCTTCCAAATAATGAGCCCCTATCCAGTGGCGTTCATTCAAGAAAATATTGGGAGGGGGGCAGTGTGTTTTTTAAATACAGGGTAGGGGCAATTTTTTTTAGCCTTTTTAATGAAAATAGCAAAAATTGCATTTTAAAAAAAAATACCAAAAAAATTGTTTTCAAATATAGGAGAGAGGGCAAAAATCTAAGGGGAGTAAAAATGCCATCCTTCCCAAATTCACACTCTGCTCTTATCTCCTTCTTGAACGACCAAACCTTAAAGCCTACACCCAGAGGAGGATAATATTTGGCTACTCACTTTGATTTTGGGTGGGATTCAAACAATCTTTAATGTAATAGCTATATCTCAAGTAAGGGCTTAGATTTTGTAGCAAAATCTAGGAAAAATTCGCTGCAGTTTTCTATCGCCATGCATATAGTTCCATCTCTGTTTACAACAAGGGGATTATTTACTCCACAAGATATACTTATTTACTCCCACTAAAAACTTGCAACTATCACAAAATCCAAATAATAGATCCTCCAAACAAATAAAGAACGCCATCCATCCCTCTTGAGATTTAAAAATTGGGTTACTAATTCAAAATTTGTTATGTAATTTTTTCGGAAAAGAAAGACTTATACCTCTCCACACCTTTGATTAAATCCGTTTCATCCTACTTTATTTTGTTCCTAAGCTAGTTACAAGTTTAAGTTTTTCTAAAATGGGTCATGTCTTCTTTTCTAACCAAAAAAAACGTTGGAGAACAGAGCTTTTTAAATCAACAATATTTTTGCCATTTCTAGGATACATAAAATCTCCCTTTAATAAGCAGAAGAAAAACAATAAACCCTAACTGCCTAACCACTTAATGTACAAAGGAAATTAAAATAATAATATCTATTGTACCAATTAGGTCTATTCATTTCTGAAAACCACCATTTTTCTTTTGGTTGTTTCAAAATTGTGAATTTTTTTGAGCAGTATTACAATTCCGTCAGTGTTGCCACTTTGAACAGGGGAAATAAACAAGCTAACTAATTAGTTAAATTTGGCAACAGTTTTTCCCCTTAAAAACACAAATGTTGACGATCTGTAAATTCATAAGGGCAACTATACCTTCAAAGGAAGGTCACACCTTTTTTAAGCATTTTGTTGATCTCTTTATGCTGATTTTTTCATCCAAGTTTTTTTTTTTGTATTTTGTTTTTGGCATTAAGCTGCAAACAAAAATTGCATAGCTGCATATGTATGTCTTTCATTAAAAACTAAATTTCCAAATTTTTGGGAATCGGGATTAAATTCCCAAAGCTAAATATGGCTGTGAAATTTCCACTCGGAGGTGTCACTTCACAAAAAATGAAGAAGAGGAGGGCACAATGTTTTCAAAATCTAATGAGGGGGGGGGGGACAAAATTTGTTGGTTTAGCGATTTAAAAAATAAATAAAATACCAAAAAAGGTATTTTTCAGGTATCACAAAAAAAGATAGAACAATTGCCACCTCTTGCCCCCCCCCCCCCCTATTGACATCCCTTGTTTCAACGTATTTAATTCCATTAATCAAATTAGTGTCAGTTCAAGAGGTCCTTGGTAAATTGATAATGATGACACATAGAAATACATTTTTCATTTTTACTCTCCCCGAACATTTATGTTGCGTAACATACAGTCTTTTGAATTCCGGTTATTCAAGTGTCTTCTATTATACCTGCAAAGATATCAGTGCTTAAATGTAAATTTTTTCTTCGTCTACATACACTATACTTGAAACTTGATTCTTAAATGCTTAATGGCAGGCCTAAATACTCAGCCCGGGATGGCAGGCCAAATGATATAAATGGCAGGTCTAAATGGCACCTAAATGGTGCTTTTTTGCTTGGCAGAAAATTGATCCAGGCAGGAGCACTACTTCACGAAAATAAAGGAGGAGGGATTATTTTTCAGAATCTCAGGGGAGTGGGTAGTTTTTTTTTTGTTCCTTCGATTGTTTTTCAATGCAACTACCAACGAAAAACAGTTTTCGATAAAATAATAATAATAATATATATATATATATATATATATATATATATATATATATATATATATATATATATATATATAGATATATATATATATATTATATATATATATATATATTCAAAATCCAGGAGGAAGAGGGGGGGGGACCTCGCAGGTCTAATTAACACCTAAATAGTTTTTTTCCCCTTGGCGGAACACCGGTTAAATCAGGGGGCAAGCATTCCCAAAATTGTAAGGGGAGGGGGGGGATTCTTCAGTTTTTTCGATTGTTTTTTATTGAAAATGCCAAGTTTTTTCAGAATCCCCCTCTCCCAATTGGTATCACTGGATTGAATGGGTAGGTCTTCTCAGTTTAAATGGTTAGTTGTATGGATTGTCACCATTTAAGGTTCATACTTTACTAGCCTAACAACGGATAAATAAGCCTTTCCTAGCTATCACTACTGTTAATAATTGACATCAAACTTTTTTTTTTTTTGGGGGGGGGGTAATTTTTTTAAGGAAAAGTGTCAAAGTGAGAAAGAGTCACTGGTTGTTTGGTTGCGTGCATCAAATTTGCTGAAGTCTTACAAATCACAGTAGTGCTATTGCGATTATAGCTTAATCCATATTGGCATCGTTCCAAGTGAATGATGACATTTCCATCAAAACTCTGCAACACTCCCTGTTGCGAGAGCAACACTTCAATCACAGCAATGCTCACGTTTGAAAATCATATGCCTAAAGTCTCAGATCATAATCATGATCACAAATCTTTTTAATATATATCACAGTAGTAAACCAATTAAAAACAAAAGAAAAATTTCCTCCTTTAGATATTTTCTTCCATAATAAAAAAATGATTCACTTTATACGAGAAAGACTTGTGAATAACAAAGGCGAAAAAATGTCACGAGGAAAAGATTTAAAATTCATTGCCTAAACTGATTCTCTTCCTACCGCTGGTCATCCTGAATCCCTCCAACGGGGTAAGCTAACGTCGTATTTAAGGATTCGTTATGTTCCACTAAAGATTTCAAAGCGTAATGCAACACTAACTCTTTTAAGTCTTTGAATGTGAGGTAAGGGGGAGCAAAACCCAGACCACTGGCAGTTTGGAATATTTGACAGTGGCCAACGACGCCGTTGCACCTGGAATGAAGAAAAGATTAAAGAAACAGAAGAAGAAGAAGGCAGTTTCTTGTACTAGTGTGCGCCAAATTACAAATAAAACATAATGAAAAATGAGCAAAAAATAATCTAAAGACATATGGCATCAAACGGCTGAAAAACAGGGCGACGAACATGGTCCACCAGTCTCATATCCATAACCCTTCAGTATCGCTATTTTGACCATCTTTCTCAACTTTGAACCAATAGTAGCGTGGAATTCTGATTTTACTTGAGAAAGAGTGGTTATCATTGGCTTTCAGTGACGCTTTGGCTAAATGCATAAGATACCACTTACGCTTTAAATAACTTTGTCAGTGAAAAACGCCCCTGATTAGTTGAAAGTGATGTTATGCGAACACTTTCATCCAGTCAAAGACCATTTGACGATACTGTTGGTTCAAATCTGAGACAAATGGTACAGTTTCTAATTTTTAATTTCTTTCTTGTGTGTTCTTTTATTATTATTTTTTTTTCATTTATTTGTTTATCTAGGGAATGAAGCAAATTGCTTAAGAATAGGAAAACTTCTAGGAAAATAGGAGAAAGGCCTTTTTTTAAATGATTTTCAGGCAATTTTCAAAATATGAGAAATAGAAAAAATGTAATTGGGAAGACCGATAAAGCTGAATTCTGAATATCAAGTGATAGTAAAAAAAATTCGGTTACTTTAAGACATTTGAACCATAATATTGTAGTAAAAACACTGAAAACTTGCACAGAGAATAAACCTTAGACTCGAAAGCTATTCCTGAAAACGATCATGTATAACAGGTTTTTTTCAATGGTATTTAATTTAAAATTAGCAAACTTTTTTTTTCTTTCACTTAGGTAACTAAACGAATCAATGCAAACCTTAAACAGATCAACAAAGAGTTACTAATTACACAAAAAAAACACTTTTAAGGTCTTTATATTTCAATTTTTTTCACGCGAAACTTAAAAACAGCAAGTGTAAAATATTAATATTTTTAATTTAAATTTCAAAATTAGATTTTCACACATAAAATATCCTCCTTCCCTCCCAATCTATTTAAAGCTCCATTCTTTACCCGCTTCAATGAAGTCTCAATTCCCCTTTAAATCCTTTTTTATGACATCTTCCCAGCCCAATCGGAGATGACTTACTTTACATATGACTCAGCAGAGAATGACCAAAAGGCACAATCTTCCGATTTAAAATATGAGAAAATTCTTCATATCATTTTCAGAATTCATATATTTTAAAATTAATTTCATTTCCCAAACCTTCATCCATTAAACTCGGCCTACCTATCTTTTATTCTTTCATTAAGGCCCATGAAAACGGAAACAGGAAACATTTTTTGCATAGCATTAGCCAATGATATACATAAAAAGAACGATATACCTGAACCTACCCTAGGGCAAGTTTAAGAATATACATGAATATATATATATATAATATATACATATATATATATATATATATATATATATATATATATATATATATATATATATAATATATATATATATATATATATATATATATATATATATATATATATATAATATATATATATATATATATATATATATATATTATGTAGGGAGTTCTCCGACCCGTATATCTTAAGGGGGCATCTGACATCACACATTAGAAAACGTAATAAGATATTTGTTCTTTCATTTGCTTAACTATTAGAAAAACTGCAAACTTTAGATCAACAAGACAAATCCATGTATTGAATAAAATAAATAAATAAATAAGAAAATCCATATTTGTTGAAACAGATTGCACTAATTTGCAAACTTTGCGATTTGATGAGAACATTATTCAGGTTTTTATTTTTATTTTGTTTATTGAACAAAAATAAATAATGAGGCAAAAACGTACCAAACTGATTGAAATTGTATATATTTAGTGTAGTGTAAGACAGATTTCACTTAAAGCCAAAGACCATGAAATAACTTACACAATAGAAAGGGCGTAAGGGCTAGAAGTTCCAGGTCGTATTAAGAAACTCCCATTCGGTTTATTGGCCAGTTTTTTCTCTGCTTCTCGCCGTCCATAATTCTCAAAATACCAATATTTTTCATCCTTATGATAAAATAACGGATCGTCAACACCAACTGCGTATTCACTTGCGTCGCTGTACCCATTACGGCCTGAATCTGAACTTCCACGGCTTTGAAGTAAAGTTAAAATCATTTCCCGTTTCACACCGTTTCGTTCCAACCATCTAGAAAAAAGATTAAATAAACAAAATGTTTCGTTCTCAAACTGGATTAGAACATATCACCGTGTAAGAAAGATCGCCGTACGCCCAAGCATTCAAGTTGTTTCAGATAGTGCCACGAGTCTTGCCCTCTCCCTCTCCAAGCATCTATAGAATCCCAGACGTCCATGATTTCAAATAGAAAGTAAGAAAAGTACATGGGATGATTCAGTCTTGCAAGCACCTATTTAACCGCTGCCTTTTTGGTACAAATTCACGACTCTTCCGCTACCCCTTTTCATATTTAAGCCCTTTTAGCCCATATTTACTCTAAACAAGGAAAAGGAAACAACCCGTAGTGTATGTTATAAGCTTTAAAAATACCTGTTTAGCCCCCCTCCCCCCGATCAGCACACTATGTTCTTGATAATCTCTTGGCAGTGATCACGAAGTTCCTTAAATCTCCAGACATAGCACGTAGAATGTGTAAAACAATAGTCAGCAGTGTGTCTTTTTATGTTTATAGTTTTGCCATTAATTCGTCATTTTCATTTCGATTCTCTTTCGAAGAGTATTAACCTGATGTACCAAGGACAGTGAAGTGAATTCTATTTGAAATTAAACTTACACAACACAATATATCTTAAAAAATTTAGAAAAACTGATAATTAAATTTTTAGTAAAAAAGTCCTCCATATGCAGTTACACAGTTTTGGGTAATTACCCGTGCCAGATTTAGTACCGAAGAATCGATGCTAATCGGTGCTAGATCTAGCACCAGATTGAACCGCAAAATCTCTAATCTAGAATTGCGGTTTTGTTTACTGCGCTGTCCGCAAGTTGTGAAATATTTTAATTATTCTAAGACACTACTCACTTACTGTTGATAGAAGGGTTATAATGGCTGATGACAGCCACTTCTTAGTTAGTATACAATATATTTGGGTATTTATTTATATCAATGGACAGTTTAAAAAATGAAAAGGGAATACTTTTATATAAGAGAGGAGACAGTTGGCAGTATATAAGTCTTGCCGGTGCCAGATTTAGAAAATAAAAACGTGGGTGAAAATCAGCTAAAAAGAAATAAAAACATATGACATCAAACATCTACCCTTCCTTTGAAGGTCTTGTTGTTCTTAGAAATTCACCAATAGTTGTTTGTTCGTTTTCACGGTACAACGTGGCAATACTGGCGAAAATTTGATATTCCCTAAGATTTTCATAGTAAAAAAAAAAAAAAAAAAAAAAAAAAAAAAAAAAAAAAAAAAAAAAAAAAAAAAAAGTAGATCATTGATTTCGAGTATGAATAAACCGAAAATGGGCCCAGGAGAAAAATATTTTGGTTCTTGGTATTTTAAGATGTTCGTTAATTTTTTCTCCTACTGTCTAATATAGTTATAGATGGGTAATATAGATTAGGATGGAAGGAAGCGTGCGTAGCTGTGTTTGATTCAGGCGGCTTGGTACTACAGTGAGTTGTTAGTACTAGTAGCAGTGACAAAATTCATTCATACAAAGTTAAATAAAAATTAAACCTTAATTATAATTTCAAATATCTAATTAAAAAGCAAGTAAAACCTTTTTTACATTCATCTATTTAATGGGAAAGGATTCAGTTAGGGAATTTATGGGATTTTTTTTATAATTAATAAACGTAAACGACATCCATTCATAAAAATTAAGGAAGGAAAAATTGAAAACTAAAGACTCAATGTATTCTAAATCATGTAGCCTTTTAGTTTGAATGGGAAACAAAAATAGTGAGACAAGAATAAAAACAAATCAGGAAAGACAACCAAAAGCCAGTTTTTGCGAAAATATAATTGAATAAAAGTAAGTAAAGAATACGGCATTGGACTTTACAGTCAGTACCAGCGGTACTGATCTCCGTTTCCTAGTCTTTCAACAGGAAGTGCAGGGTTGGAGGCCGACCATCCTATGCTTTCACGCACCCTTCCTATTTACCTTCCCCAGATTTCTCCAAGAACCCATTCAGAGCTGGGTAAACTCGGGCTAAGCTTACAGTGTCACAACACTGACCCTCGTCCCAAACCAAGTAACTGGGTACACTAGGATTCGAACACTCACCCTCTCGGACAAAGAATCATAAATCCGGCGCACCAATCCACTCGGCTAGGACGGCGTTCTTAGTTTAATAAGTTCTTTTAATCTAATTGGTTTTAATCTATTTTAATATAATTGGTCTTACGTCTCTTTAATCTGATTTTGAAGGGGGGAGGGGTTAAAATTTAAACCTATCTGATTTAGGGAGCTATCCATAATGTTTTAGACGTTTTTGAAGTGCAGAGGGGGGGGGATTCTCGAGCCAAATTTCAAGGAACCAGGGACAGTGAAAATTAAATCTGATTTTTTGAATCGGTTACGTGGAAACTTCCTTAACCTGTATATCCCTACAAAATCATGAATTCAGTTTTTAATGAGAGACTTCCATATGCAGTTTTGGCATTTAGGTAGTAGCGGGTGTCAAATCAAAAAAAAAGACGTGGGGGAAGTAGCAGCAAAAAATAAGCTAAAAAGCACATGGTGCCAAACAGCTTAAGGAAGGTGCAGCTTTCTGTAGAATTTGTAGCTGGCTTAGGGAATCAATGTTTGGATTTGCACATACGAAAAGCATTGCAATTTTAGCCAATTAGTTTCGCTTATTTATTTTCATGGTTCAATGTAGCAGCATTGATGATGTCCTAGCAGCTTCATATTTTTAAAAAAAAGAGGAAAAATACTAGAGAAAATCACGGTTTTAGGTATGAATAGAATAGACCAGAGAATATGAATATACCTGAGAATGGTCCAGGGGGCGTAATTTTTTCCTAATTTGATGTCCTTGTCACATTAAACTTAAAACCAAAAATTGAAACTAAAGTTGCATTAAACTGAACATACTGTTTACATTTACAGACATCCTAGAACAAAAATAGGAAACACTTTTTAACACCACAGCATTTGATTAGTCTACACCATGACTTTTAACAGATCTCATATAGGGGCTGAAAACATAAGCGAACACATAGCAGGAAATACGGAAGCACCCCCTCACCCACCTGGGGAGTTGAATGTCACCCCTCAATAAATTTAGAGAAATCCAAATAAACAGCATGTTACATATTTGTACCAAAACATCCCTCTTTATGTACTCGGACGTCCTCGACAAGTAACATCCGCAGTTTTTGACCCGGCAGAGACTACTAACCATTTACACTTAGACATATTGAGCCTATTTATCCCAAATTTGTAACACAATAATACAATAAGAATTACACAATAATACAGACATTTATAGAGATAGTTCTGTAAACCTGAAGATTTCGACAACATTAGGAACAGGGGCACATATTGGGGAGGTAAACAGGAGGCTTGGGTGATTGCCCCCTGTATTTTAAAACTGAATTGAAATTATCGAAAAAAAAAACAAGAAATATATAACCATTTAACAAAACCTACAGTATTTTGCATACAACAAAAACAACAAACACTCCAACTTAGTAAGACTATGGCCTTTTTTTCACTAAAAAAAATAAGAAAAAATAGTATAATCCCCCCCCCCGTAGATTTTGAAAAATACATTTGTTGAAGAATGAATAAAATCTCTCCCCTTCCTCATTTTCATGAATTAGCACCCATTGATGGAATGGTAATAGAGGTGGCAATCCCGATGGTTATAATAGGTGGACCATAATTACTAATATTCAAAAAATCATTTACTTGACACTTAATTAGCTCTCAAGTTTCCTGCGTAAAAAAAAAAACAACATAAAAACAAAAATGATTTTTAATTTTTCAATGTTTGTTCACGTGGATTAAAATGCCTCTGTCTCTGTCTCAACAAATCTGAAACAGATCCCCCCCCCCCGTATGGGACAAGCTCCTTACACTGAAAACTACGCATAAAACGTCAAAGTAACTCTCCCGCTAAACTCAAATAGTTTAACGGATCAAATCAAATATTGGGATCCCAAATTAACTCAATGACAAAATTCCCCAGCTCCCCCTTCCCCTTTTAGAGAAAAAATTCCCTACGTCAAGAACCACACAAAAAGTAACTCTTCCTTCAAACTCCTAGTGACCAAATTGTTGCTCAATATATAACATTTATTTTTCTACCCCTTGGTTATTTGACCTAAAGGGAATTCGATTGTTCCACGTGCCGGTATCTTATTCCTTTCAAGTAAACACGTATAAGTAAAGTCTCCTAATTCGGAGGATTATCAAGTAAATCCTCAAGGCATTTTCAAATCAATCCAAAAAATAACATAGAGGTACTTCTTTGAAAACGAATCAGTGAAATAGCTATTTATTTTAGTTATTAAATTTAAACCTTAAATATTAAATTTGTTAATATTAATTAAATTATTGTTATCTTTTAGAATCACCAAATGAACTTTAATATTCAATTTATTAAATGAGTGTGTGTCATTCAGGGACACTGTAATTTCTATGGGGTTCTCTTATTAACGCAGAGACTAAGAGTTAATTAAGTGCTTTGAAGCTAAAATCTAAAGAATGAAAAACATTACAGAAATTAAATTTTAAAAAAAGAATGAAAAAAAAACAGCAAAATTGGAAAGGGAAAGATTTGAGAATCAAACAAAGGGAGAAGCAAAAAATGAGAAAATAGGCAACAAGAAAGAAGAAAAGATATCGGTCCTTAGCAAAGTCGTATTCAGAGGGGGAGCTCCCAGCCCTGAACTCCCCCTCCCCCCATGAAATCTATGTTCGACTAGCAAAACGCCACAAAAATGCGTATAAATAATTCGTGATGCGTTTTTTTTTTTTTTTTGCAAAATTTGCAAGGGATAAGGTATAAGGAAAGGGGTAAGGATAAAGGACAAGGAAAAGGTATAATTGGGAAATAGAAAAAGAACTTACACTTGGAGTTGCTCTCTCGTCCTATGAAGTTGGGTCAATTGTGGCTTCAAGGTGTTCATTTCCCTCTCAACAGAACGGATAAACGCCGAATCCTTCCGAAGTTCAGAGCCCAGGGCACACCTGTTTTCTTGAATGACAGAAAGCCGGCTTTTTAAACGATTCCTGTTCTCCGAAAGCCTGGAAAAGGGGCATTTTTAGTGGAAACCAAGACATGTGTAGCAACAACTTCAACTAACATTACAAATTCGTCCAGCATTAAGCCATTAGTCCCATACATCAAGGACAGCCACGTGGACAGGGGGAGGGCCTTAATTTCAAAACCCCTTCCCCTAATTATTTTTATTTGCAATTTTCCTGTAATGGCTGGAGAGGAATTCTGTTGAGCTATTTCCTAGCACCCTTACATCAACGACCCCACACACAATTGTTATGTTGGGAAATCTTTGTGTTGAAGGCGATGGATGAGAGGCTCAGACGTTCGAATTAAGGTACATTACGTTCAGCTTCGAGTTCAATGCTTATGTAGTTAGAGGGATGATTATAAATAAATAATAAATATATATATATATATATATATATAGTATATATATATATATATATATATATATATATATATATATAGATATATATATATAATATATATATATATATATATATATATATATATATATATATATATATATATATATATATATAATATATATATATATATATATATATATATATATATATATATAATATATATATATATATATATATATATATATATATATATATATAATATATATATATATATATATATATATATATATATATATATATATTGTATATATATATATATGGGGGGAGGGACATTTTTTATGAGAGTAGGGGGTAAAGATGGGCGATGGTAAAAAAAGACTGTATTCAATAATTTGAATAAGAAGTGCCCATAGACTCATAAAAATTTAGGATTTCAGCTGGAGTGCCTGATCTTCGAGTCCTCGCCCCCTTGGGTACAACACTGCTAAGTTGTAAAATTATAATTTCCGCTTTTATTGAGAATATATGCTTTTGAGGCATTTAAAATTAAGTATTTAAAAGTATATAAGTATTAACATTAGACGATTATTTATATTCGACACTAAATATATAAAAACGCCTACATGTGCAGAGGTTTTTTTTGCAATATACCCCCCCCCCCTAAAAAAAGATTATTTGATCATTTGAATGAGAAGTTCCCAGAAACTCATAAAAAATGTAGGTTTTTGGGAGGGGGGGGAACCCAAAGCATATCTCTGGCAAGAAGATAAAATTCAAATTCCATTATTAATTTAGAATTTGCACTCTCAAAGCATTTAAAGTATCGAAACGTGTAAATTTATGATTAAAGCATCTAAGAGTGTAACAGTAGAAAATAAGTATTTAAACTTTTTACTAAATTTCATTTCAAACTAAATCCACTAAAAAGGCTAAACAAAACTTAGCTTAAATAGTTTAATTCAATTTAGTTAATCTAGTTTAGATATATTTAATTTATTTAATGGATTTGACTTAAATATTGTACTGTATAATGCACAGTTAAATACTAAATATTACAGTAAATTGTATTTAAAATAAGCATTTAACGCTTAAAGCATCTAAGTATTAATATTAGATAAGTATTTAAACTTTTTCTAAATAGTATTCATTTCGCTATACCATCACTGAAAAAAGACAAAATAAATTACCAGAAAATAACTAATATGGCACATAAAAGACCAGATGTCTAGACATAAAAAAAGCGAGCATTAGAAAAAAAATTGCGTTTCCAACCGAAAAGCTTTTCTGAGAAAACTCATAAAATTTAACCAACATTGCAGACAAACATACACACACACACACACGGAACTCTTTTTCATGTCGACTCAAATTTTGACAATTAATTCTTTAATATTATTTTGATAGAAAAACAAAAAAGACTCAGAAAATTTTACAATCGTACCGTCTTTTCACAAAAAATGTCAATTTGATGAGAATCATGAATTCCCAAGGGGGTGCTGACTTCCTGCCAAGTGGTGTACATCTCGGAACGTCACGTGTGCCAAACACTTGTGCTTTGCACACCCAAAACACTTGGCACTGTTCCGCCACGTTTGGCACGCGCCCCAGAGGATCAGCTAATAGTAAAAATTATGTCAATTTGATGAAAATGAAAATAATGTTGATATTTAAGTATGTCCAACGGCCGAGTGCAGCCCTAGCTTCTTCCAATATGAATAAAAAAAAAAAAAAAAAAATCTGAGTTATAATTTTATTCTTTGGACATAATTAACAAAAAAAAGGTTTTCAAATTGAAAGAAAATGGAAAAAAAAGAAAAGAAAAATTGGATTAAGGGAAAGCACTATTTATTACACACATGGATTTTTGTTCTCTTATTGACGCAAATTTTGACAATTATCTAAAATCGGATTCACAGAAAGACAAAAAGCACTAGCAAAACGTTTTACAATCGCATCGCTGTTTCGGCATTTAGAAGAGGCACGTGTGTATTTTCAATGCCCGGGGCAATGTTAGCCCCCCTCCGTCTTATTATCAACGAGATTCTACTTAAATGTGCCAAAAAGGGCATTTCTCAATGAAAATACCTCCAAACATTCACTTTGCAAAACCTAAGGGAAGGAAAGGCCACCCCCCCCCCCCAATTGACACCCCTGGTAAAATAAACAAACCGACCACTTCGGGTATGAAAATATTTAAATAAATATAACCAACTCTCTTTGTGCAAAAAAAAGAACAACCGGAGAAAGAATTCAGATAGAATATGAGATCAAGAGATATTCAAGTTCTAGAGTGGAGATATACAGCTTAATTTGAGGTATCTGTCAAAGTCCGACGTTAGTAACTTGTGTTTCACCACATATCTTCGGATACTAAGTTTTGAATGATAAGCCAAAACACATTTACTAAAGGGGTAGCGATCCCCCCTCGAATATCATCCCTCCCTCCACCGTAAAGTTTAGAAACAACTTAACCTGTAAAGAAAGATACAGTTTTAAGTCGGAATTTAGGCTCGACTTTATAATTCATTCGTTGTTCGCTGCGTGTTTTCCCAGACTCCTGTCTTGCGATTTTTCTCCGCAACGGAACGCCAAGAACTCCGTTGCGTTTTCTTTCAATCATTTGATTTTTTGTTCATTTTTTGCAAATATTTGCTCCTCATTCCAACATGTACTAGAAACACTTCTCTAGGCGATATGCTGTTTGAAGCTTTCGATCCGATTTAGTAACCGATTGGATAAAATTGTTGATTTTCCTTGGAGAAGTATCAAAATCAACTTAACGGAACTTGTTTGCGTTCCTGTTGCATCAGAAGGGAGAATACTGGGAGTCATTTTCTCCAAAGACTGTTCTTTTACCGCACATGTTGAGGGTGTAATTAGGAAGTGTAACACTTCTGTTCAAGCACTGTCTAAAATGTGTCGTTTCGGTTGCGATGTCGAAAGTCTCCTCCGCGCCTACCTTTGCTATGTGCGGCCAGTCTAGGAGTAGGCATGTCCTGTGTGGGGCCCTTCCATACTACATACTGCTCACCTAAGGCACAACCTAGAGTTAGTGCAGAAAAGGGCAGTTAGGATTATCCTCGGATGCAGTGATATTCCCCACCAAGAAGCACTCAATAAACTTGAAATCCAGTGCCTTGAGCAAAGACTGAGCAATCTCATCATGAGATATGGAAAAGCATTGGTGTCAAACCCAACCCACCGTAATATTCTCCCCACAGATGCCCCACCGAACAGAAAAACCCGACAGAAACTCGAACTGACACCTATACGTGCACGAACATACCGATATTGTAATTAATTTGTACCATTTGTTACGTCTATGTTTAACATGTAACGTTGCAATGTTTGTGTTTATCTCTGTCTATATTAATCGATGTTTAATATGTAATGTTGTGCCCTTTTCTTACGTCTATGTTTAACATGTAATGTATTTGCAACTGTAAATTAGCCAAGAGCTACGAAAATTGTGTAATAAATCGTCCTCTCTCTCTCTCTCTCTCTCTCTCTCTCTCTCTCTCTCTCTCTCTCTCTCTCTCTCTCTCTCTCTCTCTCTCTCTCTCTCTCTCTCTCTCTCTCTCTCTCTCTCTCTAAGGTTATGATTTTAGAGTTTTGTTCATTACCATGGGTACCGAGCGAATGCTCTTTCTTTGTATGTCAGTTGATAGTGCATTTTTCCCCCTTTTTTCTAGTAAAAGGTGTGTTTTTCTCTTTTTCCTTAATGTACTCCTCTAGCTAGTTTGTATTTTATCTTTTATATGCATAAAGAAAAAATAAATTATTATTTGTTACAAAATTGCTGTGTAAGTTTATAGACAGAAAACATCTAGATACGTTATTTCCGTCTTCCCTAGGGAAAGGGGGTATAAATGCTCCTGGCGGTGGACTTCCAATACCCCCTTTCCAACTAACTCACAAAAAATTATACTTTCTATAGATTTTACGAAGTTGCAGCAACAAGACATCATATAAAAACACAATAAAAGACATCAAAATAAAACAGAATTCCCCCACCGGACCCTTTAAGGTCTATTCATACCTAGATTTTTCTTTTGGACGTAAAAGCATTCGTATGTAAAAATTCAAACCTTAAAAATGGATTGGTTGCCAAAGACATCTACAACTTTAAGGGAAAGCTATACCTTTTTAAGGTGTTTGATGCCATATATTGGTGCCATATACACCTTTTTAAGGTGTTTGGTAAAAGACGACTTTAGCTTATTTTAGCCTATATCCTTTTTCACCTATGTTTCTTGTATTTCAATTTAGCGCCTGATACAGCCAAAAACTTGCATAGCCCAATATGGAGGTTCTTCTCATTAAAACTTGAATTCCAGATAATTTTTTTTCTAATTTTTTTTGTAAGATATATATAGTGAGTAAGTTTCCACTTAACCGACTCAAAAATCAAGTTTCATGCCCGTTATTTTTAGTATTTTAAGAGCTACAGGGGCATGACCGCTTGGGTCCCACAATGAGGCATTTGAGAAACCATAATGGAGAAAAACCTCATGAGTGAGAACCAGGGGCGTAATGTCGTCAAAATCCTGGCGAGGAGGGGGGGGGGGCAAAGTTGAAGCCAATTTTCCCAAATCAATGACTGAGCATATGGGAAGAGGCATTGGTGAAAAACTATATGAATCTGAAATTTGCAAAAAGGAGTTTTATCAGAACCTCGTCCCTCGGAATTACATCCTAGTAATACTTACAGCCTAAGCTCTTGCGGTTGAGCCTCTCTTTCATATTTATCAAGGAGTGTAATTTGTTCCTCGAACATTTCTTCTGCATGCTTGAAAGCTTCCAGAGCCTGTTTTTTCACAGCCACGGCCGAGGACATCTGACAGAAGTCTTGGTGATAGCCTTCGTAAGACCTCCACTTCATCAAATAGGAGTCATGAGCGTCCACTAGACGCTGAATAGCGTTCTCCCTGTCTTCAACACTCAAACCCGACAGTTCTTCCGCCTATAAGACACAGATCAAATTTAATGCCTTAAAAGAACAAATTTCTTTCAAAAAAAAAAAGTTGCGGTTCTGGCCTCTCTTGCACCCAGAGAAAAATCTTGATTATCCCCCTTTTTTCACACAGAATTTAAGGCCAAATTTTAACAAAATTTCTATTTATTAATTGCTCATTTATTAATTTCAATTAATTAACTAATTAATAATTTTCTGTTCAATTATTTTAACTATTATTATTTCATTTCTTAATTTTACTAATTAATTAATAATTTATTAATAATTTCCACTTATTAACTGCACTCTCTAATGTATTTTATATTTTTTTTTCTAAAATTACAAAATGGTTATAACCACTAGATTATTTATTTGAAAATTTGCACCCTTAAAATTTCTGCACCCGGGGCAAGTGCCCCCTCTGTCCCACCCCTAAACCCCCCCCCCCCCTGCTTAGACCACACTGCCTTTCCTTTTACAATTAAAACGAAACAAAAATCTTCAAAAAGGGTAATTTTTTCGTTTCACTCTTATTAAGTTATTTCACTCGTTTTTCAACATTTTCATTCCGTTTTAATTCCTCAAAAAAGAAGAAAAACAAAAGACTGGGTCATATATTCTTAAGACTATATCGAGTTGCCTGTGACGGGATTAGGCATATACGACCTGTACGGCTGCATTGGGCCATGTACCCCTAGGGGCCCCGTGCCTCAGTGTAGGCATAACCAAAAATACAAGGTTGCGTCAAAACTCTACCATCTCGTTGCATCATGAAAACACCGCACAGAGCAATCCCCCATGCTACAGGCGATAACTTGCCCTGAAATCACATTTGAGACCACAAAACACCTATACAATAAGATTTAATTAAATGTATGGCGCAAATGCAATTCCCGGTTTGTAGTAATAGCCTTTGGGATTCCGCAAATTAATACTGCGCAGGCACCGAAAAGATCTAACCCGGCCACGGCCATTTGCATTATTCACGGCTAAAACTATATAACTTAGAATTGTAACAACAGTTTTTCAAAGGGAGGTGAGGGTGTATAAATGAATTAGGATAGTTTAACTGATTGGGGACAAAATTGGACGACTTTCAAAAACTAAAGAGGGAGATCACAGCCCTTTCCGATCTAAAAAAGTGATACAACACGAAAAACACCATGGCACATCCTCTCTTGGGAGCATAAAACCTACTGATTGAATCTGTATAATGAGTACTTGCTTCTGGTACTCTTTGTACAACTTCAAGTGGTACAAAAGTTCAGAGGCAAAGATTAGGGATAGTATCAAATGGGTCGGTTCTTTATCCAGCAAAACCCCGCTTCGCACGATTTTTGTCGCCTCTCTACGTTCACTGCTCGGATAGCAAAATAAAACATAAAATACAACTTTTGTAATTAAAACAATTACAAAATAAAACTTATTTGTGCATCGTATACCTTCTAAAAACCCAGATAACATTTAGCCTAAGTTTCGTTCGATTTGATTGTACCTGTATCCTCTTTTTTCACACAAACTAGCTATAAAATTCGATCAACATACAATTTAGTCCTCAATTTTAATTGAAAAAGGTTTCTATAAATACAGCCACATTTACTACCGTTAACAACAATAACACTAACGGAGTAGAATAAAGTGCCTCCCTCCCTATCATGACCATTACAGTAACAACCACTAAACCGATCAATAAAAAAACACAAAATTTTCAGCAAGTGTAAAAAAGTAGCTGGCCTCATAAAATTAGCAATTTTTCAGGCGTCACGAACCTAAGGGCTCTTTTAGTCATGGTCAATTTTATGTTGCCGTAAATAGGCTCATAAAACAAAGTCTGCATTATTGAGGTTTGTGAGGTTATTGATATCTATACTATAACAATTACAGAGCCTATCGGACCAAAGGATAAAACATATAACCCTTTTACCCAAAAAAAATCCAAAGTTCCCTCAACCCCCTCCCCCTAAAAAGTTCCGTCAACCCCCTCCCCCTAAAAAGTTCCCTCAACCCCCTCACCCTAAAAAAGTCCCCTCAACCCCCTCCCCCCTAAAAAACCTTTACCCCGGAAGTTTCATTTCGATCTTTCAGCTGTAATACAAAACGCAGAAGACTTACTAAAAGTTCATATTAAATTCACCACCATTTAATGAGACCTATTGACTGCATAATTATAAATACTCATTTGGCTTCATGTACCCGTTGTATAGCGTGATTTTCAGAACTGAGAGTTACGGACGTTACCCAATTATATATGAATGATGCAGGAGGAATAAATCACGAAATCAATCCATAAAAATAAACTGTATTTTTAGTACGCGTAAAAAAGTAGCCTGGATCGTAAACACTGCCATTTCGTACGTAGTCACCTTAGGCGTTGCTGTGAAATTGGTTCGAAAAGCAAAGTATGCAATGGAGCTTCCAGACTAAGACGTGAGAATTCTGACGCTTACAGTTATAGGATACGTATATAAGCTTTCAGACTAGCTACTTTCCCTTCAAAACAATATAAGCAAAAACTCCATAGATTCCTTTCTTCCTTTTAGAAAACACCCTTTTCATCGTTTGGCGTTTGCTTTAAAAGGTTTCAACATGACAGATGTCATCGGCAGCAAATGGAATCCCAATTTCGTCATCGGAACACGACAAATGGAAATCATAACTATAAAAAATTTATGGTAAACTCACTTGTCATTTCTCCACCAATGCTTCTGGCCAAGGACGCTCATGCATTCTGGATTTTATATGTATTTTTGTGGCCAGACTGTCTTATCGTAAATATTATTACTTCCCTTTTTTAACAAATCAACAGATCTTGTGTTCAATTTCCTCCATTTTTTAAGTTTTACTGTAGTAAAGCTGAGCAAATTTCAACTCTGCTACATTCGTAATTGTATTACTTTGCGGATGTTCGACTTTAAGCTCCGTTATCATCCGAAAAATGGCTAGTCTGAAGAGGAAACAGAAGCCTAACTTTTGACCTGAAAATGCTCGGATCTTGAAGCTACTTACTATGTACAGGAGAAAAAACCCAGTAAAATGTTAATACAAATTTCCACTAACATGAGCTATTAAACAGTTCTCTATGATATTGCAGTGCCCCATTAGCAGCGGAGAAAAAATAGAGGCCACATCAGTGCTTCCCATGCAAAAAAGTGATTTTGCTTAATGTTCGACTCAAGGTTCAAGTATATGGTTTTCGGCTATGTTGATTCCAATAATGTACTTCTTATTTCGATCCAATTTGGTTTCAAAATGATTACACGTGGTTGATCGAGGTTGGTCCTTTACCAGGTTGCAGTTATCGTTGCAACCACGTCGAAGCAAAGTTTTCAGATAGCGAAAAATTAGCATGCATCGTAAAATTAGCCATCTTTCATGCATCATATACCAACGGGCTCTTTTAGCCACGGTCAGTTTCATACTACTACGAAATTAGCTCAAAAGGAAAATATTTGGAGTGAGGTTCTTGAAGCTACATATTGGGGACAAACTGTACAAAAACTAAACATACTAGGGCCTTTTCACAAGAATATGTCTTTCACAACACAAATTGTCTCTCTGAATGCTCTTTAATAGAGAATCTCTTAAAGCTATATAGATAAGGATCCCATCAGGTACAGAAAAAAAGACCTTTATGTCTCAATGTCTGTATATTTAAAATTTTGAACCAAAATATCTACTTCAGGGGACACTTACATTCCCTCCCCTCCAGCGACAGCAAAAATCAGCAGAAAAGTCAATAGCAGACAGTTTTTGTTTATATTTTGTTTTGCATAAAAAATTTGTTTATATTTATTTTTGTCACGTTTTTATGATTCAAACAAACTGGGATTCAAACCCCCTACCCCCCTGGATACGGCATTGCGGATATGTATCCACATTTTGAGAATCATTTAAAAAAGCGTTAAAAGTTATGCACTGCAATTACGAATCCGTAATATTATGAAAAACAGAGGTCATTGACTTCATTCAAACCAAGTTCAAAACATTCCTTAGTCGAAAATTTGCCCAAGAAAATATTTGTCTTGGTTCCTATTCCCTTGATTAATCAATATAAAACGCTTTTAAAGCTAAGATAATTAGAGTAATATTATAGTCTTTAAAGGCTGGAAAAAAGGAAAAGAACGTGGATAGAATAGGCAATAAAAAGTCTCATATTAAGCGTCCCAAAATCTCCAAACATCTCAAGCATTTCAACATCAAACATTCAAACATCTCAAACATTCGAAAATTGCTACCATCATAATTACACGTATTTTGAATATGAGGTCCTAGTGACTGAGACCAAACCCCGGCTAAGAGTCTAATTTATTATATATTTTTTAGTATTATCATTCAAAACTCGAAAAAAAATTATTCCCCCTCCCCCTAGATTTTGAAGAACCCATTTTCTTGCAAATCTTCAATATATACAACAAAATCATTGCCTATTCTTCCCTCATACTTTCATGAATTGGCACTCCTGATGTGTCTTATGGAGTAATAAGCATTTGGCAGCCTATTCTGTAAATGTAGTTCGTAGTATGCCTGTACCCATACCAACATACCAAGAAGGGATAGAGGGGGAGGGCATTCGGAATTTTAGGACGTCCCACAAAAGCTATAAGAAAGGGTAGTCTAAAAATGTGCTTTGTCACTCGTAAACCGTGTGCTTTACATCACGTTTCATTTTTGTAGTAATTAATAATGTAAGTAATATTATAATTTGCTAACAATGACGTTCAGGTATTTCATCTGACAATAACCAAAATCGTTCGAAAAAGGAAAATAAAAAACCGGAATGTAGTGAAAAAATGAAAATAATTAAGAAAACAAAATTCAAAAACCTATGATGTTCAGCCAGCTTTTTTTCTAATGGCTGAAAATCACTCGTTTTCCTATTTTTATTATTTGAAAAAATTGAAAGAAAGTCAGGTTTTCATTTGGCGTAGTAGGGTCATAACAGAAAGCTAATCATCCAATTAAAACGAAAAATGGTTTTTCAATTAGGTGATTCATTTGGTGATTCAATTAGGTGATTCATTAGGCGTTTTGTGCGTAAAACTTTATATGAAAACAGAACTTAGTTTAGATACTATATTTGCATTTTACAATTGGCAAAAGTTGACCAGATTTAATCAGATAAATCAGCATTTTAAAAATAAAACTGGTTTAATAGGATACTATTTTCCTCATTTAAGTTTAAGTGATGTGTATTAACCTGTTGAAAATCGATTCTTTCTTAAACAGTTGGTGCTTGACAACACTGTTTCTCACATGGTAACAAATCCCAAACTTGACACGTGGAAATATATGACTTAGTTTCCAAGGACGTTTTTAAGTTTCCAGGGAAAAAAGCCAAGATAGAAGAAAAAAAAATTGAAAAAGATCAAAAGGATTATATCTGGAAAATAAAAAAATTATGTTTTCTGGGGTTCATTTTTTTATCAATATCATTCAAGAAAAGAAGAAAAAAGACAGGAATGCGGCGAAAAACAAAAGAAAAGGAAACAAAACTAAAAAACACTGAAAATCACTCTTAATTTTGGTTTCTTAATTTTTTACATTATTTTCTTCGTATTCTTCGCTTCTTTTTTATTAAACGTCATGTACAGCTAGTCTGGTCTTAGAATGTATATTGTGACCAATATTTTGAAAAAGGGCAGCTTGTTAAGGCTTTCCAGAGTAAGATTTTTTTTAAATGCAACAGCTTCATTTCCAACTATTTTTGCTAACGAAAAAAAAAAATCCTCGAATATTTTAAAAGCCAAACAAGATTCAAGAAAATAAATCATATTCGTTGATCTAACTAACTCAGTTGGCGCAAGTGGGTTCCAATTTCAGTTTTACAAAAAACGTCATAAAACGTCATTTACAAAAAAACGTCATAGACCCATTTATGTCATCGCAATCTGTATTTGGACTCAAACCATTTCCCACGATTTTGGACTCCTTTCAGATATGGCCACAAGATTCACTATACGTATTTATTTAGTGTTCACCAATTGTATATACCAATTCAGGGTATATATTTCAACACTAGGGGGGGGGGGGCAAATTATAAACTTACCTCCCATTTACATCAGAAATAAAATTTGCCCCCCCCCCCCTATTGTTGAAATATATACCCTGAATTGGTATATATATATATCTATATATATATATAATATATATATATATATATATATATATATATATATATATATATATATATATATATATATATATATATATATATATATATATATAT
This sequence comes from Artemia sinica, assembly GCA_027921565.1. NCBI lineage: Eukaryota > Metazoa > Arthropoda > Branchiopoda > Anostraca > Artemiidae > Artemia > Artemia sinica. The sequence goes on from CM051276.1 coordinate 38,200,281, forward strand.
ATATATATATATATATATATATATATATATATATATATATATATATATATATGGTGATTGTCTTTAAATCACTTTTAAATTCCCAAAAAAATCTGCTGCAAAAATATTCTATCTTATTTTTCGCATTTATGACATGTTTTTGGATCATTCTTTTTGCAAGGAATAGGGGCCAGGGGAACGAAAAAGCGCCCTTTTTAAGACAGAAGATTTCAAATTTTTGGAAAGAGTTTCTACCACATAAATCTCAAAGGGGATTCCTCCCCTTTCCTCTAGAGGAAAAAAATCGATAACAAATAAGTCAAACGATAAACCTTAATCTAAGGCAAAATTGTGGAAGTTTACATATCATGTGCATATCTTGGATGGAAGGTTTATATTCAGATAAAAAAAAAAATAATAAAAAAAAAAAAAAAATCAAAAACCAATGAAAGTTAGAGTTTCCCCCAACGATTTTTTTTTCTTGTAAGTTTCCAGAGAATGTTTAATTGCAAGAAAGAACTTCATTTTACAAATGAAAGTCAGAAACAAACTTGTATTTACTTGAAAATTTTCAAGGAAAACTATTCCTAAACTTTTGCTTTTTCCTCCCAATTGTCTGGAAACTTATCCACGTGCATACTGCAAGAACCGAATCATTCTGTAAAAGTTAATTAAATCTAAATATCAATCCCAAGGAAACTGAAAACCTGATTATCCGAATGTCACAAAAAAAAATAAACAGAGATTACTCTCTTAAAATTCCATGGTAAAAGGGTTGCTTTAATCTAATTGGTTTACATCTGTGACGTATTTTCATAACCTAACCACATTATTCCTGATCTCTTGAGAGACAAATAACCCAGCCCAAAAAAAGAATTATTGACTTTAAAACCTGCTATGTGAAATTTTAACCCAGAAAAAAAACGAAAAATATAATACCCCCCCCCCCCGATTTGGTGGTTTTGGGTGAAAATTTAGGCAAATAAAAAGAATTTTTGAGTCACTAAATCTTTTATAAGTAGTCTCTCTGTTTTACTGTGATGGATCTAATTTAGATGAATGCAAATTCAAAGATGCTGACTCTTCAGATGATTAAAGAGTATGATCTCTCGGGACAAATATATGTGATAGTGGCATCAATTAAGAGTGGGGGGCATGGGGGAGGATTTGCCCCCTAGATTTTGATAAATACATTTTTTGGTATTTTTATTGAAAATTTCCCCTTTTTGGGTACGCACCTACAGTAGATTTTGAAAAATGGGTCCCTCCACAGTTTCGTTAATTGGAGCCACAGGTAGATGCAGCGGCAAATTAATAAAAGCCTATTAGAAAAGGGATTGAGATGTTTGGTTAAATAGTAGAGAGAACAAAACACATTCTTGTTGCGTTTAGTAACTTTTTTTGTGTCCCATCTGAACAAAAGAACCCCTCCCCCCGAAAAAATCTTTGGATATGGTCCTGATTGTTAACCAGCAGGATTCAAGCTTAATTTTAGTTCATTAATAGTTTGCTTCCAGTTAAATGTCTAAGTTTATTGGACCCAAACAGAATAGTTATGTACATACTTAGTTATAGACAAATAGCTGTAGAATAGATAGGGCTAGTCTAGCATGTACAACATTAGCTAGTTTTGAAAAAAAAAAAAAATCAAATATAATCATAGAACCGTTTTGGGCACAATACCGTCTAAGTCTAGGGCTACCGTCTAGGGCTAAATAGACAGCACATCGCCTTTGGTTGGGGGGGAGGATGTCTTAAGGAAAGAATTGAGGGAAATGGGAATTTCCTGGGAGGGTGTAGAGGGACGCTTTGTATAGTTTGGGATGGAGGAGGAGCGTGCCTAGCTTGTTGGCCACAGGTGGCTTGGTGCTGCGGTGATTTGTCAGTAGTAGTTAGTAGGTGCCTTTTTGGCAAAAAAATTTTCGTCTTTTAAAGACTTAGTAGGTTAAATGTGAAACAAAAGCAAAGAATTGGGAAAAGATTAATGCAACAACAACTAGGTTAATACGAATACTAGTTTAACAGGAATTAAATAGTTTAACCTATTAACTAGGTTAATAGGAATACTTTTACAGGTCATAATAGATGTTTACCTCCATGAAAAGAAGCCCACGCCAAATGACATTAGCTAGTAAAATCTTATAGTTAAAAGGCAACTTGCATAATCAACATGATTAATGTCAAACACTGTGAGGTAAGGGCCTCCACACTTGGATATGCAGACCGCTATCCCCATCGATACTAAAAAAGGTTTAGACTTCAATGTTGGCTCCCCGTCCCTTACTTCCTGTTTCCTAACCTAGCAAACAGTTATATAGGCTGCAATACTTCCAAAGGAATTGTGTGATACTGTTTTTTGCTGGTTTTGATAGATGTCGTTATCTTTTGTTCAATCAGAAGTAGACACGAGTTTCCTCTCTCGTATACCCTTTGACTAGTTATGAAGAACGAAGGAAACATCTTCATTCAAACGCAACTTTACAAAGACTTAGAGGACTATTAACACCCTTGACAGTTTAGACGTAGCAAATTAGGATTATTAACACGTAAACCTAGCAAATGATTATATCGGCTGCAGCAATTCAAACGGAGTTATTGATGCGCAATACCGATTTTGATAGATGTCGTTGTTTTTTAGTCAATCAGAAGCAAACTCGAGTTTCCTCTCTCTTATACTCTTTGACCCATCTCATTCAAGACGAATGAAGGAGACAACCCTCTTCAAATACCACTTTACAAAGAGCCAAAAGACAATAAACAGACTTTAGAACTTTTAGCCCAAGAGCAGTTTTAGGACTCTTAGGAGCTAAAAATAACCTATCTTAGGATAAGAAAGCTCAATTTAGACTTTGGTTCTGGGAACAAAGATACAAAAACTAAAAGAATAAGAGACACAAAAAAGGTTTTCTTGCTTTACTTTACCGTTTTGCTTTTAAGCATGGGAAATGGCTTTTTCAAATAAACTTTATTTAATATATTCAGCCCTTCATCCTTTGACGGATTGGTCCTCGAGAACTGTTAGGGCCCCCTAATAATAAGAAAATTGGAAAAAAGACAAACACTTTAGTTATGGGATTAGAAATGTACAAAAACAATGACATGAACAAGAAAACAAAAATCAGTTTTTATGTGTTTTGTTTACCATCCTGCCAAGACCGTTTCCAGGAGGCGGGGGATGGAGGTTTGACCCCTCCCCCTCAAAATATGCTCCACTCGTAAAAAAGTGAAAAAACATTAATACAAAAAAATTTTGTTGCGTTTTTGAAGTTATTCTTTGTAAACACCCCCCCCCCTCAGAAAATCCTGGATACGACCTTATATCCTGCCTTCAGGGATGAATTAAAGGTTTATCTTTTAATAAGTTACATAAATTTTTTTCACACTAGTTTTCAAGTAAAACAAGTTACTTTCTTTTAATCACAAGGGTCGTAAGAATCTTCAAAGGTCTTAAGAACCGAAGATAAAGGGTCCTAACGACTGCTAAGAGTACTTTAGTGGGTCTTTAGGAATTGGAAGTTGGGTGAAAATAGCCGAAAAATGATACGAAAACAAAGGACTAAGTCAAGGGCGCCTATTTTGCCGACTGCCCCATACTCCATTGAAAAATAGGAAAATAAAGACTGTACCAGCTTTACAGCAACATCTGCTGACATGACTAAAAAGTTACGCAGATCTTTAATCTGTGTTTTTGTAGGATTAAGATAAGACTGAAATTTATCCGAGTAATAATTAATGTAATTAACTGGTTTCATTAAAACAGTTCAGTTCATACGATTAATCCACTGAATTCTTTAATTAGTTTCATTAAATCAATTCATTAATTTCGTTTTGTTAAAGCTAAAACAATTACTTTCATTTAATATAAAATTAATAATTTCAGGTAAGTGCCTCTTGCAATCCCTCCCCCTACAAATTGACATTCCGCCTCATCAACAGCTACCTGAATTGTCTTGAAAGCAACAAACTGTGCCCCAAATTAAGGCCGTATCCAGGGTGAGAGGTATCGGGTTTGACCCCTCCCCCAAATTTTTTTTTGGGGGAGGGGTTTACTAAAAAATTAACAAAAATACATATAAATAAATGTTTGATGCGGTGTGTACAAATTTTTTTGTACCCCCCCCCCCCCCCCAGAAAAAAAAAATCCTGGAAACGCCCTTACCCCAAAGAAGAGAAGAAGTAACTAGGTAAAATAAGAAAAAGTAGTACAAGAATTAAAATAGAAACGGGATAAAGTAACCCGATTAAACACAGTAACCCAATTAAAAAAGGACAAAGTTATCGATTCTAAGATTGTAAGGCTAGGACACATTCTGTGACGAAGGATGACAGATTGCCAAAGATCGTCCTCGTCGGTCAAATGAAAAGCAGGTTGTCCCCGAATGCACCAGTAGGATGTTTCAAGGAAAAATATAAGGGGAATGGGAACTTTTCGCAAAAATGTAAATAGGGAGGTTTTGACCATATTGGGATGGAGGAGGAGCGTGCATATCTGTCTTGACCTCAGGCGGCTTGGTGCTGCAGTGAGCTGTTGTTAGTTTAGTTAGATTGTAAGATTCACGATTGTGCTGGAAGTATTAAAAAGAAGTAAGTAACAAGGTAAAAAAGAAGTAGAACAATAAATACATAAATAAACTGATGTAATTTAGAAACAGGATGAAGTAATCCGATCTTAAGATTCTGACTTTACTAAGATAGCAAGAAGAAGAAGAGAGCAACAAGTTAAAAAAAAATAACCTGGTAAAATTTAGAAACAGGATAAAGTAATCCGATCCTAAGATTCTGACTTATTAAAAATATTAAAAATAAGAAGAGAGTAGCAAGTTAAAAGAAGAAGAAGTAGGAAAACACTAACCTGGTAAAATTTAGAAACAGGATAAAGTAATCTTGTATCTAAAGCAGGATTATATTCTGCAAGTGACTCCCTTCTATAAAATTCAACCAAGTCAACTACAGTTTCAAAAATGTATGGTTGAACAAAGCCAAATCTGCCTCCATGTTGGCATATTTTTATCAATTTATTAGACCCTCCCTTTCTCAAGGTTAAGGTATATTCACCAGGCCCAGAAGATGCGTCACGAACAAGGAAGGTACCGTCTTCTGCGTCTTTTAATAATTCGTTTACATCTTCCCTGAAAAATTAAATGATTGTAAGTAAACCTAAACAAGGAAATCATATGTACATACACAAACAGCAGGGACGGAGTCCTTTACACCCCACCCCCCTAAATTCCACCTTCGCGAAGATTCTGGTGGGAAATACCCGATTTTAATTAACGGTATTAATCGAACTTTGTTTTTTATTTCAAAAGTCAATCTGGCTTTCTGAAGGAAAATGTAATACCACGCCAGGCACGTTCGCGGTAATTTGATTCATGGGGAGGGGATTCTCCACAAGGTGGTAATTGAATCTGCTTAGATCAAGATTTGGGGGGCATTTAATCATAAAATATTTGCCCTGACCCACCTTAAATGGCAAAAACAAATTCTTGGTATTTAAAAAAAAAAAAAAAAAAAAAAAAAAAAAAAAAAAAAAAAAAAAAAAAAAAAAAAAAAAAAAAAAAAAAAAAACTATGGATTTAAAGTGATACCAAAGTAAACTAAAATTAACTTATTAAAGTTTGATTTTAATTTAACAATGTTATCCTTCTTTAATCGTACCTTCTTAGAAGTCACCATTTTTTACATTAAAAGCCTATTACTTAGCCACAATTATGCGTATGGAATACTCGATAAACCTATCCCCCTCCACTTCGACTTTGTCAATTTAAAAGTCGTTGTGACAATACCATGTTTTTAAAAGGAAGCAGAAAAGCGGAGAAACGTGTTTCAAGTTTTTACACTGCTTCTAAGAAGCAGCTGTTTGTAAAAAAAAAGAAAAAAAAGGCATCCAAAGTTTTGTGAAAACAACTTTGATATTAAAAGCTCCAATTTCTCACTATAAGTAAAAATTACATGACGCATTGCGGAAATTAAAATAAAACTTCAAAATATTTTTGGAAGCAAACAAGCTTGAACAAAACGGACTAAATTAATAAAAAGAAGTTATTTTGTTTAAGCGGACGGAGCAAATGTTAGCTTTTCAAAAATATTACGTGACGCCTATTACATTATTGCAGCCAATTCCTCGGTACTGTGCGTGCATATAGGTGTACGACTCGCGGGCAATTATAAGTTACAATAATTGTTATAAAAATTAATTGTTATGCCACTGTTACACATAATTGTTTCATGTTTCCGAATAACTTTCTATACCATAATTTTCATTTAATATACCTTTTTTGCCCCCCCCCTCCCGAATCAAGGTTCTTATGAAATCCAGTTTGAAATAAAAAATAAATTTCTTAAGAAAGAACCCGTGTTGAACTGGATCAGCTATAAAAGAGTTTCTAAGCCTACATGTAGAGGTTACCATTCCCCTTTCTTTTAAAGTATCAAACAGATGAAAATAAAAATGTTTTTTGCCCCCTCAACTCAGCTTAGGTCAATTCATAACTGAAAGCCACCCTTTTCGGATATTTTTTTAGTTTGGGGTGTTTTAAAAAATGTGAGACAATCAGTTGATTTCCAAAGACTCCATCAAAGAAAAACTATGTCTTTTTAAGGTGTTTGGTGCCATAAGTTCCTAACCTATTTTTGTTGAACTTTCACCCGTTACTTTTTTTGATTTGGCACCCACTACCATCAAAAACTGCACACGAGGCCTTTTTTTTAATTAGAAATTGATTTCCTGATTTTTCCTAATCAGGAAAAGTGTTCGTTCCCTAATCCAATCATATTTCACAAACTACAACCCACAGAAAACGAAAACTATAGAATATGTTTTAAAATGAATTTTCAGATCGGGAAGAATCGCCATTTGACGCGATTAAGGAATTGTAACGATTATCTATGCTAAGTTAAAAACTAAAATGTAATGACGAAATTATTGTCAAGGTTTGATTGTGATTTTTTTTAAAAGCAATTGATACTGTTGCAAATGTTCAATAAAAAAAGTTATACATTTCTATGAATTCACTTACTTTATTTAGAATACTACAAAAAAGTGCGTAAGTCACCCTTACCCTATGTTCAGTGGACGAAGACCCGTTCTAGAAACTTAGACTCATATCAAACAGTTCGTGGTAAAGAACTGTAAGTAAGAAGCGCCCCGGCTCAATGGTAACCGAAACTCCAGAAAACGGTATTTTGATACCAGTAGATGCATCAAAAGAATCAGATTTTAATGCTGATTTCAAACATATTAGTTTCATCAAGTTTAGTCTTACCCATCAAAAGTTACGCGCCTGAGAAAATTTGGCTGATTTTCGAAAAAAGGGGGAAAGACCCCCCTAAAAGATATAGAACCTTAATGAAAATCACACCATCATATTCAGCGTATCAGAAAACCCTACTGTAGAGGTTTCAAGCTCCTATCTACAAAAATGTGGAATTTTGCATTTTTTGCCAGAAGAAAGATGACGGATGCGTGTTTATTTGTTTTTTTTTTTATTTTTTTTCCCCAGGGGTGATCGTATCGACCCAGTGGTCCTAGAATATCGTGGGAGGGCTCATTGGAATGGAAATTAAAAGTTCTAGTCCCTTTTCTAAGTGACCAAAATGGAGGGCAACTAGGCCCCCTCCCACCCTCGTTTTTTTTCCCAAAGTCACCGATCAAAATTTTGAGATAGCCATTTTGTTCAACAGAAATTATTCCGTATAGGAAAGGGGCTGTCCCCTCCTCAACGCCTCGATCTTACACTAAAATTTGACGTTGTCACAACTCTATTTTTTTAAACAATAAAAAAACTTTAGCGTAAAGAGCGAGGCGTTGAGGGGGGACAGCCCCTTTCATATACGGAATAATTTCTGTTCGTTTTAAGTTTTAACGTCGTTCCTTACTTTCAGTTAAAAAAACTTGTTTATTTATTTATTTAATTTTCGGGAAAAGCGAGAGGTTATCCACTTTCCGTCACCTGCTGTACATCTTGGAACCTCACAAGTGCTGCACAGTTCTACCATGCATGGCACAAGCAACCCGCTGTACATGATTCCGAGAGTGAGAAACCCCTCGGGATGTGTCAGATGCACCCTTTACATTTGGGCGCAACGGTTATGAACATGAGCTCAAAAATGATATTAAAATATGATGAAACTTCGCACCGAATTTCGAAATTTCGCAATGAGCCTGCGATCTACATTTCCACAATTTTTTATGTCCCATTAAAATACACATCAGAAGGTTGAGCCAATAGACAATAAAAAGAGGAAAATGTTTACACTTCTTGGAAAAACAATAAAATTACAAAATGTGAAATAACAACTGCTTTTGAATATATTTTATTAGAGCAACAGAACAACAAACACATTACCCTTTAAATCATTATAGATTAGCGGCAAAGCACTGACATTAAACTTGGAAGAAAAGAAAACTTATTCTATTAATTGTATATGATATAAACGAAATGATTAATTATTTCATTATTGATGAAGCCCTTAGAGACAAAACTGGAACAATTGACCTGTACTGATAGGAGGTGAGATATTACAACCTTGAGAGAAAGGGAACGGTTATCATGAAAGGGGGGAGGAGGAAGAGTCAGAATATGAACGAGATAGAGGGGGGAGAGAAAGAGAGAGAGGGAAAGAAAAGAGGAGAGGGGAGAGAGAGACAGAGGAAGAAAGAGAAAAGGAGAGAAAGAGAGGGAAGGGGAGACGGCAATCATGAACGGGAGGAAAAAGAAACAGAAGGGCAGAGGATTAGAGCGAGAGCTATTTATTTATCAAAATAAAACATATTTGTCCTCTGGAGCAACCTTAGGTGTTGTTATGGCTGAAGACCGTGTTTTCCTAAGATTTTATTTACCATCAAAGGAAAGCTACATCTTCTAAAGTTGTTTGGTGGCATATGTCTTAAGCATTTTTCATCGCTTTTCACCCACCTTTATTTTTCTAATTTGGCCCCCACTAATACCAAAAGCAAAAATCGCAGAATAAAAATTCAAATAAAACATAAAATAACTTTTATTCTCATTCCGATTTAAACAACTAATATTACAACTAATATCAAATATTAAGGTTTATTTTCCTAAATTTGGTCAAAAATTGTTAAATTTTAGATTTAAATAAACTGATAGGTCTAATAATTAAATGTAATTTTACTACTACTGCTAGCAACTTACCGCAGTACCAAGCCGCGTGAAGCCAACACAGCTACGCACGCTCCTCCTCCCTCTCTACACCCTCCCAGGAAAGCTCCCATTTCCTTATATCTCCCCTAACGACATTCTCCCACCCCAACCTATTATTTAGTCTTTTCAGTAGTCATTTTTCAGTTTTTTTTTTGTTTTTTTAGTTTGTTATGAATTTTTCACTTTGCTCGCATCCCGATTTAAATGGAATTCAATATCGAATATATATATATATATATATATATATATATATATATATATATATATATATATATATATATATATATATATATATATATATAATATATATATATATATATATATATATATATATATATATATATATATTACCCAAATTGAATCTTGTAAATCCACACTGAAAGTAGTTTGGTCTACCAACAGTATATCAAAAATAATAACAATATAAACTTATCCCATTCACATGTTATCCAGATTAAGTCATAGTATCATACTCATTGTCGGGTTAAATTGTTCCTAAATTTGAATTCTACAGTCAATTTTGAGGCTAAAAAATTATTAGCTCAATAGATTATTTAAAGACACTAATTAACAATTTTTTTTATATTCAACCTGATTTTTTTTTCTTTTTTTTTTTTTACAAATTCTAAATCCAATTTCTACCCACATTTAAATAGTATAATCTGTGCTAACCTAGGGAACATAAGAATAAGTTATAGAATCTAGATTCCTTAGCAACACATTTTTATTAATATATGTCATGAGTCGTTAAGTTTTATTAAGTCGAACCCGATATCAACCTACCAATATATCTTTTTGCAATATATATATATATATATATATATATATATATATATATATAATATATATATATATATATATATATATATATATATATATATATATATATATATATATATATATATATATATATATATATATATATATACATATATATATATATTTATATATATATATGAAGTTCGACAGTCACAAGGAGGTGAACATCAATCATGTCATTACTATTCTTAAACATTCCAACCTAGGTTAGTTTTGCACTGCGTTTGATCTTATATTTGTATCAAATTTGTATGCAGCGATTTTTTAATCATTTAGCTGCCATGCAGGTCAGTTGAACCTTGTAGGTTGGTAGAAAAGGTCAAATGAACTTTGATGTAACCCTAGCAAAATATTCAACTAGAAATATTATTATTCCGGACTGGTTAATTAAGTTTTTCTTCCTTTGTATATACTGCAGGGGCTTGATTTCACGAATTTACTCGGCAAAAAAAGGTTTGAATCAGGGTTTGGGAGGATTGCATTTCCGTGGAAATGGGGAATACGTGGGGCGCCATTTTTATGTTTAAAATTCGCTTCACCGAGCAAAGCTCGCTCCCCTGGCACTAATTATTAAAAACGACAAGAATTGATAATTAAAAGCCACTGATTATGTCAAATAACCAACAACATTTTTTGACACAAATCATAGTTTGTAAGGTCGAAGTTTTATGAAATCGAATCTGCTGTGAACTTAACAATATATATTTATTTTCAAATACATTTTGTGATTTTGCTATGGTCTCTTTTTTTTAGCAAAATAACCACTTTCATTGCCTTTAATAACATTTCATTTTTTAAAATAGTTATTAAAAGTGACAAAGATTGATGATTAAAAACCATTGATTATGCCAAATAACCAACAAACCTTTTTTTTGCCACAAACCACAGTTTTTTGCATGGCTTCAAATTTTTTGTGCGTCTGATCCTGCTGGAAATGAGCCCAAAAACTATCACAAAAAAGTGTCTGACTGATGAGCAAAAAAAAGAACAAATATAATCAATAAATACAAAGAAAACATAAGACAAATTATGCTCTTAATTACTAACTGGAAACTATGTTAACGAAAATCAATCAATACTGACAATTGTGAGTAATAATAAAATACACAAAAAAGAAGAAAAAAGAAAGAAAAGCAGGGTCTTGTATAGGTAATTTTATACCATTAGGAGGAAGAAGAAGACATTTGAGAAGGGTTGGGACGAAGAGTGGTCCTTACAGTTGTCCGATGTGTGGAGAGTCAGAGGAAAAATTTATTACGTTTTCTGCGGAAGGGTTATTTTCATTTTATTTTTTTTTTTTTAACCAAATAAAAGTAAAATTAATATTCAAATTTTGTTTAATTATTCATGTACGGTGAGACAAAATCAAAACCTGCATTAATTCAAAAACGTTCAAAAATTAAATAAAAAAAACAAGTTTCCTTAACCGAAAGTAAGGAACGACGCCAAAACCCAAAACGAACAGAAACCGTTCCGCATATGAAAGGGTTAAGAGGTTTGAGAAAGGAGATTTTTGGAATGGATGAGGGGGATTGGCCTTGGGTGGAAACATTGTTAGAAAATGAGTGTTTTATTAGTATTAAGAATCTGGTGGAGTTTATTCATGTGGGTATAACCCATTGTGATGGTGTAATGTGATGACTTAGTTTGTATTAGTGTCTTTGAATGAGTTCTGTGCTTTAATCGTTTCGATCAAAAGTTTAATTTGAATGTTTTAATTGTATTTGTATGTTGTTTTCTTCTTTTTGTAGCCATGGCCCTGTGTTTTATGTTTGTGTGTGTGTGTGTGTCTGTGTGAAATGTGTGTGTGTGTGTGTGTGTGTGTGTGTGTGTGTGTGTGTGTGTCTGTGTCAAATATGCTATACTACACTTTATTTCGAAATATAATAATGAGACACGGATAAAATGAAGTTTAGCCAACTTCCAAGTGAAACAAGCAACAAAGAGGGCAAGCACACTCGGGAGAATCTTTTCCTAGGGGGGGAGGAAAAAGCTGATAATTGAATAAGAAGTACTTAAAACTTGGGAAAGTTATAGATTTCGGAGGAGAGAGTGGAGGTCCCTCTCTCTGCTTAAACCCCTAAGAGAGGCTGTCTTGTGATGAATTAAGAATCCACGTTTAATTAAGAGGCTAAATTGAATTAATCAATAAAAAAACAATCAACAGGGAAAATTGAGAACTATATGTACTTCCTAAATTTACTGAAAAGCAGCAACCTCTGGAGGAGGGAATGTCCAGAATAGTTGTATGTTTTCTTATATGTATTGCATGTTAGTACTGTATGTTTGTTATGTTTTGTACGCTTGCTAGCTATACATAATGTACTTAAGTAAATCTTAGTAAAGCCTTGGTCAAATTGGTTTCTAAAGAAAAGAAATATCAATTATCCTGTTGGACCTAAGTCAGGAAGTCAAGACTCGTAGCATTCTACCCTTCTTGTCTTATACAGACATATGCCCAAAAGGAGGGGGAACCGGGACTCAGTCCCCCAAACCTTCTCAATCTAACTATTTCTTGTTTAACCTAGGCCCCTCTGAAATCAATTCCCGAGCACCCTTAAGGTAAAGGGAGCAAATTTTACCTTGCGTTTCGCTAACAATGACCTTATAACCCTCAGACAGCTCCCCTTTTCCCTAGTCAATAGTCACCCCTTCGACCTCGCCTCGCACGTTCGTCTTCAACAAAAATCCCTCTTCTTGCTCCAATAAAAGTTTCCAACCTTCATCCCTTCTATAGCTGACATTTTCAATTAGTGAATCCCCCCCCCCCTGTTTATTGACGCTAAAGTGTGAATTCGGCCCATTTAGGCTTGTGATAGCCGTTTTCCGTAATAATTCTTATCTTCTAGCCAGTCTTAAACTTTCAAGACCCTCTTAGCATTATCTGGTGAAGATGGGGTAGTTACTCTTTTTAGCAAATAGTCGACACTTCCAATCGTATTGCTTGATTTAACGCACAAACCCTATAAATTCCGGTGGGCATACGGATAAATGCCCAGCCCCTGTGTAAAGATCAAGACCATGTTGAATACTAAAACTACTAATTAAAAAACTAATTCTCAAGAACCGATAAAACCACATACAATTCTTATAAAGCATAAGGAACAATAGCGCTCCTCGGCAAAAACCATAAAAAACTCGTAAAATTTTAAAAATGAACCTACGATAGCTAATACAGGTTTAAATTAAGTATCCGAAAAATCATTAATATTCTCAACACATATAGTAAGTTACTTGTTCCAAGCTAGAATGGTTATGTTAAATCACTTTTATTTATATTAAAATTTCCATTTTAGATTTTTTATTACGGTCAGCGATCATTATATTTAGTTATCATGTCTATCATAGGGTCAAGATTTCCACGTCGATAAATAAAATATAATGATAATAATAATAGTTTACTATAAAATACAGTTTGGATCAAACATATTACATTATTCTTTTGCTATATTTAATTATTAAATAGTATATGTTTCAAAAAACATATTTTAAATATTGCTATTCTTGTTTTTTGCGTGGGATCTATTGAAAGACGCACTGACGTACTCCGTCCAGCAGGTCAGGTCATTGAGATAAAAAAAAATCACCTCGTTCAAACAACTACAGGAATTTTGATGCAATAAATAATGTCAGAAGTTTAACAATGTTTCCTATAAGTACAATAAAAACACAACAAGAACAACCCTTTTGTAAAAGTGGTACATAAAGGTCCAGTCCTACGAGGGGGGAGGGATGGGCATTTTGAAAAAAATTGCTTTGATAGGTCACACTTTTTGTTTTCTCAAGGCAAGGATCCAATGGACCAATCTTGAGGGGCACCTGCATCCCCCGATGGATGGGTTCGTTTACAAAACGCGACTAAATTTTTAGCCTAAACAGAGGATAAAGGGAAAAAAAACCTTAAAACATTTAATTTTCTTAATATCTATATCATATATTAATATATAAATTTATATTAATATTAATATATAAATAATATATTTATATATTGATAATATATATTAATAAAAAAATATATTAATATATAATTAACATGATATTTATATATTAATAATATTTATATTTAATTTAATATTTAACTTAAAATATTTAAAATGTTTAACTTTCTTGCTTTTCAGTATGTTTTTGTGTTTAAATAGTTACATATTTATAACTTTTAGCAAAAGCATAAAAACTCATAAAAGTTCTAAAAGGGACATGGTTTAATAACTATCAGAAAAATCATTGGTATTCCTTACACATATAGAAAGATACCGGTCCCAAGCCAGAATGGTTATGCCATTCTCGCTTGGATTATGCCAGAATTATTAACCAGAATGGTTTATAATTTTTATTTATATTGAAATTTCCGTTTTGCTTTTTTTTCATTAGGGCCAATGATCACTATATATTTATTTATTATGCCCATCATTGAGTCGAGATTTTCGCGTCAATAAATAGAATATAATAATAGTACAATATAATAATGAACCGTTTGAAGCTAACATACAACATTCTTATTTTGATATATTTAATGGCATATTTGTATTATATTTAACGGTATTTTTGGTATATTTTCACTTCTTTTGGAAAATAGTATGTGTTCCAAGACGCACGTTGGGAATATCTGTGTGTTTGAAGTTATCTTGAGAGTGTATTGAAAAACGAAATGGCATTTTCCATCATCCGTCAGGTTATAAGAAAAAAACGCCTTGTTTAAACAATCGCGCTTATTTAAATAACTACAAATGTTTTGAGGTAAAAAAAAAATGACGTCATTAACAGTATTTTCTTAAAGATCTAGAACAATAGTAACAACAAAAACAATCTTTTTGTAAAGCGGAATACATGAGTCTAATCGTTGGGAGGGGGGGTCGAGAAAACCGCATTAGTAACTCACAGTTTTTTAATCTTCCCAGTCCCAAGGCAAGAAACCTACGAACCAATCTTGGAAGGGGTCTTTCCAATCCCTCGATGAAGGGGTAAGCTTTTATTAATTGCGACTAAAATTCTCTGCCCAAAACATAGAAAACAAAGAAAACATTAACAAAAAAAATGTTTAAACTTTTTTTATTTTTTATTTGTTTAAATAGTTAGAATGTTCAGCAAAAGCATTAAAATATAGTTAAACCCTAAAAATGAACTAATGATAGCTAATAGAGGTTTGATTTAGTCTCCTAAAAATCATTAACATTCAATCCAAATATTATAGCCGACTACTCACCACCAAAAATAAATCTATGTAGGATCATTTTGACTAATACCTTGTTTCCCATTTTCAGCCTTTTCATCACGGTCAGTGATCATTATATCTACTTCCCAAATTTCAACCATAGTTTACAACAGGATTTTCGTAATTGTGAGACAACAGTAAGTTTAAATTTGCAGAGGAAGAAGATTAAAATTTTGCGGCTCGAAAACTAAAATTTGTTACTCTAGTACAGCTTTTTACACTGCTCCAACAGATTTTACAAAGCATTTTCCCGAAAACTTTCGTATAGAAATTGAAAAACTTTGAAACAGTTTCAATTCAAACTTGAAATGGGTAAAAGAAATAGAAGCTGAAGGCAAGCGAGTATCTCTCATTTTATGGGTAACATGCAGTGAACAAGTTTCATAAAAACGTCGTGAACTTCATACGCAGTGTCCTAAGCCTCTCCTGTTTTGCCTCATGGCTCATGGGTCGAGTTGGGACTTTCAGGAAGGTCTGTATGGGGAGGGGTAAGCGGATTTGGAATTTTGTATTGGGATAAGGAGGCAAAACAATGTTTCTCAGGTTCTTACAAAAGAGCAGTTTAAGTTTTTTTTTTCTCATTTTTATGACTACCGTACGACAGACTAAAAAAAAAAAAAAAAAAAAAAAAAAAATGCAGTCTGTGGTCATCATATCTTTTATCATGCGCACCAGGATTTACAACAGGGATTTTCAGAATTATAAGACAAGAGTGACTTTAAATTTGTAGAGGAAGAAGATTAAAATTCTGCGGCTTGAAAAATAAAGTAGGCACATCGACGATTATTAATCGTCTCAGTTTTTTTGCGGTGATTTTTCGAAGTTTCTTTCAAACTTTTAGATTAGGAAAGATGACTTCAAAACATTTCCAATTGTAACTTTGATAATAGGTTAGAAAACAGTTGAACTGATTGGGCCGTTTCAGCACAAAAGACAGATCGAACATATTTTGCTCTTACATGCCAAAATATTTGAACATATAGTTTCCGAGTAGAAGATAATTGAATTCTATAATTTTGACTAGCAGACACTCAAGATTTGATTGAAAGAGGTCCTGAATATGACCTGACCACATATCAGGTAAACGGGATATAAAACGAATACTTAAGTCGTAATTCAACAAATCAGCTAGGGTATTTCAAAACATGTTATGAAGTTTTTTCCACAAAAATTACAAATCAAAGAAGGACAGGGAGGGTGGGGGTATTAGGTCCAAGACTTCCCAAAATCCCAAATTTACCCGATTTTATGGCCACTACATTTTCAAAAAAAAAAAAAAAAATATTATTATTTGGCCATCCCGAAAACCTTACTATGCAAGTGCCAGAGCTCATGCCCTCAAATCATTCAAGATCAATCAACTGCTCCAATTCACTTTTTCTACTTTGATGAAATATAAAGATAATCTAAAGCTTCTGTTTTTCCGAAAATGTGTTTTATCTTATTTTTTCGCTCGTAGAAATAGTCTGAAAATTAAGCCTTAGATTTTTAAGCTTTTTTTCGTGTCTTGGACGCTAAAAAAAACTTTTTATGCAATCACGTTTTCTTTGACAACAGTTTAAATAATAAGAAACATTTTTCCAGTTTTTCTGCTCTCCTAAAAAGCTCACATTGTGCAATAACACCCTTTGAGTCGCTAATTACCAATAAAAAGAACAAAATTCATTAAGTGGTAAACATTATTGAAAAAAACAAACAATTTCTCTCCATAAAAAGTTAGCAAAACGATAAATAAAAATAAGACTTTGTCGGGATTAACCAGCCCCCCCTTAGATGCATTGAAGTGATATTATGTACTCCCCTCCCGCTTAAGGTTGGATCTCTGTGCATCTATATAAACAAAGCTTGAGGTATTCGTATTACAAGCATGATCACCTACTAAGTTCATCTTGTGTAACATAACAGTTACAGTTGCTGCAACCAATACACGTAATTTTTTTAAAGAAAATTACTAATTAAAAAGAACTTCTATGTGATGGCAAAAATTGCTGAAAATTTACATTTGATGTCAATAAGAAACGAAGAAAAAAAAACATCAATTTCTAATACGGCAGTTGTTGAATAAAACCAAAAACAATTTGAAAACTAATTTATCGTCTGGCATACATCCAAAGCCCCCCCACCCTCAAGAAAAAGAAGCTATTTCGAAATGAAGTTCGTCGGATATGTTCTGTCCCTTTAAGAAAAATACTCATTCTCAAAGTTGGACCTGCGTACAACACTGTTAACAATTTTATTTGCTTCATAAGCAAAAGCCAATAATGTCTTTTGAATTGCATGATAAAACTTACTGTAATTAGCTAATTACTAATTTAAAAAAGAAAAATTTTACGCAATGGTAAACAAACTTTACCAATATGTGCTGTCACCAAGGAAAGTAAAGAAAAAAACGGCATTATTTCCTCATATAACAGGTGCTAAAACTCCAGTGGCGCAATCTCGTAAAAATCCTGGGGGAAGGGGCAAAGTTGGAGCCGATTTTCTCAAGTCAAGTGAAAATGACCGTGAAAAATGCAAAATGAGCCATATAGCACCATAAAGACTAAGGTACACTAACAAAACTGATGTTTCTTTGGATGCTTTAATCATGTTTTACAAGATTAAATTAGTTTTAAATATATTAGTTTTGACAAGAGTTTAAATTTCAGCTGCAGGGCATAGCCAATCCCCCCCCCCCCGTAAAACTTCATAATATAACAAAGAATACGAGGGGGCACCCGCTCCACTGGTGTACAACTCAGAACGCCAAGTGTGCCAATCAGTTCTACCACGATTAGCAGTTTCGCCACGCCTGGTACGCGTCACTTGGTTACGTGATTTCTCGAAGTGGGCACCCCCTCGAAAGCATAGTGAGAAATTTTACCAATTCCACAACAAGAAAAAAATTTCACCAATTATTCAGATCAAACGTTGAAAGAAGCCACCAAAAGAAAATTGAGTTCTATCTCATTAGATTTTGCCAAATACGTAGAACAAACCTGATTCCAAATTTATTTGGCTCCAGAAAGAGATTTTTACAATCATCTCAAATACTTTTACTCCTTTTAAATACAAATGCAAAAAGAATCTAGCGACCACCAGGAACTTGTCAAATCGCTCAGAATAAAGAAGAAAAACATGAAAGAGCGTCATAAGCTAAAAGTTACTAAAACTTACACACCCATACGGGGGCGAATCCAGGATTTTTTTTTTTTTGGGGGGGGGGCAAAATAGGTTGATCTGATAAACTTGCGTTAGGAGCAAGTTTATTTACCGCAAACTTGCGTTAATTAAGTAAATTACACTAATTTAGACTACGTTAGGGGGGCGCGCGCCCCCACCGTCCATCCCCTGGATCCGCCACTGCACCCAGATGTTTAATACGTTAAAGACAGATGTATTGATATAACACTGAGAAACATAAGCCGCGTTAAAGCCAGCATTACAAGGTCGACCTCTTGTCAACATTTTGCTCTTTAGCATTTGATTTGTGCCTTTCGCGTTGACCTGAAATAGGGTATTGAACACATTTGTTCGAAAAATAATAATTTAATGCTAAAATAACCAACTGTCAGCTTTTATTCAGTTCGATAGTTTACTAATACCTCGGCTTAATTAGTGTAGCCCCTTGTCGTAATTGACAAATATTGGTTATTAGGATCCATCATTTTAGGGTAATAACGCGATTAAGGTTAATAGCGCTAATACAGCTAAAGAACCCCTTTCCATTTTTTTTAAATTCATCTTAGTATTAAAACAATACATTGTTCAGGATTTGGAGTCGATGACACCTATTCATGGAAATATTGGGAGCGGGGCAAATTTTGTTTCTCTCCAATATACCCCCCCCCCCCAAAAAAAGGTATTTTTCAAAATCAAGGAAGGCAGCAAAAAATCTAGATTTGGAGGGGGGTGGAAACACCTTTTGGGTGGAATTTTAAAATATAATACTTTAACGCTTGTTAATGCTAAATTAACTGTCAGCTTTTATTTAGTTCATTAGTCGATTTAATGCTACTTAAAATTCTTGAACACAAACAAAGCATTTTTTAAATAAACATCATCAATTCACTTTCCATTTTGAATTTGCCGCTTGAATGGATAATTTCTATGCGAACAAGGAAAGCAACGGGCCTTTTTCTGTCGTCCATAGACGACAAAACGTGAACACGAAGTCAACACTTTACAACCCAAACACCAGCCGTGCCGACAGAGGATCAAATAAAACGGCAGAATTCCTTAGTGTACCAACAGAGATGCTAATTCAAACGTTGCTATAACAGACAACTTTACTCAACCCCCGTCTTAATTGTTGTAGCCCCTTGTCCTAATTGGCAAATACCGATCATAACGATCCTTCACAAATATTAACGCGAACAAGATTAATACCGTTAATACAGCTAAAGTACGTAAAACGCCCTTATATTCATTGCTCCAAATTTACAGTTAGTGACATCGAATCATGAAATGTGGGAGGGGGAACATATTTTTCAAAATCTATGAAGGGGTCAAATTATTTTTCTTTTTCAACAAAAATCCAAACAAGCTATTTTCCGCAATCTAAAGGTATAGCAGAAACATCTGGAGGGGGGGGGGTTCGGTCTCTTTTAGTCGGCTATTGCTGCAACTCTGAGAGAAAAAAAGAAGATATAACAAACTGAATACAAACTGCAAACTGCAACTGAATATAACAAACGGAACGCGTAGTTTTTACGCTAAATTGAAAAGCACACCCCGAATTTTTGCTAATAGCCATATAGTTAACATAATTAATTTTTGTTGAGATTGGAAATCGAAATCAAAACTAGCATAGTGTAAAAATTGTTTAACACACAAGACAAGCAAAGGAGAAAAGCGACAAAGGAGATACCCTGTTGGTTTTGATTAGAATTTACTATCATTGGTTATTTGAAATCCCCCTAAAATTAACGATTTATTAACGATAGTGGCAATCTTTAGTGGGTTTTCGTCTTTACCCACTTAAATGAATAATGTAAAAGATATACTAGATTAACTAATCAAGATTAAGAATTAATTTTAAGATTGTAATTAAGATTAATGTTAGAATTGATTGAGAATCTTAGAATTTCAAGAATTAACTAAGACTAAAATAAAGAATCAATGATGTTCTGTTTTGCAAAAATATCAAGGTCTAAAAGCTCAAGGTCTAATATCAAGGTCTAAAGTTCTAAAAGCCGAGTCATTAACCTGGCTCTTGAATAGCTACTATAACATCAAACCCCCTAAACTAATAAATTTTCCCTAAACTAATGAATTATAATTTATCTTAATAATGAAAATGTAAATACCTAGTGATGCTTCCCCAGTACCATTCTGCTTCACCCAATGACCTAGGAATCGGGACTGGTTGAATTTCCCCTGGGTATGTAACGAATCCAGAATCCACTGATAGCTGAAATTAGCATAAACTGGAATTACCTTATCAAAATAACATAATAATATATAAAATATAAGCTAGTGTAAGCAACATAAAATAATAATAATACAATAGAATTCATAAAAGCCGGTTTTAAATTGTCATAACAACAGAAAAAAAATAATATAAAAAAGCGGACAAAATGGAGCAAACAGGGTTAATTTAAAAGAACTCAAGTTGGATCGAACTAATTAAAAAACGATTTAATACGTAATTAATTAACTTCAATTTATTTGTTAATTAATTGATTAAGAAATTTATTAATTAACACATTTCTCCTGGGCATATAAAGAATCCTGAATCCACTGATGGCTGGTATTGACATAAACTTCAATTAGATAATTAAAATAATATATTAAATATAAACTAATGTAAAAAATATAACATGGTAACCCAATATTGATACAGGCAAGTTTTGAATTGCCATACTATAGAAAAAAACAATATAGAGTAAAAAAAACCCGATAATGAGTTGTGAGTGAAAAAATTAAGAGGCAAAAAAATATAAGGGGGAAACAGCTCACTTGCCCCACCCCCCAATAGACGACACTGGATGTATTGGTAAAAACGGAAGCTTTTAAATATCTTGAGAACCAAATAATTTAAATAATTATAAATGATAAAAAGCCTATTTAGATAAATAACAAATAATCAAATATCTGAATTAAATAAATAATAAACAGTCAACCAAGGTGAGAAAAAAATGGATTAAACAAATTGATAAAATTTACTTATTTTGATGGTGTACATTATAAATTTAATTTTATAAAACATTTCACATAACAAACTGGATTAACGCAGCCAAACTGAAGTTCTTTTTTTACTTCCATCCAACTGAATCAAAGCAATGTAGGCTATGTTCTAGATCCATTTCAGGTCATTCAAATTATTTGCACCGTATTTTTATTTGATCATTTTTGGGGCCATATGGAAATCCCACACCTTTTCCCCGCTTAAATTGAAAAGCTATTTACTCACAGACTACTTCGTTAAGATTAATTACGATATTCAACACTTACCTAAAACACGAACACTGCAATAGCGCTGACAGAGTGAGGTGGGTAAAAACCAGCCACGATGGCAGTTAGCCAACATTAAAAAAGGAAAGATAAAATTCTCCAAAGATAACACACTATAATGTCACAATTCACAAATTTCCAAAATTCACAATGTCACAATTCTCCAAAATTCACAATACAAAAAGCAGTTAATCACCTTATACTTGTCTTCAGCAAAAATTGTGCTAAAGGTCAAGAATATATACAGCAGATTTGCCAAACTACTAGAATGAAATACAGGACCCCCATCCCCCAAAAAAAGATCAAACAACACATACATTGCTGACCGCTGCAGCAATCTTCTTAATACAGAATATCATCTAATAAATTGGCCTTGTAATAATGCTCCTTACAACCTTCAAGGATCATAAAATAATTGCTGTTCTCTTTATGGAAGTAATTTATTTCTCATTTTGAGGGGTCGGTCTCGTGGGAGCAGTGGTGATAACCTTCTTGTGCTGCTCCAGAAAGTAGTAGACACGAATAAGGGCCCCTGTTGATAATTCTAATCACTGGCCAGCCACTGACTGTCCTGCCCAGTGTCTGAGTATGAGATGAAGTATTCTATCTAATGCGATGACGAGGTTGGAAGGACTGAAGCTAACAGTAGATGCCAAAATCATTCCGGAGGAGGGGGAGGGACATATGAAGAGCCGATTATAGTGCAAGAGCCAGTTCTTAGGTTCAAGTGCCACTTGCCGCTTATGGCTGTCGAGAGGCGGCTCTCCTCTCTCTTTTGAGATGCCCAAATCATTCCGCAGGGGACTACAATCCCCTTGTATTGACCTCCTGCGGACATATGAAGCGCCGACTATGGTGCAAGAGCCGTTTCTGAGGTGGTTCAAGTGCCGCTTATGGCAGTCGAGAGGTGGCTCTCCTCTTTTTTGAGGGACAGGTGCTGCGTGCATAAGCTGTCTGAAACTAGCGAGTGGGGTTCTCAGGATGGGCGATAACAATGGTGGACACCTTGACACTACCAAGGAAGGCTCTCCTACCAAGAAAAAACGAAATGGGCAAACCCAATCCCAAAATACAACGAGCGAAGGAGCACCAATAGCCTAATGGCAGCTATTAGCGTTTGTGGCATGAGTATCTACTCTGTTTTGTGAGACCGCCAATACTAACAATAATAACAATAATGTAGCTATGTGGAGAGCAGGGCAGTAATTTATGGTAGTACAGTGTCTTTACTAATCTATAATAGAAACAGTCTTTCTCAAAATCCGCTTTTGTATTTCAAAGTGATCACACATCCAGCTGCGTTTTTGTTCTTTTCCTTGAAATACATTTTTATGTTCTGATATTCTTAATGGGCTTTGAAAATACGAAAATGGAATTGATACTTTTTGACTTTTTTAAAGAAACCCCAGTAGATTTTAATTAATTAATATTTTACAGTGGAAAATTTAAACGTAGTAAAGCCTCTGACGCGCCATCAAGACTGTACCCATGATTTTTTTTCGGAGGGGGTTTCGCTCAAAAAAATATCCGGGGGGAGGGGGGGTTACACAAAAAAAAACTCAAAAACACACACAAAATTTGTTTAGATCCATTTTTGTTACGTTTTTACGAGTCAGACAAACATTTGGGGGGGGGGGGGAATTCAAACCCCCTTAACCCCCCCTCTTGGTACGGCCTTGCGCACCATATATAATATACGGATCAAAATTAAATCCTATATCTTCTTACCTGGTTTGTTTTCGCCGAAAAAGAAGAATATACAGAAAAGATATCGGATAAAGGGGTGTTCCACTCCCCTTTCAATAGCAGTGCTTCAGTCACTCGAAGGTGCAATTCTGAATTATATACAATTTGTCTGA
The DNA here is from genome assembly GCA_027921565.1 of Artemia sinica. Lineage (NCBI taxonomy): Eukaryota > Metazoa > Arthropoda > Branchiopoda > Anostraca > Artemiidae > Artemia > Artemia sinica. Next base: position 38,223,752 of record CM051276.1, read on the forward strand.
AAAAATAAATAAGACAGAATAAAAATAAAACAATGTAAATGGAGCAGAGATAATCTTTTTGTTACAGGAATATCTAGAGTACCATTTTACTTACTTACGTCACTTGTGGCGGGAATCAAGCGGGAGCCATTAGGTTGTCCATCTGTGACCGAACCCCCCAATAGGTTCAAAATCCGATTTAACCAAGTTTCACCAGTTTTTCCCCTGTCCTCCTTTGCGTCTCTTCCATGAGCTGGAGGGGGGGGGGAATCGGATAGAAGAATACAGTGAGGCAAGTACTCTGGTGGCCTCTGTAAGACATGGCCACACCATTTCCGTCGACGCTCCATGATCGTAATGGTAAAGCATCTTTTGATACCACTCGTCTTATATCCACGTTTGATATGTAGTCACTCAGGTATACCCTGAGGAAACTAGGCAGACAGGCATGCCCAGACACCTTCAGTGCATTTTCATGAAATCGCTTCACTGGCCAACTTTCGCATCCATAAAGAAGGACTGTTCAAACCAAAGCCAGGTAGACTCGAACTCTAGTTCTTACAATGATTTCACGCCGGTTCCACAACGGTTTTTCGAAGGAAAGCAAAGACCGTCTGTGGTTTCTGCAATCGCTGTTGAATATCGGCGCCTGAAGATCCCTCAGTAAAAAGCTAGGAGCCAAGGTATGTAATCTGTCGACCTGATCCAGCTGTACTTGATTTACAGTTAACGAAAGAGGGTGTGAGATCCATCGATGTTTCTTGGGAATATAACTGACAGCAAGGTGTCCTTGTGGGTACCCAGGCAGGGTCGAGACTGCCCTTTGCAGAGGCCGTTGTCCATAGATCTGGGTCTTACGCCCTGCCGCATTTGTTCTCCATCCCGCTAGTCAGGGATGCGTGTAAGAAGGGTGGGTTCAGGAACGCATCCCACTTAAAGCCAAGACAATTTTTGTATTACTATATTTTCTATCATAGCTTGTCTATGACATAATTGTCCTCGTTAAGGTACGTACTCGCCCTGAAATTTCTACTCCAATCAGACAAAAACAATGTTTGGTCCATTTTGAAAAACATGAATCGATAGAGCCACTTTCATTTTTTAAAACGCTTTTCCCCCTTAAGATGGTTGGGCCCAGTATACATTCCTAGGTTAAAAGCAAATTTGGGCCTGTTACCGGCCTCTTAATCAACGCAACAATTTTTTCATGTTTTTTTTTTCAATGGGATCCCGTAGTCTCTGTCTACATGTTTTGTAAGTCTCAGGTGTCACACATCGATACTACTAATTTTGAAAATATTTAGATTTTATTCTGGCTTTGTCCACATCCATAGTAAGTAGTACCGGTTTATACTGCATAGTAGTAGTATACCACACATGTAGTACTACATACCCACTACAACTATTATTACTATGGTAGGTCTCACCACAATAAGTCCAGGCCACAAGGGTCGTCCATTGTTTCGATACCCATTCGTCCATTCCTTCCAAGTTGTGCTTCCTTCCTACCAAGCAAATTCAAATATAAACCAACCGCTAGTCTTGACAATCAGTTAATTTCGATCCGCTCTACGGTTGGTTAGCTCATACGGGTTGTTAGCCTATACTCTATGGGTGATCAACCCTAAGAAAGATTCTCCATAGACAACATTCTATCAAAAGAAATGGATCGACCAATCACCGTGTGTTTATTGTCCATGAAGGGGGTGGTAGCCCTCATGCGCATTAAGAGTTACCTTACGGCACCTCCGACACTCAAACCTCCAGATTAGGAGCTAGAACCTTGTAGCACTTGTCACAATCAACTCTGCCCAGGGGGTTCCCACCCCTGCGTAGCTGAATGGTTCCAACCAAAGTAATACGTAAAACTCTCCGCAGTATTCCCCCTGTGTTTATCGACTAAATCATGATCAAGATATAAGGGAACAACACCCCCACCAGTCCCGAAACGTGAAAAATTACATGAAACAATTTTGATGACAGGAAAATGTCTAAAATAACTTTCTAGAGATAAAAAAAAAACTTCCTCGAATCAGGTCCTGGAACAGCAATGTCTAATCAACACACATTTCAAGTTGAAAATTTTGTTAAGTAAAAAAAAACTCTTATAAAAATTAAACCTCGGGTTTTTTTTTCTAGGATGGGAGTAGACACAATAACTTAACAGATTTTAGGGTGAGGAACGTTCTCTGGATAACCTTCCTCCCCCTGGAGACTTCGAAAAGGAGGAGATGGAGGATAAGTGTATCCAACACCTCCAGTATGGGTCTTAGTTCTGAGATGAATGTCTAGTAATTCTAGTAAATCTCAACTTACTAAAATTGGAATAAAGAAAGAGGGGGAAAACACCCAAGTAACGACTTCAACACATAACTGAGATAAGATACATTCATGATTAAATACACTTGCAATAAAAATACTATCCTATTCCCTCAGAGGCTCCTTGGCCTGTGAAATGGAGGAAGATATAGAGCCACTTATTCAAAGAAAAAAGTCAGTTAGCAATTTACAGAGAGAAAAGAAGAAGAAAAGAAGAAAAGTCGTAGAATAACAAAAAAATGAAAAAAAATTAGATAGATTATACAGAATAAATAGACGCCAATGAATTCTGTGAAAAAAAGAAAATAGATAAAAATAACTTAAATTTAGCACAAAAGATAATAACCAAACCAAAGAAAAAGATTAATTCATTCCCGAAAAACTATTTCAATTTACTCGTTCTCTGAAAGAACAACACAGAACAATAGCAAAAAACAACAATTTTTAAGATAACACATTTTTCCTTTAATAAAATACTTAACAGCCAAGTTTTCAAGAATTCTATGGGGAATGCCTAGCCGTATTTCCATGCTTTGTTTCGACGATGCTTTAGGAATACTAACCACTTCATTATACTAAAAATGACAGGAAGGTTACATCTTCTTCAAGATAGAGGAGCAAAGATTGTAAACGAAAAAAAAAAAATCACTAGCAATAAAAATACTTAAAACAGACATTTTCAATGAAAATACCCAAAAAAGCCCTTGAAATTTTTATATTGGAATTGAAAACCTTGAAAAAGTTCCAATTCAAACTTAAAAATGGGCTAGAAAAAAAGATTTAGAGGCTGAAGGCAAGCGAGTATTTCTCATTTTATACGTTGTATGCAGTCAGCATGTTTCATAAAAAACATAATGAATTTTATACGTAATTTTGTAAGCAAAACATGTTTTGCCTCATAGCTGAGAGGTCGAATCGACTTTCAAAAAAGTTTTTATGGGGAGTGGTAAGTTGATCTGGAATTTTATGCTGAGACAAAGAGGCAAAATAATGTTTCTCCGGCCCTTACAAAAAAGTATTCTTTAAATTATTTTTTTTTATGGCTACCGCAGAACACATAACGCTACTACACATAAACAACAAATACAAAAATTGCAGATATTTCTTCTGAAGTAAATAATTTCTTAAGATTACACTGCCTTTCCACTTACAATTGCGCGTAAAATATCATACAACGGGTAAAATCTTTTAATAAGACAGAGAAAAAAGAAAAAAAAAATCTTTTAGTACATATATAACAATTAAAGTCTGAATATTTCAGCTTCACATCTGGAAGCCTTTACCGACGGTGAAAACAAAAATCGTTTTTATTTACTTACATTTATTTTATTTACATTTTCATTACAGTTGTCTTCTGTAAAAAAAAAAAAAAAAATAATAAACAAAAATCTGTAAAACCTTAAATGAGTAAAAATGTTTTATATCTTACATAATTTTCTCCCAAGGCGGCCGCAGCAAAATATGGGAAAAAACTTGTATGAGACCCGTGGGGATATCCTTCGCTCTTGTTAAACCACCCCTTTCGCTATAAAGGTCCATGATTCGTCTTAAATGATCCATAATATACGTTAAGGTGGATAGATGGTGTTCAGGAAGCTGACGCGCCAAGTGACATATCTTCACGGCAGCACTATCGTCCCGGATTTCTAAAAATTAAACACACATTATAAGAAGAACAAATATGAAAAAGGAAAGAAAAAGGCACAAGTTCAAACAGCTGAATCATTGATAAATATTCGATTGAACCTAGCAAACAATGCCATATGTCTATGCCACAATACAATATTTTGACAATAGCTTCGATCAAGCAAAGCTGAATTCATATAAGCAAATACTGATTACCCCCCCCCCCCCCCCCCAATACAGGAGCATTAAAAACTACAAAAATTCCACTCAGCGGTTTACCCTCTCCACAAGAATTTAGGTGAGTGAACATTTGAATGTATCGTATAATTACAGATTCTTTTCCAAGATTCCCGTTAAGAGATCCTAAGATAATGAAAAGAGCAACAGAAAATGAAAAAAAAAATAATAATAATTTTCAGGTCACCGTCTTCATTTTTATCAATCTTTCAAGGGCGGAGGTGAGAGTCCTTCGTGTCAAGGCCGTACCCAGGATCTTTTTTTTGGAGGGGGTTTTACCCAAAAAAATATTCGGGGGGGGGGGATTAAACGAAAAACTTAAAAAAAAACGCATACATAATTTGTTTATATCAATTTTTGTTGCGTTTTTACGAGTCAGAATTTTTTTTTTTTTTTGGGGGGGGGGGGGTCAAACCGGGTACCCCTCCTGGATACGGCCCTGCTTCATGTGTATCTTGTTTTTGGATGACTTCCCTACCCTGCCCCCTCTCTTCAACTAAACATATAAACATAATCTTTCATTTTGGGCTCTAAGTCTTTCTGCAATAAAAGAGGGAACTGCCAAGCGATTCTCCATATTGAACGGCTAGTCTCATTATATTTCCTCTAATGAAGCGAGGTGCTAGGGTTAGATACCACCATCCTGTTCTACAATGATTCGAAAGGCTAATAACTTGGGTTATCAAAGAATTACTGGTTGTACAGTCGGAAAATGTTTGTTTAAATTTGATTTAATTTGTTTTCGTTTAAATTTTGATTTAGTTCACATTTTTACAAACAAAGCTAAATTCATCATTAATTATCAAAAATAGCTAAATTATCATCGTAGATGTGTTGGACCAAGGTCAAAAAATTGGTTAGCCATGTGTGGGCTTGAGAATATAAATGCGGTCCAAACCTAAAGTCAACGAATGAATATCCGACACAAACTTTTCAACGGAATGGGCTGTAGCTGCCCGATCTGGTACTAATGTATCAACAGGTGAATCTCGAAGGTGGGAACTAGGACGATTCTTCTATGTACGCGCTAGGGGAGGGAGGCGTCTGATATTTGAGGACAATTGCTTTATTGACCGAAAACCGACGAAGACACAAGACGGGAGTGTGGCCGGTAATACTAGAATTTGCCACCATAATTTTTGGTAGTATTAAACTATTGATCGATTGATTCTTGATTTAATAAAGTTCTTGATTTGAATACTCTTAATATATAACTTGAATAACGAGACTAATTCTTGCGAAGAATGCCGGATAAAAAAAAAATCCTTATTATTTGTAATATCATAAAGCAGACACCACGCATTAACTCGTAAAAAACAAACAAATTTAAGCCATAGTAAAGGGACTGAAGTACCTAATGTCAACAGTAATCATGCTGATTTAATGCCTAAAAAATTCAAATCATGGTTAATATACGAACGTACATAAAAACCAAGGATTTTTCTTTATTACCCAAAGAAAATCAAGTTGCAAAAAGAACAGTTGGAATTATCTAAAAAAAAATCCTCTAAAAAAATTATCGAAAAAAAATCCTCAGTTTTCTTTAACTTTATATATCTCTTCTCAACCAAGAGCATTAGGCCGCGCCATTAACAACATACGGTGTAACCTTTTCCCCAAAAGCTCAGGGCAAAGCCGTAGCCAACTACGGATTTGCATTCTTTTCTCTGGTGTCTCTCCTCAACCAAGCAAATTCGTCCATACTATCAACAGAATATGACATATTCCCCCCCCCCCTACAAAATTTCAGGGGAAAAAAGGCCTAACTACAGTTTTGTTCCCTTATCTTTTATATGTTTCTCTCAGCCAAGAAAATTGGGCCATACCATTAACAACATACGGTATAACTTTTCTTTAAGATTTCAAAACAAGGGTTCTAATGCTTTGCTTTCTTTTCTCTTCTAAGTCTAAATTTTCCTCAAAATGCCAGGAAATAAGGGTCTGACTAGATTTTTTTTTCCATGTCAACAAAATATGGCATATTCTTTTCCCTATAATTTCAGGGGGAAAAGCCCCAACTACGGTCTTATTCTCTTTTCTTTTATGTCTATTTTCAATCAAGAAAATTGGGCCATGCTATTAACAGAATATAGTTTTTTTTAGTTAAAAATTTCAGGAAAAACAAAGGCCCAATTACGGTTTTGTAACGTTGTTGAGGCATACCGAAAAAAATATACTTTTCACAAAAATGATTCTTTTTCAGTATAGTGTAAACAAGGATTATCAGATACAACTGGGTCCAAAAAAAGATCCGGAATAAACATGCTTTAGTTTCATTGGCTCAATGCGTACGTTCTTTTTTTTCAGTGGATATTATTCTTAGCCGCTTTATTGTAAACTCTAGAATGCTTAGAACTAAAATTTCTAGAGATTCGAGAAGCCCCATTCCCTAAAACTGGTTGAGTTTTTGCTGAGATTAAACTTAAAAAGAAGGTTTCCCATAAAGTTGGAGAGTGAATTTACAACATAAAAGCATCAGTAATGAAAACCACCATGAAATAAAATTCAAAGAAATGAAATAAAACCTAAAACGAAAACAATGCATAAATGAAGTTAAACTTGAAAGGACCAAAATTTCCCACAAACGAGTGTCGTATTTCTGCCTCCTCAAACCACTCAAAAGGATAGAATGTGCGCCCTTCTGGGAACCAAAAAAATTATTATATTTGTAAATTAAAAAATATATATATATTAGATCCGAATAGCCCCACCCTTTAAACCTGGTCGGCTTTTTGCTTCGATTTTAGATCAAATATGGTTTTCTTTTAGTTGGATAGGCCTGGAAAACTTGCCGTATCCAAACGAACACAATTTAGAATGTGCGATTGTACAATGAAGTTAAACTTAAAACGAATAAAATTTGCCCCGAAGAAGTGTGGTATTTCTTTCACCTCAAACCACCCCTCGAATTCATACAAATAGCCCCAGCCTCTAAACCGGGTGGGGTTTTTACTCTAATTTTAGATCAAATAATTCTTTGATGAACATTTAAGTATTCCATCAGACATAACCTGTGGTAGAGAAATATTTGTCGTTTAGTTGGATAGGCATAACTTGCCATATCTACATAACCCGCTTGTGCAACACCTTATTTCACTGAAACTAAGACGCATTTTACTGAAAACTAAAGATACAAAAAAAGAAAATTCTCCAAGTTATCCAAATAGCCCCAGTCTCAAAGCCCGGTCTGAGTTTTGCTTTAATTTTAGATCAAATATGGCATCGACAATTCTTAGAAGCTCATTTAAGTTATCCATCAGATATAAGCTGCAGTATAAAAATGTTTTTCTTTTAGTTTGATAGGTCTGGCCAACTTGTTCATGACCCGCTTGTGCAAGACCCTATTTGGCTGAAATTAATTTAAAAAACAAAGTTTTTCCGAGGGAAGTAAAGAGCCAAGTTGAAACTTAAACAGACAAAAATTATTACTTCACAGCCTATCTAACATATATCAATAAAACTAGTACAAATAAACCAACTAATTATGTTTCCCTATGTTTCTAGGATTATAGAAAACTAACGCTTTACTGAAAACACAAAATAATATAGGAGTTTTGGTACAGTAAAAGCAAACCAATTAAGGACACTTTTTATGGAAAGTATTTTAGGATGGATGCTTTATTTTTTTACGTTTAATTTAGTATCACTTCTGCACAATGGCTCAGTCCAATGACTGGCTCTCGTTTTGGTTCTGAAAAGGACATGTCATGATTAGTTTGTAGACAAGTTCAAAGTAAAGCCATCTTGATAGTATTAGGACAAAAGACTAGCTTTAGAATTTGTATAATAGCTTGAAATTCACTGTTGTATAGAGAGAAATAACCGGATTTCCAAAGTTCTTATTATATCTTCTTTGATCTTCATTTCAGCATATTTCTTACAATTGAAGATTGTATATTACTCACTATTGGTATTATAGCTGGCGAGACCAAAATGCTAAATCAATTTAATATTTCTGTATACTGAAAGTTACTGATGTTACAACTGGTGTAAGACTATAAAAAACTTTAAAGATTAGTCTATTGTTGTCAGGCTACATACTCACTTGTAACTCCCAAATCAACATTCCTGTTTTTTACACTTGACTTTTGTAATCAGTAAAGCGCTAGTTTTCTATAATCCTAGAAACATAGGGAAACATAATTAGTTGGTTTATTTGTACTAGTTTTATTGAATATGTTAGATAGGCTGTGAAGTAATTATTTTGTTCGTTTTAGGTTTCAACTTCGCTCTTTACTTCCCTTGGAAAACTTTGTTTTATAAAATTAATCTTTGCTCGTTTTTGATTAAAGTTTAATATAGAAACAACGCTGCCATGATCTTTTTTATTTATACGGAATAATGTATGTTCGTTTTAAGTTTTAATGGCACTCCTTAGTTTCAGTTGAAAACTTATTTTTAACATAGTTTTTAATTATCACCGATCTAGGGGAGATAGGACACCTATAGAAAATACTGAAAACAACCTTGACAGCTACGAAAAACTTTCAGTCTATAACATAAAGTCCATCCTCCATACCTCCCAAAACAATACATGTTTTTCAGGAACGTTTGTTTTTCGATGAGCAAAAAGCTGTTTTTACTCGGCCGACTTCGCCTGAAAAAGCCATAATGAAGACAGGGCTTTATAAATCACCTACTGATTAGCAGAAACTAGAAGGCTACTGTAACAAAAGAGAGCAGTTTAAGGACTCATTTAAAAGCTTATATTTATACCTAATCGCTTTTTATAAATTTGACTTGATAATTTTGACCAGATACCGATACCGATATTCCCATAAAGCGCACTTTCGGTTGTTTCCCCATTTTTTGAAATGAAAAAGTATCTTTTCCAATGAAATGACCAAAAAAAGGTGTTTTTCAAAACCTAGGCAGGAGCAACAAACTAAGGGGGCAAGAACGTCCTTTCCCCTCAATTACCGCCGTTTGAACTAGCACACAGGCTTCACCGCAGAGTGAAGTTTAAAGGTTCAATTCAAAACTGTTGATCATTCGAGCTTAATTTTTGGTAGATTTTCAGTTGAAAAGTTTTCAGCTTTAGTTAATTTTTTTGCTTCGCAGTAATCTTTTACTTTTAAGATGAGTAGGCGATTTATGAAACTTACTAAAAGGATCTGGAGGGGGAATATATGTGAGGGGTATAATAAACCTCCATTCAAGGGCTTTGGACCATAATTATTGCAATGGTACCGTTTTATGCTTCCAAAATCTTCCACTTAAGAAGTGGTACCAAAAGTGCCGTTCTTATTGTTATATGCCACTTTTGGGTGGTAAAATCGATAAAAAGCACGCAGATATGAGTAATAGGTTCAAAATGAGCCTTCCCGGGATATGCTTTTAAAAATGAGTGCATCATATTTGCAAAAATAGAGGATTGTCTGAAAAGTAATCGTTTTTTTTTTTTTTTTTTTTTTTTAAACAAGATATAGATCTGTAATTCTTTGTTTTAATATCGAAATAGATTTCCTTTGTTAAAAAAAAAAAAAAAAATGTAGCAATTAAGAATCGCTAAAACAATAGATATTGGACCTTTGAACTATGTTGAACGAAATGGCTATCTCGAAATTTTTATTGGATGACTTTGGGCGGAGGGGGCCTGTGGGGGGGGGGGGCTATTTGCCCTCCAATCTCTTTGGTCGCGTAAAAAGGGCGCTTACAAATGTAAATCCCTTTCGAATGAGCTATTACGCATCTCCCTATGATGCTCTGGCCACCCCCTAGCCCTGCTAGAAAGAAAAGAATAAAAAACGGGAGACAGATCAGTGCTACCGATGCAAAAGTGATTTTCTTTGTCGTTCAAGGTGGGGGACTGTAATTTCCAGGTAAAAGGTTTTCAACCATGCTGATTTCAACGGTACATTTTTCATTTTGATCTGACGCTATTTTCGAGGCGTTTCAGGCTTTTATTCGAAATCACCATATATTTCTTTTCGCAATAAACTAGTACTTTTAAGACAAACCGAAATAATAGTCATCACCCCTCAATCAGTGTCAGATGGCAATTTTCTTCACTGGGTAGCTTTTTTCTAAACGCGCTTTTTAACTTTTGGTTACTATGGGCTGTGGTTCGCTCTTTACAAGGTTGCAGCTATTGCTGCAACCATGATATTTAGTTTCCCCAAAAATGTTGTCAAAACTAAGATAAGCCTACATAATTCAAGCATCCATTGAAACGGGTCTATTCTTTTAGTACATCTATAACTTTTTCATTACTATGTGGCTCGTTTTTCAGTTTTCTCTGTCATTTTTACTTGATTTGGGAAAATTGGCTCCAGCTTTGACCCCGCCCCCCACAGGATTTTGAAAAAAATTATGTCATTCGTTGGCACCAAAAGTACCGATTTTAGTGCCATTTCGAACTTGCTGATGGTGGAATTTATAGGAAGGACGTAAATATGAGCAATATCTTTTATATGAGCTACTGAAAATCTGTCTAAGATACCGGCGACACCAATACGCCCAATAACAATACGTCCAAAAAAGTGATTTTCCTTGTTGTTCAAGGAGGGTGGCTTTAATTTCCCTGCACAATGTTTTGGACAATGCTGATTGCAATGGTACACTTTTCATTTTTATCTGACGCCCTTTTCGAGGGGTTTCAGGCTTTTTTCGAAACCATCATAAATTTCTTTTCGCAATAAACTTTTACTCTTAAAACGAACCGAAATAATAGTTAGTATTCCTGAGTCAGTGTCAGATGGAATTTTTTTTTATTTTCACCAGACAGTTAATTTTAAATTTGTTTTTAACTTTTGATTACTATGGGCTGTGGTTCGGTCTTTACTAGGTTGCAGCTGCTGCTGCAACCATGATGATATAAGATGGCAATTTTTCACTAGGTATTTTTTTTGTTGTTTTTTTTTAACGCGTTTTGAACTTTTGATTACTATTGGCTGTGGTTCGCTCTTTACTAGGTTGCAGCTACCGATGCAACCATGATACCTTCCCAGGACATGCTTTAAAAAATGAGCCTAGAAAATGACTGAAAAAAAACAACAACACTAGATACCGATACCGATATTCCCGATACGATACATGCGATACCAATACGTGCGACATCCATACGCCCGATACCACATACAGCCCTTCCCCAGGGACTATGGAGGGTCATATCATCATCAAAACCATATATATTGGACCTTTGAACTATATTAAACAAAATGGCAATCTCAAAATTTTTATAGGACTACTTTGGGGGAGACGGCCTGTAAGGAGGGGGGGGGGGCTATTTGCCCTCCAATCTCTTTGGTTACTTAAAAAGGGCGCTATAAAATTTAATTTCCATTCTAATGAGCCATTAAACATCTCTCTATGATGTTCTGGTCATTCGTTAGCCCTGGTGAAGAAAAAAAGAAAAAAAAAAAAAAAAAAGGAGCCATCAGTGCTACGCATGAAAAAAAAAAGTGATTTTCCTTGGTATTCAATGTGGGGGACTGTAATTATCCTACCAAAGGTTTTGGACCATGCTGATTGCAATGGTACACTTTTCATTTTGATCTGACGCCATTTTCAGAGGGTTTCAGGCTCTTTTTCGAAATCACCATAAATATATTTTCGCAATAAACTTTTACTTTTAAGATTAACCGAAACAATAGTTACCGTTCCTGATTCAATGTTAGATGGCAATTGTTTTTCACAAGACAGTTTCTTTCAAAACGCGTTTTTTTTTAACTTTTGGCTACTATAGGATGTTGTTCGCTCTTTACTAGGTTGCAGCTGCTGCCGCAACCATGACTAAAACGTATTTTACTGAAAACTAAAAAGATTCCATAAATTTCTAAAATTTATCCAAATGGCACAACCCTCTAAACTCGGTCGAGGTTTTGCTGCAATTCTAGATCAAATATCGCATCGATAATTCTTTTAAACTCATTTCAGTAATTCATCAGATATAATCTGCGGTTTTAAAATACTTTTCTTTTAGTTGAATAGGTCTGGCCAAGTCGCCTTGTCCATATAACCCGCTTATGCAAGATTGTATTTCATTTGTGCTGAAATCTTACAAAAGAACAGTTACGACATTTTTGCAAGGGGTAGTCCTTTCTTAACACATTTTCAAACTACTAATTTAAAAACCCCAAAATCAACCATCACTGCAATAAAAACCTTAAAGGATTGTAACCCAAGCTTGTAACAAAAAACCCCCCGGAGTAAGCAGAAAAAAAAGTTTAGGCCTATCAAATATCAGCTCAGTGACAGGCAGATAGAAAAGCTGAACGGGGAAGCCCCGCTCGCCAATTAAAATGTGGTTTTTAAAGCGTGATTACTGAAAACTTCAAGTTCAGCATAATGATAACTGATTATTGATAATGATAATGATAATGATTACCATGCGATTTAGTTTCAATACAACTTATCATAACGATAACGCTAGGAAACAAAAAATTAAGCAACTGGACATGTGGGTATACCCTTCGAGACGCACTAACAATTAAGTGTTCCTCTAAGGCTAAAATATAGAAACAGACACAATCTAAAACTCCAATTATGCAAAATAATAAACACCATTTGAGAAAAAAGAAAGTGTGATCTGTAGATTGTTATAGATTAACTGATAAACGAAGAATTGTGTACTATTAGAATATATATTCATAAACCAATATATATATATATATATATATATATATATATATATATATATATATATATATATATATATATATATATATATCGTCGCTGTTTTGCCCATGGTCGTATTTGACATTTTCAAACTTATAAAATAATTACTAAAATCCGTTCTTGAGCCGTATTCCTTTCCATATATCAAACGATCTTACAATCGACAAAGTTGATGGTTTTTCAGATGTAGGTACATATGGCAAGACCCCCTCCCCTAATAAATGCTAGGGGGTTTGTAAAAACTGTAAAAATGTACAATTTTCAATGCGTATGTTACATTTCCCATATAATTCACCTCTTTTGAGAAATGTTTCGGCAGTTTGGATTTCCAATTTTTTGTATGTTCCCATAGTTATATCCGATGTTACATTCTACAGACTGTCACCAATTGGGGGGGGGTGGTCCCTGTATTGTTTTTCCCCCTATTCCTAGATTTTTTAAAAATGCCTTTGTCGGTATTTTCATTAAAAAATGCATAATTTGTATAAGGATTGAAAAAATGCCCCATTGATCTTGCAATATACAATTAAAAGAAAAATGCAATTGAAACACAAACGAGGGACATTTGAGAATGAGAAGGTGCTGACCAGAACGAATCAGAACGTGGACGAAGATAATTCAGCAGTATGCTAAAAACCAAAAGATTTTGCAAGCAATGCACCGAATAATGTTTATATGTAAAAACATAAGTATACAAAAAGCAATCGGCAATTAAAAAGTAAATAAAACAGAAACGAAAGCTGTTTCCTCTACTGATGATAGAGGGCGGTCACTTACTGATGCTGATCTTACTTGTGCTCAGTCACTTACTGAGCACAAATATTTAGGAATCACCACGATCATCACAATTGTAATCAAGGATTGTCCGGATTGTCATGTAATTCAGCCCAAAATTTTGCTTTAATTTTCTTGTTAGTTAAAGGTTTAAGACTGAGTCAGCATTGCCAATGCTCTGAAACGAACTGTCCCAGTTTTTTAACTAAAATTGTAGTGCAAGAAAATTAATTTGTACCATCTGAAACATAGGTTAAAAAATTTGCCACAAAAAGAAGCAAATTTTCGATAAAATAAAACGTGAACATAGGCTATATCAGAGTCAGAAAGAAGCAAGTAAAATCAAAACGCAGAGGAAAATTTGTATTGTAAAAAAACGGTACAATTTTAGCACATAGGCAATGCTGAACTAGATCAGCAGATTGATACTTTTTTTATTTATTTTTTTTTATTTCACACCCCTCCCACTTTTAACTTGGAAAACCAAATTGAAACCCTAGCCTTAATTTACTAAATTCTCTCGGATAAGTTAATTAATTACATCAATTAGTTAATTACGTTAATTCATTAGTTTGTTACTTACTTACAGATGATTCCTTCTGCCTACAGTAGCTGGTTATTCTAATACTATATCAAGGCAGTATCCAGGGGAAGGGGGTTCTAACCCCCCACCCCACCACCGAAATTTTTGTCCAACTCGTAAAAACATAACAAAAATGCATATAAACAAATTTTTGATGCGTTTTTTTAAAGTGTTTTTGTAAAACCTCCCCTCAAAAGTCTTTTATACCCAACACACCACCCCCCCAACCCGAAAAAAAAATCCTGGATATGGCCCTGCATTGTATATTAGTTGGTGATTTCATCCCTATCTCCAGTTACTTTTATTGCTCTTCTTCTTCTTTTTCTTTTTGAGAATTTTAATTTTTTTTTCCGTCACAAAAGAATTGCATAGACTCCCACCTTAGCTTATAAGTACTGTCTACTTTTGCTTAGAGTATAGTGATAATGAAATCAGTCATAGAATTGATAAAGGAAACTTGCACAACCATATACATCTTAAGATTAGTTTTTGGTAGTAGCGGGCACCAAATTTGAAAAATCAGCCGAAAATACGTGAAAAATCAGCTGAAAAAAAGCTAAAAATATAGGGCAGAAAACAGCCCAAGAAGGTATTTGACGTTGAAGGGGTAGTTGTCAACATGATAATTAATATTTTAATTTTTACAGATAAAAACGTTTGTCATATCTAACTAATTACCACCGCTTATTTATTTTGAGGGTTCAACGAAACAAGACGGAAGAAAACGTGATACTATCCAAAAAACTTCATAATTTTGGGAAAAAGTACTAAAAAACGTCGTTTTCGCGTAAGAACAGACCTAAATATGTCCCGGGGGAGGGGGGATTTTAGATGTCCTTGGTACTTTAAAGTTGATAATCAGTTTACTGAGCATTTCAATAAAAGTTAACAAATGTTCCCGTCAAAACTGCAATAACTATCTGATTAGCAATCAGAACTGGAAATAAATCTGGCAATACTACGAAGATTTTATAAAATTATGAGACGGAAGGGGAGGGGGGGGGGGTCATATACCCCTGGTTGTAAATTACTTTATCATTGGATAAGCTTCAAATTATTTTTCTGACACCAAAAGTTGACTTAACGCCACATTATCTAAAATAATTACTCAGTTATCCCTAATTCGATGAACTTCATAACAATACGAACACTCGTTATATATATATATATATATATATATATATATATATATATATATATATATATATATATATATATATATATATATATATATATATATATATATAGTGTTTTATATAACTATAGAAATACAAATTACATACTTGCTAATTCGATGAATTTCTCATACCAATGTGTTGGTATAACAGGATCTAACAATTCCCTCAAATATTTTTTCAAAACGTTGGCAACAATATGTGTTTCCAGTTGCTTCAATTTGAAATGGTCCAATGCTAAAAAAGTGTTAAAATTCTTATCATTAAAATTCATTAAGTATTAAAATTATATCATAAAAATGACCACAGAAATCCCGTCTAAAGCGAGGGGTATCCCACTTCCTCTTACCCGATGCACATCCTAGAGCACCCCGTGCGTCGCTGAGTTCCGCCGTGCGTGATACAGTTCTGCCACGCGTAGCACAGTCCCCGTAACGCTTGGTAGTGGTTCGACCTGACAAGTGGCACCTGGTGTACGTGATTTCTGAACCCCCCCCCCATAGTGTATAGTCTATCCAAATCATAAATACATGCGTGCACTCCCCCCCCCCTGGATTAAGAAAAATACGTTTTTTTATCTTCATTTAAACCTCCTTGGAAAATCCTTATGTTTGAAGATATAGCCCTGGCCCTATTCCTCCCAAGTATGCTTATAATGAGAGGATTTCATTGAAGGAACTTCTACAAGGGGTTTCATCGAAAGGGATAAGAACTTCAAAACGAATAATCAGAAATTAGAAATCCGCTTAAACATATAATTTTGCCTATATGGTTTTTCTCTTAGAATTCGTTCGAATCGCGTCCGTGCGGCAAGGACAGGAAGGAACAGATATTATAAATCTGATAAAAGACATAAATTTGCAAATTCCCAAACTTGCAAATTTTATGGTTCTCGTAGGATCCGTTCATTTGTGTGCGTGCTGCAAGGGCAGGAAGGAACAACTATTATTTCCACCGCATTTTTTTTTTCCGCTATACACGTTCTGTCACGAAATAAAACAATTCTCGTCAAAATAAATTATTTTACAGTTTTCTGGGTCTAACTGAATCAAGAGATCCGTGACCAAATTAGTTAAATTAATTTGCTAAAAAGCGGTTTCGAAACGCATATTTAGAACGTAATAAAATTTTGTTTACGTCTCAGAAAGCAACTTGCTTCGTTACAATCAAGGCTCATGACTATGCCGATTTGACTTACTGATAAAATGAGAAGGCTAGGACAAAGAAAAAATTTGAGTATTTTACAGGTAGAAAAACGAAGAAGAGAATAAAATTAGACAATAGCCGGCGGAACAAGCTAAAAGTTTTCACAGTCAACGCCAATGAAAACCCCACTTTTTTCAAGCAAAATAAGAATTTTACGATCCTTCTGGTTCGAATTTGGCACTTCTAGTACGGTTTCTAATACCCATCATACATGCGCATTGACACTGCGCCAACACACTGGTCCAAATGGTCCAAATCGTGATACTTGGGTGTTAAGAAAACGAGACTTGTAGACCAATTTCGCCCCTGGCACTGAAATACGAATGTACGAAGCGCGTTTGCAGATATTTGTTTGAGGGAATTACTAAAAAAACGGAAATTACTAAAAAAAAAAAAAAAATGAATTCTATGCTAATTAAATAAAATATGGAAAAATGCGTACGTATATATGGTGAAGTTTGGGCGAGCCTTGGATCTAGTGCTTCTCACTTCCATTCGCGTCTGCAACATTCATGGTATTTAAAACTGCTATTTGAAAGTAGAATTTGGGGTAGGTTACGTACGATTTAAAGTTAGAATAAGACCTTCAGGAATTCTGGGTTGAAGCCTCAAAGTGTAGGAAATCTAATGAAATAAAGTTTGAGACCACACTGGCAAAATACAAGAATCCGTAGGAAAAAGAAGAAAACGAAGCAATCCAAAACTAGTAAATAAATAAGAAAAATGCAAATATTGTCATCGAGACAGCCGCTCAGCTATATTGCAAAAAAGAGGAATAAAAAAAAAGAATATGTGGAAAAAAAGAGGAAGATAGACAGTAAACACAAAAATAAAAGAGAAGAGACGCTTTCACGGCCGAGTTCTGAAGTGACTTGACTTGATTCTCCTGCTGACCATGGTTGCCAATCACTGACGTCCAAAAAGAGTGTAAATCAAGGTAAAAAAGAGTGATTTTTGCTCAAAAAGAGTGCAAGTCAAAAAATTTGCACGCGAAGGGTTGCCAAAGCTTGCGCATCACCTCTGAGGTATAAAAGATAGCATTTCAAATGAAAAGTGTTTAAGTTAGTAACCCTTTTCCTTGGGTTAATTACACTTCTGACGAAGTTACCAACTACTGATGTTCAAAGTGAATGAAAACTAACACCCAAAAAGAGTGATTTTCACTCTTCCGCTTCCCCTCTGAGGTAAAAAAGAGTGCATTTCACACGAAAAATGTGGAAGTTGACAACCCTGCTGCTGACTTGGTGCCAGCGTCGAGAGAGCAGACATTATTCTTCTCCAGTAAACACGGTCTTGCGCTGTCGCGGATGTATCTTCAGGCATTATGCTTGCCTTACTTAGAAAGTGATGTAGGCCATCTTGCTCTTGGGCCACCGCGTGGTCATTTCCATCCAGCGACCTGAGGGTTGAAATGAAATAAAATGCGACAAGAGGTTTCTTGTGACATTCGGAGAAGGCAGTCGTACCATTTCAGTGTACGTTGCACAACTGGCAGGGGTAATGGAGCCTGCATCGTACGGGACAGGAGGTTGGTGTTACTGATTAAGTCATACCAACGAAGTCCCTCTATCTTCCGGAGTTCTGAAATAAGGCTTGATACTTAATCAAAACTTATTCTATGCTTGTTTACAATTCGTTTTTGAAATTTTAACAAAAAAAATTGTTCTCTAAAAAAAAAACCATCGAATTATCCACAATAGAAACTCTTCAATAAAAATATCAAAAAGTCATTTCCTGTTTAACTGCCATTGATTAGTCACGCAACTATTTAGTCAATGAGCTGCACGAAGATAAAGTAAAGAACCATAAAATTAAAATTATTTCGACAACGAGCCTATGACTTAATAGAAAATGATAATACTTTCAAAAACAAAAATATAATTTTGGAATCATTTACCTTAACGAAAAAAAAGCGAGAAAACACTGAATAATTCAAAGTTAATTTTGGCCCCCTCCAATTATTGTGTTCACAGTGGTGAGATTATCTGACACACAACCCCAAGGATGTAACTACTGTGGAGCTTGTACGTATTAAAATACCAAGAACATTAACATATAAACTTTCTTTGCTCCCTGGACCCATCTTATATTAGGTCTATTTCTACCTAACAACTGCGATTTTCTAAGATTTTACTTTTGGTTATTTCAAAATTATGAAGTTTTTAGGGCAGTTAAATATTTACGTCAGTGTTGCCACGCTGAACCGTGAAAAATAACTAAGCAAATTAACTAGTTAAATTTGACAACGCTTTTACTCCAAAAGAATTGAAAAACAAAATTCTCAAAGGCAATGTAGATGACCTAACAGGAGGAATGGGCTCCCCCCCCCTCTAAGAATACCCAAGATGTAAATAAGCATGCAGACATTAAATAAAGTATTTATAAAAAAAATCTACCAGAAATTTTAAAAAATTCATTTCCTGTGTAACTGCCATTGATTGGTCATGCAACTATGAACATGAAAAGAAGTACAGAATTAGTTAATTTAAAATCATCTCTGCATCGAGCCCTATAAATTAACATAAATAATAATAGCTGTAGATACAAAAAATTAATCCCGAATTATTTACCGCAAGAAAAGGGAGCAAAATAATCCAAAAAATGACTAATAAATTGCTTTGCTAAATATCCAAAGTATGAATTTATCCGTACGGCAATTATCAATTTACAAGTGAGAACATGCAATTTTTTTTTTACCGACGCAAAAAATCGGTTATTCGACTCACAGTTACCGGATTCCACGATTAGATAGATTTAAATTGCATTAATAAATAAATTGTCCATTGGGCTTCGTGACCAACATAACACATTCAAAAATGCCAGAAGACTTAATTGCGTTTTATTTCATCTGGAAACTTATTTCCACATTTAAATTTATACATAACATATAATAATATTAGCTACAACAACGAAAATATAATTCCCGAATTATTTACCATATGGGAAAAAATGGAAAAAAAGCATAGTAAAGACTAATAAATTGCTTTGCTAAATATTCAAAATGCGAATTCATCCGCACAGTAATTATAAATTTACAAGGAGAAAATACAAACCTTTTTTTTAAGTTGACGCCTAAATAGATTATTTGATTCACAATTTACCGGATTCCATGAATAAATAGATCAAATTCCATTAACAATTTGTTTGTCCAATTTCTCAACTAAAATATATAATAAAGTTCAACACTGCCTGAAGACTTACCAACTTATTTTTTCATTTCATCTGGAAATGTAATTTCTGGCCAAACAGTAAGAGTACCCGTAACCAGAGGCGTTGTTGTTTTTTTCTTTTCTTTTTTTTTTGGGGGGGGGGGGCAGGTTCACTCCCCCCCTCCAGTAACTTAGAGAAAAAATTGTTATATAGCTCATAACCCTTGACTAACCGGATGTAGAACCCTCCTCCCCTCCGCAATTAAAAATGCTACAGGTACGCCCCTGCCTGTAACAGTATGTACAGTAGCAGTACCTAAACAGTTTGGCCACACAAACTAAAAAGGGTTGTAATAAACGAGATCGAATAATTCTTTAAGGTTCCGTGCCACCTTAAATTCACGATATACAACACTAATAATAAGCTGGCATGATCCACTCTTGAGTTTCATGAGATGAACCAATGGGTGGTTCAGTTAGTAGAACAATGACGTCTCCCATTCATTGTTGAGTTTCCCCCCAGGGGTTACAATACAGAAACGATAGTCGTAAAAAGCTGGGAAAAGGTTCATTCAATTGTGAATTTTTAGCGCTAGTGTCCTTTTAAGGACCAAAACCAAAAGAAGGACGACGTCACAACCCTTCTAAGCCTGATATGACTCTCACCTTGGTCTCCATTATAAATTTTCGATTGATCTTTCAATCTTTTCTCGACCGTTGTTGAAGCAGCAAGGGTAGAGCTATTCAAACTGGGGAGGGGGGGGGCAGCGCCTCTGAACACCGTGACTGGGGAGGGGCTCCATATATAGTTTTGCAGTTTTTGGTAGTATTGGGTGCCAAATGAAAAGAAATACCGGTGAAAAATCAGCAAAAAAAGTTTCTGGAAAAATGTCCCACCCATTGAAGCTGAAGAGCCTCGTTTTTTATAAAAGCCTCGTTTTTTTCTCAGCAATTAGACAATGAAATATTACTAATTAACTAAATATTAAATATTACTTATGAAATATTGCCAGCTAAACCAAGATTTAGCTGGCAACGATTAAGTCAATCAAAACTTTTCCTAGAATATTTCAGCCAATCAAAGAATTCTAAAAATAATCTCATTGTCTTAAATTTGTGTAAGTGTTACCAAAATTTCGGTATTAGTAATAAAGATAAAGGGAAGCATTATACTTAACAAACTTAAGGCAAAAACAAATAATGGCTGCCTAGAATTTTGATGAGATTTATTTTTTTACAGATCCGTGCTAATGTAAGTGAAAACCCGACGTATTCGTGGGCCAGAATTATGGTGACCTTATTTTTGGACTCACAGACTTGCATAGATGTAAGCGGAAGCTGTACAAAAGTCGATTGCACCCAATGCATGGGTGCACGAAAACTCACCTTTAACCCCCCTTCCAACGCTGTATCCATAATTTTTTAGGGGGGGGGGGGGGAATGTACAAAGAGAAACTTTAAAAACGGACTAAATTTTGTTTTTGCAGATTTTTTTTTATGAGCCAGACAAAAATTTCGGAGGGGAGGGGGTGGAAACCCTGTAACCCTCCTCCCCTGGATACTGTTTTTCCCCCTTCTAAGGTCCCTAGATTCAGTGGGATAGAAGGAAAACAGAGAAAAAAAATACTTACATTTTTCAATATCGGCTTTAACTTGTCGCATATCTTTAGTAAGAACAGTTGTTAAGTATACTTTAGAGCCATCTAGCGAGGGATTTGCATTCAGTTGAGACTCGATAGTTTCAATACATCTCATGACTATACTTGGTGCTGGTTGCAAAGAGGGGTCGAAAGACTTGCACAATGGAGCACCAAAAACTAAAAAGCAAATTTGAGTAATTAAGCACAACTGTTTGTAAATTAAAATAATGGTTGCGACAGGAATGCTAGGATATACATTAATATTGTATGATTATTTATTAAATTGTGCGAAAGTATCGAGGGACAGGTCTGGGCACTATGTCCTATCTCCCACGTCGATTCCTGTAACACATTCAATCTTTGCGGTGTTAAGTGCATTCAAAAATATGTAATAGATTCATTTTTACTTAAACACTTAATATTTGCGTATATTTATATTTTCTTTAAATTTATAACTGATATATCTTTGATATTGCGTAACATTTTAACTATAGTGTTAGTGTTTTAAACTGTCAAATTAAAATATCATGTACACATAATTTTCGCCAAAAACTTATATTAATTTTCTAAATATTAATTGAAGATTTTGTTCGTTTGTGTTGTTTCTATATGTGTTGTTTCTTTGTGTTGTATCATTACAATTTTTTACTTTTTCTTTACAGAAAAATAAGCAACCAAAACTTTATTTAGCAGCAAAAGATCATAAGAATTCTGGCAAATTCCTGGCAAATATGTCAAAAAGTATCTGGCAAATTCCTAAAGGATTTTTTTTTAAAAGATTTGGGTATTTAGGACAACAATTTCACCCGTGGGTGTGCATTACCATAGGTACCAGCTTTAGGGTGGAAGGATAGGGTTCAGAACCAATCCCATGACGGTACTTGCTAGGAAGGGGGCGCAGCTCACACAATCCCCAAAAATTTATGAAATATTCACTTCTTATTAATATTCATCATTGTATTTATTAACTACATCATCTACTTTATTTTAATAAAAATACAATTTCAAAAATAATTAAAAAATGATTATATCCGTAAACGCCCCTAAATTTCTGCGCCCGGGGTAAGTGTCCCACCTCTAAAACAGCTTCTGCCAGTAATCCTTGCAAGGCACCCATAGCCAATTTTTGATCCAAAAGTTCTGGATTTTGCTTCAAGGAAAAACAAACAAAAATTGAAAGACAAGCATTTAATGATTTCCTATATGCATGAATTCTCTTTGGAAGAAAGAAAATGAAAATGCACTGTTGCTAGCCAAGAGACAGAACTTCAAGCAAAAAGAGGTCAACTTCTTATTCCCGAGACAACAAAGAAACGACATTCCCTAGAACAATATCTTATACTAAAATAACCACTTTCTAAGCTATTGATTCCTCAAATTTGAAGTCTTTGTTGTATCTGGCTGTCGAATATCAAAACACATTATAATATAAAGATATTTTAATGATTGCAGTTGAAAATTACTAGAAATATAAAAAATCTATACAAAAACATTTCCTCGCATTTCATTAATCGATACTGCTAGCCCAATGACCATTTATAGTGTCTACCTTCCCCTCCAATCTTTCGGTTCTCTTATAGGCTTGGCTTTGTACCATCTATCTAAATAAGTTTAGTAAATTAATTATTAATCAGAAGATTATTTATTCGAAGGTGTTGGAGTTATTCAAGTACATGGTAAATGGTCTTTGGTACATGGTAAATGGTCTTTGGTACAAGACAAGTACATGGTAAAGGCTTATGTAGACATGAGGTGACTTCAGAGATTCGACTTAATGCATTATACTAATTTATTCCGGGTCTTTCCCTCCCTCAAATGAAAATTATAAATTTCCCGATGCGCCTTGTGTCTCAATTTTGAACAGCAAATACAAATATATAAAAACAACAACAAATAAACACGCATCCATGATCTTTCTTTTGGAAAAACATACATAATTCTACATTTTTGTATGTAGGAGCTTGAAACCTCTAGTAGGGTTCTCTGATATACTGAAGCTAGTGGTGCAATTTTCATTAAGATCGCTTGACTTTTTGGGAGAGTTTCCCCTTTTTTTTGAAAATCGGTCAAATTTTCTCAGGCTCATAGCATTTGGTTCATTAAACTTAATGAACTTTATATACTTAAAATCAGTATAAAAAGCCAATTCTTTTGGCGTATCAATTGTTATAAAATTCTGTTTTCAAGGGTTTCGGTTACTATTGAACCGAGCCGCCCCTTACTTACAGTTCTTTACCACGAACTGTTTGACAAAGCAAGCTAGGATTAGCTATAATTATTTGACCAATATATTATATTAATACAGAAGGTAATATCGGACAAAATATTTGCCAACTGAACTATTTCAGACATAAGCTTTTTGAGGGGTGGCCTATTTTCAAAATCACGTATAGCATGTGACGCACACCAAGCTTGGTAGAAGAAGGCCAGTAGGCCACCCTTGGCGCGAAGAGGTGTGACATGGCTGAAGTGTGTCTAAGAGTAACGCGAAGGTTATCACACATGGGAGAGCAGGTGGCACTTTCAGCTGTACTCTATTTGCTGGAGAAGTGGACAACCCCTTGAAATTTTTTGAATAATTTTCTGGCACTGAGTAATAAGATAAAAATTTTCTTGCATCGCAAAAAAAAAAAAAAAAAAAAAAAAAAAAAAAAAAAAAAAAAAAAAAAAAAAAAATCTGAACCTTGAAAAGTTGCTTCTTAGAAGAATATTGCCATAAACACAAATAATTCAAGCATAAAACGTTAAGAAAAAAATAAGATACTTCAGATAATCCCTTTCAAAGCTGTATTTGCATAAAATTCAAATATTAAATGATTGCTAAGGAAACTAGAAAATCTTCTCTGAAAATATTTTCCCACAGAAACAGTATTTTCTATTGATCGGAAAATCTTAGGTAGCAACAATATTGAAAACAAGGAGATACAGTTTCTAAGAGAAAAACTAATTTAAAGACGAAAAAAGTGAAACAAAGGCAACAATTTTTTAGAAAGTCACCAAAAATTTGTCGAAAATGATATTAGTTTATAAGACAATGAAAGTGGGCAATGAGAAATTTCATTTTGCTAAAGGTTTAATACACTTAAAAAAAGGACATCCCACGCACAAAAATAACCATGTTTCTTTCACATTTTTTCCCGTCAATTACACAAAATAAAGACAATGTATCTTTGAGCTATCAATTCTAAAGAACTGGAAAAAATACAAGTCTACCAAAAAAGGAAACAATTTAGGCCTACCGTCGGCACTTACACAGCATTTTGTTTACGGTGAGTATAGAATCTAAAAATATGCCCCTCCTCTCCCCAGCGCTCATGCCTGATTTAGTAGGAAATTTTAGCCGAAATATGAGAAATGCAAAGAAAATATCACAAAAATCCCGAGATTTCTAGACCCGGGGGGAGGAGCCTAAAGCCTCGTCCAATTTTCTACATATCTGGCCAGTGGCCATAATACACGAGGTGATAGTTACGTATTTTGAATCTAAAACAATATCAGGTAAATACAAAGGAAGTTTTTGTCGGGGTGGGGGGGGGGGGTGGCAGCAATTAAAAATAATTTTATTTGATGTTTGAATAAGAAGTGCCAGGAAATTCTGGAATTTCCTGGCACTTTCCTGGAAATTCTGGTTTTAGAGCCACTTCACTATTGAAAAAAAAAGTTGGCAATAAATTGAAAAATAGCACTTAAGGCAGGGCCAGTTCTCAGCACCTATAACCCTTTTCTCCAATTACAGGATGAAACAAGAACCCTAAATATTGGTTATATTAGATTAAATAAAATGTTTGAACGTTATCCAAGTCGTACGGCCATTGCCATAAATCGGATATATTATCGAGGGGGAGGGGGTAGCTCTGGGTAATCCCCACATTCAAGGAATAGAAAAATAAGAGTCAAATACTTTACATCAGCAAATAATTTGATCGTTCTCAAATCAAGTCCTGTTTTGAAGGCTCTGAGTTTAAGTGAATAATTTCAATCAGAAGCACACTCGATTAATTTATACGGTTATACGAAATTGTATGCGAATTATATGAAAGTACCAAGGATCAATTTCCGCGGGGGGGGGGGGATAAACACCGGCCACCCAAAGCATGGTCTAGGTCTTGATGATAGTTTTTCTTGATTCGATCTACAAATTGTAAACCCGTTGTGCGAAAGATTTAGTACGATGCAGAGCTATATTGAAACAAAAGAAGTAAAATAAAATAAGAATAATGATTATAAAATAATAATAGAAAAAACTTTTTCGCATGCTGAACAAAGGTCTGCGTTGCGCAGGTTCCGATCTCCTGATTCAATGCCTTCGGCCGGAGTGCAATGCGTGGTTGGGGACAAATCATCCCGACGTTTCCCGCATTTTTACCCTAGATTTCTCCAGGCACCCATTTAAGAGTTGGGTCGACTCTGGCTGAGCTTACAAGGTCACACCATTGACTCCCGTTCCAAACCAAATAACCAGCGACACTAGGACTCGAACCCCTGACCTCGGGATTTCAAGTCCGGAGCACTAACCTTTTTTAAGTTTAAACTTTTAAACTTAAAAACCTTTTTCGCATGCTGACAAAAGGTCTGCTTTGCGCAGGTTCCGATCTCCTGATTCAATGCCTTTGGCCGGGAGCACAATGCATGGTTGGGGATAAATCATTTAACGCTTCTCGTGTTTTTCCCCCAGATTTCTTCAGATACCCATTTAGAGCAGGGTCGACTCTGGATGAGCTTACAGGGTCACACCATTAACTCCCGTTCCAAACCAAATAACCAGCGACACTAGGACTCGAACCCCTGACCTCGGGATTTCAAGTCCGAAGCACTAACCACTCGGCTAGGACGGCTCATTATAAAATACTGAATAATATAAAATAAAATGGTAAATACTGAAAAAAACATAATAAAAGTATACCTTAAGATAAAAAAATCTGCAATAGCAACATAATCCTCAGGAATTACGGAAATTCTTTTTTTTTTAATTACCTTTTAAAGTGAGGATACTTTTGGTCTGTAATTTTAATTCCTTATTCAATCCGAATCCAAGTCCAGGAGCTTTTTTCCTGAAGATGGTCCGCTTTTACATTGAATCCTTTGTTCATGCATAATAATAAAAAAGAGTAGTAAATAAATAAAAAAGACATCTTACTTGTATATAAAACTTTTATATAAAGTTTACTTTATTTATGAACTTAACCTTATATAAAAAACATTTTATATGATAATTTGAAAAAAAGTACCAAGAAATTCAGAAAAATTTAGGATTTAAGGGGAGGGAAATTCAACCCCCTCGTCCCTCCCTGTAAGCCTTGCGTTGTTGTTCATTTTACTGAACTAACACAGACGAAAAAAAAAAGACAAAAAAAAACATGTGGTCATTTTTCTGGGTTTCAAGATCTTACATACATGATATTATTCCTTAGAAGGGTAACACTTCAATACCTCACATTTTAAAAATAATCAGAAACATCTCCCCCCCCCCAAAAAAAACGTGTGTTCCCCCAAAAAATTCCTTATCCCCCTCCCGCAAGAGTTTTGTGCAGTATGTATTTATGAGAAAAATCAAATTATATCTTTCACCCAGCATACTTTGACCTATGGAAATTTAGTCACGAAACAAGTTAGCAACTAGAGAGGCTAAGTCAAGAACTACGAACAAAAATGTTTATCGTCATAAGACGGTATGACAGGGATAATTATTGCGGGACTTCCCCTTATTTATTAGTTCCATATCCGTTTTTTCGTGGAAAGAAAAGTTGTAAAATGTCGACTAAAGAATTACTAGGCAATATCATATTTAACGACCCGAGAAATGTTGACTTTCTGCGAATCTATAAAACCTGATTCCGATACAAATGACTTGAAATCAACGTTTTTAGCTATTGCTCTTTAACATTAAAGAAAATGGATTTAGTCGCGCACTTAAAACATATTTTTCTAAAATATTGCTCAAGAGAAAGAAAAATTTCTCTCATTTCCCTTTCCAACGTGCATGTCTGGTTTATTTGTAAATTTCATGGGAAATATAGAAGATCAAAGGGAAAAAAAAAATCCTAGATTCTTTTCTTGGGGAGGGCACAGCCACAAAGTACTTCACGCTATCCCCTCCTGTGACAATAATTCAAGTCTGTGGTAACAGTTCAATAATTTTGCACTACAACAGTGCTTTGTTTCTCAGACAAAGAATTTGTTTTAGATTTCACTTTTGAAAAAAGGTTGGATATGGTCTTTCCTCGTTTCTTGTGATTCGTTCATAAATTGTGAATCGTTCTTATAATCTATAATTAGGTCACAGAAATGCACTTCTAGGTCGCAATTATTCAGTTTTTTCTAGGGAGAAGGGGAGGTCCTTAGAACCAATCTCTGGAAGATTTTTTCATCTTTAAGTAGCATTTATTTTGCTTTAATACAAGTGTAGGGGCATTGTAGAGCCAGAAAAATTTCTTTCAAAAATTGATTTAAAGTGTTACCTTCATGCCCGGTATCTCTGATCTTACAATCTATTTTCAACTTTCCCGACCATTATCACCATGTACCACGTGATTTGTCTATATTACCCTTTCAAATACCCCTCCCCCAAATGAATTTTTTGCATAGTGACCTATACTTGATCATAAGTACACTAGTGAAGCACCAAACAAAGCCGTAATTTTACCCTTACCCCCTCCCTCTCATATAAGATTCCTCTGCAAAAGAAATATTTCTCACATGGACATTCCTTCCCAGAATACCTGAAATACGGCTACAAAAGTGAAATTCAAATCTGAGCATACGAGAATAAACAAATTTTATTTTACAAACACTTACGTAGACGCAGGCCCTCCCAAGCCTTGAGGTGCATAAGGCAGAAAAGTTCTCCCCCCATAACTCCCGACCCCAGACCAGTGACCAAAGCCCCTCCCCCTATTGATTTGATTTTCATAGCAGTAATTTTCTAGGAAACGATCAAGAGAACAACAAGGAAACAACAAGAGGTAGCCTTCTTTAAGGCTCGTTCGCAATGATGTTTTAATAATACCGAGATTTAGCAAGCGCTAATTTGATACTATCAGGTTCTTCATTTAATTTCTGATTGACTGAAAGACTATGAAAAATTCTGATCGGCTCAAATTAGCGCTAGCTAAGCCTTGGTATTAGTAAAATCTCATTGTGAATGGTGCTTTTATTCATAAAAGTCATGTGGCTCCAATGTCATAAGCGCATTATGCAAATTTTTTCAGTTATCAAGGGTTGTTTTGTGCTATCTGAAAACCCTTCTCTTCCAAATTGCGAAATTGCCATCATGAAACGGCCACTCAGCATCGAGTTGGAAACCTCTGCGAAACTGACACTCGCAGAACAAAGTCAATGACTACTGCAAACAACGTTGGAGACAGGAGATCTTCCTATCTTACTCCGGAATCGTTTGTTCAAAATAAATCTCTTCGCTCAAAATTGGACCAAGTATATTCCAAGGCCAAAATTAGGGTATATCGTGATGCTAAGTGGTTGTTGGGGAACTGGCTGATTTAATGTACTGTTAAAACATCTTTTCCACCGTTTACTATCGTCCTCTGTGCAAGAAAGTAGTCGCCTTTCTGCAGGGGCGTCACTTAGGGAGGGGGAAGGGGGAGGCCAGTTGCCCCCCTCCCAATAATGTGGAGAAAAATTATTATACATCCCACGCCCCTTGACTATCCGGATATGGAGCCCTCTTGCCCTCCCCCCTCCCAATAAAAATGCTGGAGATTCGCCCTTTATATCTTCAGCAAAAGGGCAACTCTGAGGTAGAGTATCTACGATCTTTTTAGTAAGCATGTATATATAGTTTTACAGTCTTGCTCACTTTCACTCACTAACGTTCTATCTCCTCTGCCAGGTTTTCTACATACTGTCTTTAATCGTTCCTTGTAGCTTTATTAACATATCTATGTGACATTTTACATTGCTGCTTCAAATCATTACAAGGCCTATCACAAATTCAATTAGATGATTCTTTGTCAGCGAGAACTTTAACAACACTCCATTTCTCAATTAATTTCAATGTAAGGTCAATGATCTATTCCACTTTCTTTGACTATTTGTACGCAAGAACGCTTCTTAGAGTCTGTGCTATCTTTAGATATTGATTCCCAGTTCCTGTCTTCAGTGGTGTGTTTATCGGTAGTCGAAACTACAAAACCATGGTGAGATGAACAGTCAGCACCACGGTGTGTCTTCACGACTCGTATTCTTCTTTTGTTGATGTCTAAGTAGTCTAACCTTAGACGGCTCAATCAGGATATATCCACGTATATTTATAAAATTATTACCCTTATGGTGAGACCAAGTTCCACATATGATGATGCAACGAACAACTGTTTAGCCATCCTAATAATGGAACATTGTCACCTATCTCCATTTTATTGAGTTAACAATTTGCATTACATGCCAATAAGGTACAAATCATTGAAACCTGACTTTATCTTCGTAAATAAATGCAATTCTGACTTAGTTCACAGTTGACAGTAACATAGCAAAAAAGTGATCAACGAGAGTCAAGCGATGAGTCAAGAATCTTTCTTTGAGGACCAACGGAAAAATCTTCAACCATTCCCTGAATTCAGTTCCTGAGCTTACTTCCCTTTAGGGGTCAACAAAAACCTGAGTTGTAGAACCCCAGAAAGGGGCATGGATGCCACTGCTCCTCCTGCCCTTCCCAGAATAGCAGATGAATTCCCCAAGTCTCCACGTACATTTCTGAATGTCCTTGGAGACACCAAGCTCCACCTACGATCAAGTTACGAACAACAGTTTAGTATTCCAAAGAATGGAGCATTGTTTCTCTTTTGTCATCTAACTCTGTTTTATTGAGTTAATAATTTGCATTATCCTTCTTTACATGTCGACAGGGCATGATCAATAAAACCTAAGTTTTATCTTCAAAAGTAAATGAAAGTCTGACTTATATCCACAGTTGATAGCGCCATAACAAAAAGTGGTTTGTCAGCATGCTATCTAAGTAATATTTTGCATTTTAGATGTTTTCCTAACTTAATGTCAATTAATACCCAGAGTTTTATAGGACAAAAAAGTCAGATCCAGATAAGGGAATGCGCCATAGCTATGGCCTAATATATTCTTTTTAAACCGTAAACTTCTAACAATTATCTTGTGAAAAAGGTACAACACTGCTTATACCATTATTTCTGTAGAAAATCAACAATTCTGGGTTGTTCTAGCTAAGCCAACCTTCGAATTGAATGACCCAATTGCACTATTTTATTTTAACTTTTCATTCTTTCGCTCAAGTCATTTATATGGTCTTTGTCTTCGTCAGTGTTAATTACTAAAAGATGTTACTTTTTTCTTACTCTCTGCTCCATCTTTTGGGTTTATAAAACCGTTTTCAAATGAGTATAACTAGAGAGAAGCAAAACATAAATACAACTAACAATAAACAAAATAAAAAAAAAACGGTCTGCCGGTACGATATCTAAAGCCACCGAAAGGGAGGGGGAGCAAAATCCCTAAGATCCTGTGGACGATTTTTCTTTACATGGAAATCCATGTTACATATTTAGTCGTTTAAAAAGAGAGATGGGTCTTATGAAAAAAAAAATTGTCCCCGTGGCCCAGTCTTGATGGCTTAAATATCAAAGAGCCTTTTTTTGACATTTTGGAGATTTTTCGGACATAGTGTCATTTATGTAAAGGGTTATGAAACATGAAATATCGAAAGTGTAACTGACTAAATATGAAAAAAAAAATCGGACTATACGAATAAGAGTCAGTTCTTCTATGAACAACCACTTGTGCCACCACGTGTGGCGCACCCTTCACGTGATGTAAACGCAATATAAGCGATTTTTCTAAGTAGAAAAACCATCGGGTGTAATTTCTATGAACTTAGGTCTTATTATAACTTGAGTTTTTTCATAACTTAGGTTTTTTCATTAGTGCAGTAGTTGTAAAATAAAAGTAAAGTATTTTATTTTTGCGATGAGAATTTTGCAGTAGTCTGGTTCCACATGAATCCTCCATCTACTACTCACTTCGGCTTCCTCGTCGAGCAGATAATTTATTTTATTTATTTTTTTTTGCATTGTATTTATTTGGTTGAAATCTGTACAACACCATTAAAAACCTATGGATCTGACAAAATAAAAGGGACTAAAAATCACGGGCATCACAAGACCAGCCCGTCACCTGGACATTTGGCAACGCTGGCAAAGTCAGAAGATCATAACCCCTCCAAAGGGTTCAAAATTAATAAAATATGTATGGAAAAAGGAAATAACTTCCGGAAAATACGATAAACATAAGGTCTTATTTGGAAACTCCCCCAGGGCGATTCTTTCCTCTTCCTCCTCCAAGGGTGGATCCAGGATTTTTTTTAGGGGGAGGGGGCGCAAAATACGTTGATCCGATAAACTTGCGTTAGGAGCAAATTTAATTAACACAAACTTGCGTTTATTAAGTAAATTACACTACTTTAGTCTACGTTAGGGGGGCGCGCACCCCCTCGCCCCCATGGATCCGCCACTGTCCTCCTCTCAATAAAACTGAAACCATATCCCAAGCATTGATCACTTGCCACTTTTGCCATGTAAAACTAGATTTCGCCAAAAGATTTAGCCACATTGACAGATTCCCAGTCCTGGCCATGCCTATGCCAAGAGTAGGCTACTTATCTCAAGGATTCATCGTCTTATAGCCTATGCTAAAATTAGGGTTTCAACTTTCCGCTGGGACAGATGTTTATTCGAAGGTTCAAATGAGATAAAATCTGTAAAAATGAACGCAAAGCTGAATAATGTTAATCCATTTGGGTATATGCTGTACATCCGATTATGTTACGCAGTGTTTGACTGCGAGCCTTTTTCGTACCAATCAAAGAAATTAGTCCACAATAGGGGTCTCTGCCTCTCATAAACTAGAACTTCCGTAGATACAAACAGTGGATAA
Source organism: Artemia sinica (assembly GCA_027921565.1). Classification (NCBI taxonomy): domain Eukaryota; kingdom Metazoa; phylum Arthropoda; class Branchiopoda; order Anostraca; family Artemiidae; genus Artemia; species Artemia sinica. Next base: position 38,255,973 of record CM051276.1, read on the forward strand.
AGACCAACAAGGTCTTGGACAATGTCTTTGAGTAGGGCTAATAACTCCCATGCTTATGGGGAGATTGGGGTAATGGCGTTCACCTAAGGTAAAATGAGAATAAAAATTAAAAGAAAAATAAAATTCAAACCTAATCACGTTAAATCGCTAGCATAGTATATTTTACCTATTGCATACATAAATTGAGCCTTAATCAAGATTACATATAGGCATTAAGCATTGTTTTGCAAAATCAGCTTTGACCGGTATTACCCCCTATCCTAGGGGTAATGGCAGTCGGTAATGTCATGTTCTACTAAAGGGCTGTAAATAAAAAAATGTGGGAAATTTCAATGACATAAACACGTTAAATTGAAATCATTATATTTATATTGTTACATAATTCTGTATTTAGGAAATTATAAAAAAGTAATTGAAAGTATGGACAATTCACATAACTCATGAGCTTGCAGAACTTTAAGTGAATTTTACTTTCTTGAGCCCATGTCACATAAATACCCCTCAGGAGTGTCCCATCCGGAACATTCTTGATGTGCCCATAATGCACAAGAAGTGCACCGATACCATATTTCTCCATCTTTCCCGGTGTCTTCGCAATAGAAACAGGTTTCTTTGCCGATCTCTGTCAAACATAGCTCACTTTCTGATTCGTCTTCACAAATGTTTTCCTCATCAATTGAAGTGTCAGAGTCAGATTCAAAAAGGTTCCTGCTCATTTTCTTTTGCTCCGCTTTTTGTGTTTTTTTTTTCAGGATCAGCAGGCTTTTTCTTTTCTCCATTAAATTCTTTTTTTAGTCGCTTATTTCTTTGGTTCTTTTCTTCTTTCCTTTTTATTTTTTCCTTGATATTGGTTTCTTTTTCTTCTCGCTTTCTTTTTTTTTCTTAAAGCAGGATTTTCATCGGTGTTGAAGTCAAGATCTGAGAATGCTGCTTTTGTCTTGCTCCTTTTCTTGGCTCATCAGCCCAATTACTGCATCCAGGTAGAGGACAAATATCTTGTATAGACACAATAATTTGTGTGTTAGGCTGAATATGAACTTTATCAAGTAGGACAAAGGATTCTAAGTTTTGTTCAGTCATGACTTCGTATCGGTCTACTTCTGCGATAACTTCATTTGCAGTAGCTTTCAAGAAAACGTCCACACAAACAAGCGTTAAGTCTTGATTCTTCTGGAAGATGTCCTCTACCAAAAAATCTTCATCTGTGAAAACTCCTCGATTAAGCGGATGGATCCCAGTGTTTTTGAACCCACTTGTTGCCTTTGCAATCGTAGCAACTGGTGAATACGCCTTATTGAATATCTCTGCTACATCGTAAGGGGTTATTTTTTTACCAAATTCCTGGTTTTCATGACCAAACCACATTCCCTTTTGTAAGCAGCCTTGAAGGGCGAGTAAAATACTACATCCAGAGGCTGAAGCCTATGTGATGTATGGGGCGGTGGTGACACCATAACAATCCCTGTCTCCCTACAAATATCATATGCTTCAGCTGAGCAATGAGTGGAATGTTTGTCCAGAATAAGAAGCATTTTGTTGTCATTACTAGCATGAGAAAACTGTGCAAAGTGTTTTAACCAAACAACGAACAGTTCTTCATTGATCCAGCCTGTCTTAGAGCATGAGTAAACTGATCCAGGTGGCCCGTTTTTTTCTAAGAGTGGGGACATATGAGCTCGAGGAAATATGAACATTGGTGGAGCATAAAGCCCTCCCGAACTCATTGCACACACAACTGCAATGTTTTTCCCCTTTTCCAACTTGTTATAGAACCCACACGCTTTTGGCCCCGTTCTGCCAGTATTAGACCAGGGTCCTGCACAGTGGTGATCCCTGTTTCATCTACGTTCCAATAATTGGTATCTTTAAACTTGTATTTATCCATAGCCTGTTCTAAATTTTATAAAAAACGATTTACTTCGTCTTTGTTAAACCCAATGGCTCTTCCGATGCTTGTGGCTTCAGGTTTGCGCACACTAATTTTGTTTCTGTCCATGATTCTGTACATCCAATCCAAGCCAGTCACTTTTGTTTCTTTGTCAAATTTATGGCTTAATAGGTTTCTTTGTGCATATTCAAATGCAATTTTTCTTAATCTCAGTGAAGTGATGCCGTAGAAAATCTTTGATAAAGTTTTTACATGGTCAGCTAGAGCTGCTTAGTGAACAGGAGGGAAGACACACTTCCTGCCTAAGCTTGGATCAGAATCAATCCCACTCTTCATTCGTTCTTGCAACGTGCTGAATGGTATTTTTAATTGATCAGCAGCCTTTCGAATCGATAATCCTCTAGAAACAGCTGTCTGCTTTCTTTAAGTCCTCTACAGTCCATGTAGCTTTATCTGTTTTCCTTATGTATTTTCTGGGCACCTGAAACAAAAATAAAATGAGTACTAATGGGGTAATGCTGGTCGTGACTGCAATTACCCCTAGTGCGATGACCACCATTACCCCAACAGCATGGTAATTATTTAACGACTAAAAATCAGAATATCAGTGCTTAAACCTTAATAAATTGCTACATGATACAACAATATGACTTACCTTGTTATTGCGAGATAAGTCTCGTTCCGTGAAGTGTAAACAGAAAGAGCTGATAGTGGATTAAACTATTGTCTGTCTTATAAGGTGAAACGTCAAAACAGTTTTTCTTACACAACGGATAAACTAAGACTAGCAAGATGCCGAGCGCACTAGTAGTATTCCCATAAACTGTCTTGAGATGGCAGCACCCATCGGTAAGAATCTGCGTTATCTACTTTACGAGAAATCATAGTGACTGCCATTACCCGCTGACCGCCATTACCCCAGTCTTCCCTACTCAAGACCAGAACATAATTTGCGTTTTACTGAAAAAAAAAAACAAAAACAAAAAAAACACACGAATGAACGTGGATTGTCAGTTCAATTGACAAATACTGACTAGCACGTGCGCAGGAGGGGGGCTCCCCCCCCCCCCGAAAATTTCAAGATGTTTCTTTTATTTTCCCATAATTTCCTGATACTCCTCACAGAATAAGGGATTTGAAGGCTTTGCCCCCCCCCCGGAAACAAATTCCTGCGTACGTGCCTGTACACTGATATTTATTCCTAAAAGTTTTGATTTTTTTTATCTATGAAACTAAAAAAAGTGAAAACATTTAAAACGTTTTTTTTTCAGTAAAGCGCAAATTATGTTCTGGTCTTGAGAAGGCATGGGGGTTATTAGTCCTGCTCATGTCAATATTTGCTCGTTGCGAGTTTCATTTGTTTATTGATAGTGATTTGTGGCAGTTTTACGCTTGGAAGATTATTGACTTTATTTTTGCAAATATTTGGCTTCATGGAGCTCTGCTTTTCTTTGAAAAACTTGTTTTTTGAATTTTTTTTTTTTAATTAATCAAACAGTTCGTGGTAACGAACTGTAAGTAAGGAGCGACCCGGCTCAATGGTAACCGAAACTCTAGAAAACGGGTTTTTGATACCAATAGATATATCAAAAGAATCAGATTTCAATGCTGATTTCAAATATATAACTTTCATCAAGTTTAGTGCTACCCATCAAAAGTTACGCGCCTGAGAAAATTGGCTGATTTTCGAAAAAAGGGCCCCCTAAAAGTTATAGAACCTTAATGAAAATCACACCATCATATTCAGCGTATCAGAGAACCCTAATGTAGAGGTTTCAAGCTCCTATCTACAAAAATGTGGAATTTTCCATTTTTTGCCAGAAGAAAGATCACGGATGCGTGTTTATTTGTTTGTTTTTTTTTTCCCAGGGGTGATCGTATCGACCCCGTGGTCCTAGAATATCGTGGGAGGGCTCATTGGAACGGAAATTAAAAGTTCTAGTGCCCTTTTTAAGTGACCAAAAAAATGGAGGGCAACTAGGCCCCCTCCCACGCTCATTTTTTTTCCCAAAGTCACCCGATCAAAATTTTGAGATAGCCATTTTGTTCAGCATGGTCGAAAATATGATAAAAATGTCTTTTAGGATGACTTGATCCCCCAAAGTCCCCAGGGGGAGGGCTGAAAGTTATGAACTTTACTCAATGTTAACATATAGTATTGGTTATTGGGAAGTATACAGAAATTTCAGAGGAGATTTTTTCTGGTAGGTGGGGGAAGGAGAGGGTCGGGGGCTATATGGAAGGATCTTTCCATGAAGGAAGTTTTCATGGGGGAAGGGAAATTGCCATGAAGGGGGCGCCGGACTTGCCAGCATTATTTATTGGTTATTGGGAAGTATACAACCATTTTCAGGAAGGATTTTTTCTGGAGGGGGGGGGGGGGGCTAGAGGAGGGGATTACTCTGGAGAATATTTCCGTGGAGGATGTTTCTTTGGGTTAAGGGACATTTCTATGAAGGGGGCGCCGGATTTCCAAGCATTATTTAAGAAACGATCAGAAGTTAAATAAAAAAAAACAAGTTTTTTCAACTGAAATGTAAGAAGGAATATTAGAACTTAAAACGAACAGAAATTATAACGTATGTGAGGGGGTTCTCCCCCAAGTCAATACCTTGCTCTTTACGCTACAGTTTTTTTTAGTGCTTTCAAAAGAGCTATCTATTCTAATTAAACGGCCTTTGTGATTCAGGGGTTTGTGAATCAAAATTTTTTTTAACTTTTAACGTAAAGAGCGTGGTATTGACTAAGGGGAGAACCCCTTCATATAAGTAATAACATATACGTAATAAAAAAAAACAATAAAAAAAACAAGCGATACGGCTCAATAGTAATCGAAACTTTTAAAAACGAAATTTTGATGTCAATAAATGTATCAAAAGAATGTGTTTATAATGCTGATCCTAAATATATAAATTTTATTAAGTTTAGTATTACTCATCAAAGGCTACGAGCCTGAGAAAATTTACTCGATTTTTTAAAGAGGGGGGAAACATCCCCTACAAGTGAAAGAATTTTAATGAAAATGACACCGTCAGATTCAGCGTATCAGAAAACCCTATTACATAGGTTTCAAGCTCATATCTGCAAAAATCTGCAACTTTGTATTTTTTGCCAGAAGAAAAATATACGAATATAGAAGTTAGTTACGTAAGTTAATTTGTAAAGACATCCATTTAGCAAAAGAAAAGTAAAATTTTTATGCAAATAAAAGCTGCATTAACTAAAAAACGATCAGAAAATTAAATAACTAGGAGTCAGTCTTGGAAGTTTCAAGTTTCTTAATTTCAGATCACTGAATGCCAGAAGTTTTCACATCTTTGGTCATTTCTGTTTATCCCTTTTTTGCAGTTATGTGTGTTTTTATTTCGGTTGTTTCTTTTTTTACTCTGTCTTTTACTGGGCTCCGCCCAGATTTTTGTGATGGGTTATAAATAAAATTAAATAAAAAAAAACAAGTTTTTTAAACTGAAAGTAAGGAGCGACATTAAAACTTAAAACGAACAGAAATTATTCCGTATATGAAAGGGGCTGTCCCCTCCTCAACGCCTCGCTCTTTACGCTAAAGTTTTTTATTGTTTTAAAAAATAAAGTTGTGAGACAGAGTCAAACTTTAGCGTAAAGAGCGAGGCGTTGAGGAGGGGACAGCCCCTTTCATATACGGAATAATTTCTGTTCGTTTTAAGTTTTAATGTCGCTCCTTACTTTCAGTTTAAAAAACTTGTTTTTTTTATTTAATGACGTACAGGAACGAGCCTTTTTTTGTACCAATCAGTAAAATTAGTCCACAATAAGGGTCTTTGCCTCTCATGAACTAAAACTTCCATAGATGCAAATAGGGGATAAAGACCAACAAGGTCTTTCTGGACCTCTTATGATCCTCACAGACTTAATAAAATAATCGTTTTTCAGATATAACTTTTATAAAATTCTACATTAAGTGAACGAAACTAACAAGAATGGATCCGGAGCCTTAATGATTCCCCGGGAAGGAAGCACCTACATCCACTCTTTTCCCTCCAAAGGGCACTGACCTTTGGCGACCTTTTACAATCTTTGTGTTGTAAAAGTAAAGCACTGAAAAATAGATATACTGCTCAAATCCGGCATAAGTGTTTTGAGCCTCATATCTTTGCTCAATCCTGATTTACAAATTTTTAAAAATTTGTAAATCTATTTCTTAAATCTTTAGAAAAGACTCCTTGGTGTGGCTTAAAATTACATGAAATAACGGAAATTGTCTGAACAAAACTAGAGTCAATAAAAAAGAGATTTAAAACCCAAAATGAAGGTAAGAAGTTTTTTTTTTGTCAAAATTTAAACAGTCACCAGTTATAGGCCTACATGCAATTTTCTAAGCCATGGAAACAAGAAAAGTGCAGAGGTAGTAGCTTGGCAATACCTTCCTAGGACATATTTTAGGCCTTGGATTCATTCCTGAAAGTCCCATTCACATAACCCCAATACCTTCAAAGATCAACAAAATCCCCTAATCTAGAATTTTACCACAACTTTCTTAAGTATTTAATCAGACTCGTTTCACAAGCCAAGGAAATTTTTTTTCAAGAAAACAACTTACATTTCCCTTAATACTAAAGTCTCTAATATACACAAATCTTTGTTAGAAGCACTTTAAGCTAAATAAAATATTATTTAATTTAATATTACTTTACCTATAATTTAGCGCCTACTTCGGAAAAAATCGCAACATCGTTCAAAAAGTGGCAACGTCACTTTTTGGCCCATTCACAATGAGATTTTACTAATACAGAGATTTAGCTAGCGCTAATTTGAGAAAATCCGATGTTCCACGGAATTTTCTCACTGATCGAAAAATTTTACGCAAAATTTTGATTGGCTCAAATTAGCACTATCTAAATATTGGTGTCAGTAAAATGGAAATTTGTCCACCAATACTACCGTAAAAACAATTTCAGCCACAGTCCGAAGAAATTGCTCTAGTTTCCGGAATACGGCGAATTTGAGATACAATTCTTTAATCTAAAACCTGTTTTTAAGAGTACGACAACCCTTTTTTAGGTATTTAGTCATTAATCACCGATTTATTTATAATTTTTTAAGTATACATATATTACGTATTTTCTTTAAGCCTCTTTTCTTGCATTTATAAGACATACCATTTTCCTAAAAAAAAAAAAAAAAAAAAAAAAAAAAAAAAAAAAAAAAAAAAAAAAAAAAAAAAAAAAAAAAAAAACTCTTTGATGCATGTTTGGTCGGTGTTTTTTTTTTTCATTGGCCAGATGCCATCCAGTTTTTTTTCTGTCAGTTCCCTTAACCATCTTTTCCAATTTTTAGTAATTTTTTAGTGGTGTTTGAATGCTTATCCACCACCTATACTTTTTACTGTCCAGATAGAATAATTTCTAAAATGATTTAGATATTCATAATTTGTTCGGGTTTTTCGCTTACGTTTATTTATTTAATTTTTTTTTTTATTGGTAATTTAGCCATTGTAATTTGGGAATTAGATCTTTTTTCGCATCGATGCCTAATCGGTGGTTTTTATTCTTGGCTAGATGCCATTCAATTGTTGTTATTTTTATGCGGTAGGCCTAAGTTTTCTTAGTCACTTTTTCAGTTCTTAGTCATTTTTGAGTTAGTATTTATCCATCAACAAAACTTTTTACTGGCTAAATGGTACTTGTATAATATACCCCCTACCGCTGAAGAACTGAAGTTAGGGTAATCCTAATAAAATATTACTCAAGTTTGATAAAAATATTAACTAATTTCTAAAATATTGGTACTTTGCCCTTTCTTTCACAATACGTATAAAAAACGTTCGTTATCCTTTAAATTATTTTGCAAGTAACTTTATTGTATGTAAAATGACTATTCGTGAATACAAACAACAATAAAGACCCGAAATTACACCCTACAAAGGATAATTAGCCTGCTAAACGTAAGAGTGAGGAATAAACATTCAAACACTAAAACTAATTCAAGCAATCCTCAATGAAGTTGTCTTATACAAATGAAATCATTTCCAGAATAATTTAAACATTACAAACGTTTTTCACATACATTAGGAAAAAAGGGCAATCTACCAATATTTATTGCGAAACCACTTTACGTGCCATTTCTCACACTTTTCTTCCAATGAAAAACACACAGTCGTGAATTACATTCGCGACCTCACCCCTCAGTAATTTGCAAATTTCTTTCTCATCCTGGCCCCGTAATTTCAGTTAGTGAAAGAGACTCGACGTCACAATAAAACATTTCCTCGCATTAAACGTCAGTGCAATATACAATCTCACCCCATATTTACTGGTATTATATGGCAAATATTTGCAGAAGGCCAACCGTTCTCATAATAAGTAGGTACAAGAAAAGTATTTGATTCGTTTATGTTCACGTTATCTATATATATATATAATATATATATATATATATATAGATATATATATATATATATATATATATATATATATATATAATATATATATATATATATATATATATATATATATATATATATATATATATATATATATATATATATATTATATATATATATATATATATATATATATATATATGTAGTTTTGGTAAGTTTTAGGTGGTAGTGTGTACATGTGGCATTTTAACTTTTAAATACTATCGCTAACTTTACTTCTCGAAAAAACTAACATAGCCAAGTTCCAAGTTTAACCAACATTGCCAAATAAGAGACACACAAGTCAAGGGGAACTCATCAAAAACCATTTCAAAGTTTGCATTGCATTGCCATTTCACACAATCTTAACAAAGCATTTACTCTACGAATATACAGAGACGGAGCCCCCCCCCCTCCGATAATTTAAAATTTTCTCAGATTTCTGGGCAATTCTTAATTCCAATTATCAAAAAACTTTTTCTTATTACCCTTACCCCTCAAAAATTGTTACGTAGGAGACTAATTTTCTTAATAATGGGGTAAAAGTGTTTTATCTTGATTTGCTTTTGTGATTTTCACCTGTAATACGACAAAACCAGCTACTTGGCCAAATATCTAGGATTTTTGTTTTTTCAAAACCAGGTGAATGACAAACTAAATAAACATAATTAAGCTGGGGGGGCATTTATACCCCCTCCCTAGATTTCTACCTCTCTATTTTGAAAAATACACTCTTCGGTACTTTCATGGAAAAGGCCGTTTGTTATTTTCATTAAAAAATAAAAAACACAACAAAATCCCCCCAGGTTTTGAAAACATTGGCACTTACGGATTAGCCAGAAAACACGCGAAAACACGCAAGAAGTGAAGTTTGGTTAATGCTAATGAAACGAACAAAATATGATGACAATATAATAGTTTAGAAAATATAAATTTGGGCTATATATTTGCACATTAGGGGGTGGGGGGTAAAGAACAACATATATTAAAAACATAACCTAATCTAGGTACCTTTTTTGCCCCACAACCCCAAAAAACTGAAATATAAATATTGTTCACGGAGTGAGAAACCCCTGTTTGCCTAGCGCCCAGAGGAAATCTCTTGATAAAGAAGCTGCTTGACTAGTTTCTTGTATCATGTTCGCTATATAATTTCTCGCGTGTTTTCTTGCTAATGCGAAAGTACCAAATATTTTCAAGAATTGACACTACTGTTTTGAATCCAAACCCTTAAGCTTCTAATCTTAGCTTTAGCCACACTTTATATAAAATTTCTTTTTTTTTTTAACTAGGTAGGCCCTCTTACCTTTTAATGTCCAAAAACTGTCGGTTTAAGGTTTATGCTCACTATGCACGTTGTTGACCGTTTTTAAATAAACCGCGTACCGTCTTCAATTTTCGACTAAAGATGACAATTTTGGTATTATTCGATACCTGAGACATAGGTTTATGAATTCACCGAATTATATTTTTGAAGTATGATTCAATTTTTTTTAAGCAGAAAAATGCTTGAATGAAAAATTAGCCCTTTATCACTTACACGATTAAAAATAAAAAGTATATAAATATTAGCCTATCAAAAGAAACTGGTAAAAACAAATATCAGTAAAAATTGATTTTCATAATTTGCCTTAGTAACTGGAATCTTACGCAATCTTATGACAGCTTAAAACCTAATTTAAAATAAATGAATTCCTCCACATCCAGCACAGCAGTTACAATGGGTCATTAAATACGGGTAACATTCTTCGCGAAACCTTCGCCATTTCCCCTCAAATTGCGAAACAATCTTTTTTTATAATTAATGTTTTATTTCCGGGCGAAAGCGGAGTTAGCAACAGGGGAGGGCTCTTCCCTTTTTCCTCTGTTCCCTGTATCTCTTACCTGATTCGTCAATTGGATATCGATTATTCTTCTCAGATGCGACTTGGAGACAAGCGGGTAAACCAGTGGCCGAACATGTTCGGTGGGAAATTAAGCCACAAGCTAAAAATAATAAAAATAATGAAAAATAACGAATCAAAATACTGATGTTGTAATTCAATATGGTTTATGCAGCATTATTGCCAAATGCTAATTAGGGGGCTGCTAATGTTGTTGTTGGCACGAATTGCTCTCCAAAGCCGAGGGGTCTCGTATATGGTTCCAAAGAATGGGGGAAGGAGATATTTGCCCGCTAGATTTCCCCCCCCCCCCTAGATTTTGAGGAATACCCCTTTATAGAAACTTGTATTAAAAAATCATTTTTTTTGGGATTTTCATTCTTAAAATTGGAAAAATAACAGAAATACATCCCCCATCACTGTTCCAAACTGAACGCACTCCATCAGACACATAAATGGGAAAGAGCTTCAGAAATAGATTTTCTCAAATCTTCGTGGGATTGATCTCTCCGACTAAACTAGGGGGGAGCCTCCTATACCCTATTTTCAAACAAATATGTATATGTGTCCATAAAAGTACATAGGTCTGTTTTTTGGGAGAAAAATCTAAAATAAAAAAGAATGTATTACAGGCCGATCTTTTGATTTCACGGGGATGGTGAATCCCCAAACCACACCCACATAAGCGTGGGAGCTATACATGTTTTAATTTGGACAATTATATCGTTTTTTATTTGCAGAAAATAGTGAGAAATGAGGATTTTTGGTCCAGTGTTGAAGATCTATCCTATCCCATGTCAAAAGATAATGTTAGGCTACGACTGCAATACTGAAATATGAAACCTAAAATATTCGAATTCCTGATATAAAAAGAAAAGAACAAAAGATACAGCATTGGAAGATAAATATAAAATTGTGAAAACGTGGACAGACAAGTCTCAATTCCATAAGAACATGCTTGTCAGGGTGAACCATAAATGACAGGGAAGAATGATTATAAAAGTAACAAAAATATACGTTCATATTTTTAAAAGAATTAAAGGGGGGATATCACCCTCCTGCACTCCCCAATTAATATTCTGGAGGTTTAAATGTCTAAATTTTTGTTAGTTTACAGAGAAAAATTGTTCCGATAGCAATAAATTTGTGGATTGTATCGACTAGCTATTTTGAATACTGTTAGGGTTAATTCACAATATTTTACTAATACCGATATTTAGCCACCGCTTATTTGATCCAATCAGAAATTCCAGAATATTTCAACTCATGAGAAGATTCTATGAAAAATATTATTGGCTTAAATTAACGCTAGTTTTATCTCGATATTAGTAAAATATGTTTGAATGGGCTTTTCGATTCACACAGGATTGCCTCTTTAATGATTGGTCCTGTGTTATTATTGGTATTTGTTTAGTATCCAGTAAACACGCGATAAGTGAAGTTTCGTTAATGCTAATAAAATGAAACAAATTATGATAAAAATATAATAGTTCAGAAACAAATTTGGGCTATATATTTCCACATTAGGGGGGGGGGGGTGGTAGTAAAGCATAGCATATATTAAATACGTAACCTAACCTGACATAGGTACATTTTTTTGCCCCTTCAACCCCACAAAACTAAAGCTTAAATCTTTGTCACGGAGTGAGCAATACCTCACTAGGCTGCGAAAACCTGTTTTTCATACAGCATCTTTAAGATTTCGATGCAGTCTTTCCCGCAAGTTTTACTGGATTTCAATGGATGTTGCTGTTTTTTGGAAATTGGCAGGAAAATTGTCTAGTTATAGAAGTTGCCATTAAAATAAGAAAATTATAATACAATAATTGTATGCACCGCAGGAGGTCAAGGAACGGTCTTAAGCGGCTTACACCTCGCTTCCAAATTATGTATGGCCAACCTCGTTCCCCTAAGATTTTTATCCCCTCTGTACAAATTATCTGGCAAAGGCACAATTTGGACAACGTTCTACTTTTTAGTTTATAGGCTAGTTATAACAATTGTTTTTTTTTTTTTGCTTTTTTTTTACTAAAACAGGGTGTACTTACCAAACTACGTATAAAATCTGTTACCTTGAAATGAAATCTACAAACTGAACACAATTCCTACGTGGATATTATTGGCTGGGTGTTACATACACTTACCCATTATATCAAGTAAATAATGATAAGAAAGTAAGCAATGATACAAAACGAACAGGGCTTTTAAGGCGCAAAACAAATTGCCTGGAAGACTTATACTGTACAAGTATTAAAGTTGTCTTTTAAACGCGGATTATCAAAGATCAGAATAATTTTTGTACAAATTCCCAATCTGAAAAAAAAAACTTCCTTTTCATGAAAACAAAATTCACAAGGGCCTGTTACGAAATTTTTTAATTACAAATATGGCTATTACCATTACAAATCATACAACGAAAAAGTCGCATTTTCCAACTTCAAAAACCAAAATTATTGTAATACATAAAAAAATAATAACACAATTTACTTAGTCAGTTACTAGTTATTACTGATTCCGTTTCCCGACATATTCTTCAAGCTAACCATAAAACAGTAGTTATATCACAAATTTATGACTTGCAAATATATTATTAAACTCTAGGAGTGAATTTATGCTTGAGATGTACTACTCTATATAACAGGTAATTTAAAAAGTTCAAACTCACGAAATAATTCGTTCAATTTGCAAAAAACCACAAAACTGTCAGCAGCCTATATTATTTTTCATCGTATATTATTTTCTCTCTTCCTTTAAGGTGCGAAGGACATCGAAGTTAAAAATAAAGCATTTTCATTAAATAACTTGAATTGGGAAAATTGAATCAAATTTCTAAATTTAATTTTAATAGAGAAAAATCACAATGTTTGTCTTTTCAGCACTGGCATCTCTGAATTCAAACTATTTTTTTATATTCAAATTATTTGGACGACATTCACTGAAATTTTGACTCTTACGTACATTTACTCCAACTACTAATCAGTGGCAGATCCAGGGGAAGGGCGAGGGGGGCCCGCCCCCCTAACATATCTAAAGTAATGTAATTTACTTAATTAACGCAAGTTTGCGTTAAATAAACTTGCTCCTGACGCAAGTTTAGCCAATCAACCTATTTTGCCCCCCCCCCCAAAAAAAAATCCCGGATCCGTTCCTGCTACTAATGCGACATAATATTATAAATGGGGAGCAGCATTAAACTGCCATAGGCTAACAGAATAGCGAAGACTCCTCTAAAACCCCGGCCAGTGAAAAACATATGCTTCTTAATGTAACCACAAAGGGGTAGCAGGTTAACCGAGCATACCCCCCCCCCCCCCCAGAAGACCAAAAATATATAAGAAATAAAGAATTTTTAGAAAGTACAACCTTTTTCTGGAAATTCGCTATTTTTAAAACCTTTGCACTCCCCCTAAAACCATTTTTGATAGCTTTCCCCCTTTCAAAAAAATACCTAGGTGTGCTGATAATGCATCAGCCACTCTGGGGTATTTATTCATATTTTGAGTATTCGTCGAAATACCCTTTCCCCCTTTTAAAGCTATTTCATCTACCCCCTGGCAAAAACTATCTGTGTATTCATAGGAAATGTCCAAGGCACCTAACTCAAAACCATTTAAAACAAAAGAAATCATAGGCGTAGGTTCTGGGGTGTATCCGTTGGACGGGGGGAGGAGGAGGATAAGACGAAATATACTCTCTATCAGGGTTGCCACCACGGTATGTTCCTCAAGTGCTACAATTGCCCAAATTTGCGTGCTACACAGCGATTTTCGGTGCTACAGTCAATATATTGACTGTAATAGTGCTAAAATAGCACTATTGGCGCTACAGGTGGCAACCCTGCTGTCTATACCACAATTTTTCCAAATTGTTATTAATTATCATATAATAAATTTTAATTAATAGTTGTTATAAATTATCCAAATTATTATGTTCTTGGGACAATGGCTTGCTTATTTATGAGTAATTCTTATGAGTAAATCTTGTACACAAAGACCCATGCCCAAAGTTTATAGAATTATCCAGTAAGTTTATCGCAGATCATTTCTGGTCTTCGTTCTCGGTTAGCTCCTCCCACTTATTTCTGCATTAGCGGGAATGCGGGTTAGTCTGTTTCCGATTGTTCCCAACAAAGTGCATTATTCGTAATAGCGGGTTTCCACTTGTTTCCGATTAGATCACAGTCTGACTTGTCTACCCATGAAAAGATCTGACTTCGCTTATGTTTATATCTGCAAAAACGTTCTCCGGAGCACTCGCACCCCGGTCCGGGTTTTTATAATGGGTGAGATAGAGAATGATCATACTGGATAATTCTATAAACTGTGCCCATGCCTAATAGATTAAAATAGGCCGTTGCAATCAGATCAGCAAGTTGACTACTTTTCCTTGACTATGCAACACTTTTTGTAGATGTTCTCTGGGGAGACATTGCTTTAGCCTTTTCCCCCGCATAGGCGCAAGCTGTCACTATTTCAGGAGTTTTTCAAGGGGGATGTGGACCTTCAAAATCCTGTTTATGCCACAAATCTTTAAGGGGGATGTGGATCCTCGATATATACTTTCTATCAGGGTTGCCACCACGGTCATTTCCTCAAGTGCTGCAATTGCCCAAATTTGCGTGCTACTTAGCGATTTTCGGTGATACAGTCAATATATTGACTGTAATAGTGCTAAAATAGCACTATTCGCGCTACGGGCTGCAACCCTGCTGTCTATACCACAATTTTCCAAATTGTTATTAATTATCATATAATAAATATTAATTAATAGTTGTTATAAATTATCAAAATTATTATGTATGTCAGTATAGAACAAAAAATTATAAATAAGCTCTTTTCAACATGCACGAAAATGTTGTGAAAGTTGTGAAAGGTGAAAAACCATGTTTTTTTTTTAGTTTAGAGATGTACATATCAAATTACACTTGAGTAAAAATAATTTCCTCCCAACATGAACAGAAGAAAACAAAAATGCCCGAAAGTGTCAGTTTAGAAATATATCACCTACTTAATGTAAATGACCGCGCCAAATCATGTTCACAGAATACTAGAGTAAATAATAATAAAATTAATAAAAAAAAAAATGATAATAAAGATATGGCACAATCCAAAACTGAAAGGGTACTTTTGTATTATACGGCCAACACTCAAGAAGTGAAGTAAGGTTAATCCTAATGAAAAATACCAAAACATGATGAAAATATTAAGTCCAATGTATTCTGTCATCAGCCACTTGTTTTCAACTGGGCCATTTATTTCTAAATAGAGACAGACAAACCCAGCTTGTTCTCGAGTTTTACACAGCGGGTCGGCGGTATAATACATAAGTGTCAATGAAAGTTTTCAATTGTTGAGATTATATTAACAAAATGAAAACTTGGCTATTAAAAGGTTGACTGTACAAAATAATAGTTGCTTCTTTAAGAGTTCCAGGGTCACAGCAAAACACCCACAAGTTGCATTAAAACCCATAAAAACTTTGTTATTCGGGACAGAAGGAGATAAGAAACCGGTTCATAAATAAAATCTTACAGGGGCTACTCACTAGCTACCTCTTGCTTGTTAGTTTTATGGGTCGCATATTTCTTCTTTGGAGTTTTTCTTCTTTTATATATTTTTGTCTTTCTTAGGACGGCCCTTGGACATAGGGCCGAAATATTCTTTCAAATTATCCTCGCTGTCTTACGAAAAGAACTCCCTATTGGAAATCAGATTCCCTCTGGGAGCGTAGGTTTACAGGCCAAAGAGCCTTTGGGGGAATAATAACATGTATTATTGTATGTGTATTTAATGAAGAATAAATCTTATCTTACCTTATTGTTCTTCTTGTTTTTGTTCTTTATGTGAGTGTTGTACTAATCTTGTCACAGCCCTTTTTACCTCGTTTAAAAGATAATTAACAATTTTCATTAGCAACTTTCCTATGTAGGACTAACTATAAGGCTTCGATTCACAAGTTTTAGCCATTTTGTGATAATTGACCTTGCTAATTGTTTGAAAACAGGCTTCCTTTTGAGCGTTGTACAACGCTAACGGCAACGAAAACCGTGAAATAGAACACATTTCTGCAGTGGCGTGATTTCATCAAAATCCTGGGGGGGGGGTGGCAAAGTTGTAGCCAATTTTATCAAATCAAGTGAAAAAGGAAAAATGAGCCGATATAGTACCATAAGGGCAAATCTTATACTAAAGAAAACTGGCCTGTTTCTATGGATGCTTGAATTATGCAGGATTATCTTAGTCTTGACATTTTTCTTGCAAAAACTAAATTTCAGCTGAGAGGGGGGACAAAATGAGGTCTGGAGGGGGAAATTACTCTCTCCCTGCCCCATAGAAAATTACAACAACCCTGCATTTCTGACTGATAGAAGATAATCCATAAAACAGTAGGGCCGTTTTTTAGCTATTCAATTTGCTAAGAACTTGTTTCTTTCCACCGAAAACAATTTTTGAAAATGATTCCAATGGGATTTATAGGCCTTTTTTTAATGTTTGTTAATTCTGCTCTTCAGTAGTCAAAGGAGTTTGGTGAGAATGTCATCAAAATCCTCTACTCAATGTCCTATTGGGCATAAATATTTCCAGTTTAAGCACTTTTGACTGAGATTAGTGAGACTTATGGTCTTAGCACTTTGATTCAGCAACAAACAAAAGTCTTGGCAAAATGATGAAAGTTCAGAGAACTAAGATCTTAGGAGCAAAAAAAAACGGGTCGAATATTAAGTACTTTTCATAGGGTATTCACAGACTTTCAGAAGCGTACAAATGAGCCAATCTGAAAGTCCAAATTCTGACGTCTGTGTGTGTGTGGGGGGGGGGAGGGGATTTAGGTCTTCGGCCCGTCAAAATCTCAAGATTCCAAAGAGTTATCCTTTGCCTTTTCTCTAAATCCCTCACTAAAAAATAACTTCGTACGCGCCTGGCTTTTTCCTGTTTTTATGTACTTAAGTTACTTTAATTTTGTACATTAGTGTAGAAAGGATAAAGGTCGTATAAACCAGTGGTCAACGATTTTCAGAAACCATGGGCATTAGGCGAAGCGTGTCAAGCGGTGCAAACTCTACCACGCGTGGCAGAAATGTGAAGCACAAGTGATACTCCAAAATATACACCAGACGGCTGAAAGTGGACGCTCCTCGCATACACCAAGGGACAAGAATATGCAGCCCTTTGCAAAATATCAGCAAGTAAATACTGAAAGGGTGCCATATATTCTGATTTAAGTGAAAGTAGATAGTGGATTTTCATTGGAGAAAATTTGGCCAACTAGGAATATCAAATTTGCGAAACTGTCTTTTTTGCTTTTAATGACCTGACAACTAAACTGAAAGTATTATTTGCCGAAAGTATTAAACACATCACGTGACAACATCATCTTTGCGGAAATTTGACTTAGCAACAGCTCTGCGGTTGCGGTTTACCTCGCCAAAAATGATGCAAATTACCAGCACATTCAATTCCGGTCAAATCTCTTGTTATTCTGCTTCTTCGGGAAATGACGCAAACATTTTTTATTGTTAGTTTTATCTGGCATCGTTTTTTTCTCGATCGTGCTCAATCAAGAATCATTTCTTTCTAGCTTTTAAGACGTGATAATGATTAGGTAAACAATAATTTTGACCAAAAAACGATAAGGAAACCGGGGATTTTTGGACTAGTCAGGGGTACAATAAGAACACATGCACGGGTGTACAATCAAAATTTATGCCTGGTTTAGCCAATGGGAAAACCAGCTTCCTTGTGCTTTAATTGGCAGATTTGCTTTCTGCTTTTCAAACAGTTCGTGGTAACGAACTGTGAGTAAGGAGCGACCCGGCTCAATGGTAACCGAAACTCTAAAAAAACGGGATTTTGATACCAATAGATACATCAAAAGAATCAGATTTTAATTCTGATTTCAAATATATAAGTTTAAATCCTACCCATAAAAAGTTACGCGCCTGAGAAAATTTGGCTGATTTTCGAAAAAAGGGGGAAAGACCCCCTAAAAGTTATAGAACCTTAATGAAATTCACACCATTACATTCAGCGTATCAGAGAACCCTACTGTAGAGGTGTTCAAGCTCCTATCTACAAAAATGTGGAATTTTGCATTTTTTTGCCAGAAGAAAGATCACGGGTGCGTGTTTATTTTTTTTATTTTTTTTTTTTTTTCCAGGGGTGATCGTATCGACCCAGTGGTCCTAGAATATCGTGGGAGGGCTCATTGGAACGGAAATTAAAAGTTCTAGTGCCCTTTTTTAAGTGACCAAAAAAAAGGAGGGCAACTAGGCCCCCTCCCACGCTCATTTTTTTCCTAAAGTCACCCGATCAAAATTTTGAGATAGCCATTTTCTTCAGCATGGTCGAAAATATGATAAAATGTCTTTTAGGATGACTTGATCCCCCAAGTCCCCAGGGGGAGGGCTGAAAGTTATGAACTTTACTCAATGTTAACATATAGTATTGGTTATTGGGAAGTATACAGACTTTTTCAGAGGAGATTTTTTCTGGTAGGTGGGGGAAGGAGAGGGTGGGGGGCTATATGGAAGGATCTTTCCATGAAGGAAGTTTTCATGGGGAAGGGACATTGCTATGAAGGGGGCGCCGGATTTCTCAGCATTATTAAAGAAAAAGATCAGGAATTAAATAAAAAAAAAACAAGTTTTTCAACTGGTCAACTGATCGAAACTCTAAAAAACGGAATTTTGATACCAATAGATACATCAAAAGAATCAGATTTTAATTCTGATTTCAAATATATAAGTTTCATCAAGTTTAATCTTACCTATCAAAAGTTACGCGCCTGAGAAAATTTGGCTGATTTTCGAGAAAAGGCGGAAAGACCCCCTAAAAGTAATAAAAACTTAATGAAATTCACAGCATAATATTCAGTGTATCAGAGAACCCTACTGTAGAGGTTTTCAAGCTCCTATCTACAAAAATGTGGAATTTTGCATTTTTTGCCAGAAGAAAGATCACGGGTGCGTGTTTATTTATTTTTTTTTTCCCAGGGGTAATCGTATTGACCCAGTGATCCTAGAATATCGTAAGGGGGCTCATTGGAACGGAAATTAAAATTTCTAGTGCCCTTTTTAAGTGACCAAAAAAATGGAGGGGAACTAGGCCCCCTCCCACTCTCATTTTTCTCTCAAAGTCACCCAATTAAAATTTTGAGATAGCCATTTTGTTTAGCATAGTCGAAAATCTAATAAATATGTCTTTTACGATGACTTAATCCCCACAGTTCCCAGGGGAAGGGCTGCAAGTTATGAACTTTGCCCATTGCTTACATATTGTATTGGTTTATTGGGAAGTATACAGACATTTTCTGGAAGAATTTTTTTTCTGGTGGGGGGGAGTGGGGCTGGAGGAGGGGGTTACTCAGGAGAATCTTTCCGTGGAGGATGTTTCTTTGGGGTAAGGGACATTTGTATGAAGGGGGGCGCCGGATTTCCAAGCATTATTTAAAAAACGATCAGAAATTAAATTAAAAAAACTAGTTTTTTCAACTGAAAGTAAGAAGCAACATTAGAACTTCAAATGAACAGAAATTATTACGTATATGAGGGTGTCCTCCCCCAAGTCAATACCTTGCTCTTTACGCTACAGTTTTTTTTAGTGCTTTCAAAAGAGCTATCTATTCTAATTAAACGGCTTTTGTGATTCAGGGGTGTGTGAATTAATTTTTTTTTTAACTTTTAACGTAAAGAGCGTGGTATTGACTAAGGGGAGAACCCCATCATATACGTAATAACATATACGTAATAAAAAACAAAAACAAAAAAAAAAAAACAAGCGATACAGCTCAATAGTAAGCCAAACTTTTAAAAACGGGACTTTGATGTCAATAAATGTATCAAAAGAATGGGCTTATAATGCTGATTCTAAATATATGAATTTTATTAAGTTTAGTATTACTCATCAAAGGCTACGAGCCTGAGAAAATTTACTCGATTTTTTAAAGAGGGTGGAAACATCCCCTACAAGTGAAAGAATTTTAATGAAAATCACACCGTCAGATTCAGCGTATCAGAAAACCCTATTACATAGGTTTCAAGCTCATATCTGCAAAAATCTGCAACTTTGTATTTTTTGCCAGAAGAAAAATATACGAATATAGAAGTTCGTTATGTAAGTTAATTTGTAAATTACGCCAGAACCAAATTTAGAGACAGCCATTTAGCAAAAGAAAAGTAAAATTTTTATGCAAATTTTGTTTACTTATTCAATGACGGCGAGCCAAAATAAAAGCTGCATTAACTAAAAAACGATCAGAAATTAAATAAAAAAAACAAGTTTTTTAAACTGAAAGTAAGGAGCGACATTAAAACTTAAAACGAACAGAAATTATTCCGTATATGAAAGGGGCTGTCCCCTCCTCAACGCCTCGCTCTTTACGCTAAAGTTTGACTCTGTCTCACAACTTTATTTTTTAAAACAATAAAAAACTTTAGCGTAAAGAGCGAGGCGTTGAGGAGGGGACAGCCCCTTTCATATACGGAATAATTTCTGTTCGTTTTAAGTTTTAATGTCGCTCCTTACTTTCAGTTTAAAACTTGTTTTTTATTAATTCTTAAAAGGTCCAGTTAAAACCGAGCTTCAGGGGTCTTGCATACAAGTAGTTTCTTTCTCTGTGTCTCTCGCGTTTTTTGTAAACAGACTGGTCATTTTTCAGAAGCCCAATCAAATTTTGTCACGGTTGGACAATAGCCAAAGACAAAAAGGCAGAAAACATGGAGGGGGGGGGCATCACCATCTGCTGAGATTGGTCCAAAATACTCCAACCAACCGTCTAAAAAAAATATGTCCTTATATTAAACTTGTTTGTGTTCATTTATTAGAAAACACTTTGAAAAGCTCCCCCTTAAAATGACTTGAAGCATCCAGGCACGAAGTGATTATATTTTAGAGGGAGGGGGTGGGGGAACAACAAAAAATAAATTTTACTTGATAATTTGAATAAGAAGTGCCCAGAAATTCAAAATGTTAGGATTTTGGGGAAGTCTGGTCCCAAAGCCCCCTCCCCACTTACATCCATATGTGCATCTAAAGTGCCCCACTGAGAAGTCCCGGTTTCCCAACTATTTGATCAGTTGGATTGAAAAATACGTTTATAAGCATGATTTGAGAGTAGGATCTTAAGTTTTTTTAAAGCCTTTTTCTAGAAGATAGTCATCTTGCAGTCCTTCCCCGCATATCATCTATATGTAAATATGATTAAAAAAAAAAAAACAAAGTTCAAGGCGATTGATTGATTAACATGTAGGTGGCCAAAGAAGAAAATTTTATGGAAAAGAAGCAAAAACAGAAACCTAAATGTTTCCGCTGTCTCCAAGATGAATTCAGTGACCCCTATCTAGTGGGCAACAAACACAAACTGCGCAACACTAGATTGGGAAATTTGAAAAAATAAACAAGCCAAATAAACTTAATGAAAAAGCGTAGACGGAGTCGGTATTTAAACACAACTTTTCTACAAAACAAAGAGCAAACAACGCAATGGCTCATTCATAAATTTTTCAGGGGACTGTGATATAAAAAAAAGACCACAATGGCTATATCTGACGTATGACAGACAAGAAAAGAACAACAAAGTAAAATACCAGAGGAAAACGAGGGTAATGTCAGCCAGTGGACATAAAGAAGCAAAAGTGACAAAAGCAGATATTTCGGCAAGGACCTCGGCCAAGCCGTCCTCAGTGCTTCAAAATGTTGGTTTTCTTCTTTTTTCCCGGGGTAATTAATTTCTTATTTTTTTCGTTTTTGCCGTACTTTAAAAAACAAACCAAAATTTATTTATTGGTATTTTTGTTCATGAGTCGAGCAAAAATGTCAAGATGGAGAGATTCAAACCCTCTAGCCCCTGGATAGGGCCTTGAAACAACGTAATAATTACGCCTAAAGGTCATATCTGACATTTTAAAATTTCTAAGATAATTGCCAAAAATGTCTGCTAAGCTGTTCTCAAACGGAGGATCAGCGGGGCAATGCATGTTCGATTATACTTTGATCCTTCTGACCTCCTAATCCTCCTTCGAAAACAGTTTAACGGGTTTTGACAACTAGGACGTTGAAGTGATAGGTATAAGATATAGGTATGTGATAGGTATAAGTGATAGTATAAGGCTGACCGCAACGATAACATGGAAATATGATTAGACACTACCCACATAAAAAATCAAGGAGTAAACACTCACTGGTGCAGTGCCTTCACAACGTTCCTTTCAGACAAGCAGGACAGTCTTGCAATTTCGACAAGACGTTGTTGTGAAAACATTGAAAGATAGCACCCAAAAGGGCGCTTGCAGCAGCCAAAAAAGATGCAAATTTCTGTCTGGCCAGTACTTAAAACTATCAGGACAACACCTTTTGCTATTTTGTTTGCTCCATGATCTACAACTGTTTCAGGCCACATTACACAGTACACTTCTATGTGTTCCCTAGAATATCCCATTGATATAAGAATACACCAATGACTATTTACAACTGTGCCTGCAACTACTTGCGACCGTGACAACTTGTGACGTAAAACTACCCACCTAAAATCAGTCAGTAAAAACTCACTGGTGCAGTACCTTGTCGACGACCGATTCAGACAAGCAGCTGTAACTTGCACGAAAACGACAAGGAACTTCAATCCTTCTATTCGTTGGTTGTTGATCTGTACATTCACCGAGTCAGAACTATGATATTACTTAGACTTTTTCTAGAGAAGGATTTAAAATTGCTTTAAAAAAGGAAAAGTGTCCTTTTTTCAACGACTTTTGACCAACACGCAACGTATTTTCAAGCTGCACTTCCGCCCTAAGAGTATGGGTAACTGATAAAGAGTGGAAACTCGCACTAGTCCCCCCCCCCCAAAAAAAAAAAATCACCAACGTCATCTAGCGCCTGGCGAAATTATAAGGCTAGGCCTAAATTATAAGGCTAGGACTAGTATATGGCTGTTAAACAGAAAATTAGCCTACCCTAAACAGTGAAATAGTTGCCTTTTTAGGCAGTCTGAAATGCAGGTGAGAGCAAAGAGCCCAAAACTATTTAACTAGCAGTTCTTAAACCTAGGCCTGCTTTGTGCAGCCATGACAGGTCTATTGAGTTAAATTAGTTCTTGAAACAAACCACTACGGTGTTATTTATTACTTACACAGATACTTCACCTTTAAATACTATAAATATACAGATTATGCTAGGGCTATACCATTATTATATCAATTATCCCGTTCCGTTTGAAATTTTCTACTTATTTAGATACACTTTCAATGCTTTCGCCAGCCACTACGCTGGGTTTGGCGCTAGTAGTTTTCATTTCCTATGTTTCTAAGCTAAATCGCAGAAGATCCGACTTATCAGCTACCCATACTCTTTGCTCCCGATCGGTTCGTCCCTACAAGCGTTTATTTTTCCGTCGGATCTATGTCCGATCAATTTGCATATTCCTTCTTTGCCAAGCAATAGGAACCTATCCGAGAGTATATTGCGGTTAAAAAGGTAGCAATAAATGGGATATCTGTAAGAACAAGCAGCTCGTTTAAACGCCACAAATCCATTCATGGCGACACCCTAAGTCTAACCAAACCTTCATATAACAACTGTCCACGAATCCTGTTTGCCTATAAGTCGACGTATAAGTCTTTTACAAAACGAATTCAAGTTTACAGAATTTTTACATTTCCGATGTATTCCCAAGCACAGAATTTTAGGGGTTGTATTATTGTGTCATTTTTGTGTATAATTTTTATTTGGTAAATCAGTATTTATAAACTATATATCTTCATTGCAACACCCTTGATGCAATCATTTTTAATTTTTTGGCAAGATGGGGGGGGGGGGCTTTGGACAACCTTAGCCAAAAAATCTTAAGGTTCTAGCGATTTTTCCAGAATGGATACATAAATACTTTATAAATATAAATATATTTATACATGAACATATATGTATATATTCATCCAGTCTTCTTCAAAAATACATTTCATAATTAAGAAGAATATTTTTTTTCTAATGGCTAAACTTAAATCAATTTAACCTGACTTTAAGGGCCCTAAGGGCTAAACAATTGAATTTACACAAACTTTCGCCTTTTTTCCATAAGGTTATATGCACTATAGATTGTAAGACAAACTCATGTTTGGGAGAAGTAGTATTTTAGATTTTCCATGAATATTTAAGCCAACTAACAGAATGACCAATCCAAGTAGGCCAGTGAGTTTGTAGTAGTAGTAGTAGTAGTAGTTAAGAAGAACTTCGTGAATTTTTTTTAATTTCAACTTTTTTTTTACAATATAGAAATTAATAGATCGAAAATAGTTAAGAATGTTCTAAATGGTTTAAAACACTAGAAGAAAACCAACTATCCATCACCGTTCTTGTAACTTGAAATGCAAAGTTTCACCGCAAAATGATGGATTATTTCTAAATGTTTGAAATCAGTATGTTGATGGAATACATAATGATTGTAAGGGAATGTAAGGGAAAGTAAAGAACGTAAAAAATGTGCACTATTCGTGATGTCCAAACGAAGATTCAAATGGGGTATTCTAAGATTGTTGCCAATCGAGAGAAGTTTAATAGACGTGCACTGGGTAGGCTATATGCTACATTCTGTGATCATTCTGTCCTTTTCTTTCTGGTCTTTATCCCCTTCTAAAGAAAAATGATGTTGAGCAGATCTGGTCTCTTTATTTCAGATACTGTAAATTTTTACTTGTATCTCCCCCCCCCCTGGCATAGTAATGGTAAGATAATTCGTAAGTTTCATATCCATGATATAACTGCAAAGTTGGCCGTGCTGCATTTAAGGTTGTCGGAATCAGCTTGTAATCGTTTATCGCCTTATCATGCTTTGGTCCGTCTGTTCCGTTAATCATTGTAGTGTTTTTTGTTTTGTAGTGTATTTTTTTCTCTTTTTGTCTTTTTTTTCCTCGTGTTACTCCCCAAGTGTGATAACTTGTTATGACGTGGGTTATAAACAAATTATTATTATTATAAATGCAAGGGAATGTATAGGACCCATCTCCTAAATTCCTCCCCTTAGTAAGATGTTTACGTAATCTTATAACCCGGTGTATATTCTGGAGTTAAGGGTAAAAGGCGCTTAGATGCTAAGTTGTGTTTGTAAACAAAACGAATTATGCACAACGGAAGTATTTTCTTTTTTCACATTTTTAACTAGGCATACAAAGTATGCCCCGAGGGAGCACTAACTTTCCAGAAATGAAGTATACAAGGTGGCGCTTGACAAGCGTGGCGGAAATGTGCCAAGCGTGGGGGGACAGTGCATAGCAGTGGGGGACTACGCCATGGCTGAACTGTACGGCAGCAATCCCAGGTGTACACCGGTAGGTGGAAAGTGGACGACCCCTCAGCTAAATCAATATAATCAGATCAATAAAAGCCAAATAAAGAAAAAAAAAAACATGTAATAAAACCAGCAAGTCAGCGTTGTAAAGCAAGCAGTTATTTTTTTCGCTCAAACCTTCATCCTCTCTAAGAAACTAATTTGGAGCGCCTTGCTCGCGCGCAGATTTTAGAAATTCTCGGAGATTCCCTTTTATTCCCAATTAGTATTGGATGACAATCTCCTTCTGCTTACATCCCTAAAAGTGGGCGGAGGAACTTCGAAAAATAAACGTTGGCCAGGAAAATGCAACCAAAATGTACCACACTGCTCCCGGACCTCCAAGTAGCGCCAAAAAATAGTGCAACTGCACTACGGCACGCTGGTATAAGTCACCAAACACTGCAGTATCGTGTTGCTTGCAATATTTCTGCTCTATTTTTTATTTTAAGTTCTTCGACTTTTATTAACAATGTTTTAAATATTATCGCAATTTTATAGTGACGACAGTCTATGAAGGAGAGAACATTAAAACAAGTTTGTCAAACGAGACAACATTGAGAATCAAAAGTTAATAAGGAATTCATAATCAACTCAAATAATTCTCTGTTACTAACCAAGTTTTTTCTACTGTTTCTTTTTCGAGAACCGGTTTTTCATTTGCATGTTGTTTGGAATGAGAAAACCCGCTTAAATAATTTTGTAATATAATCCATTAGGAAATATCTCCTAAAATAAGATATGTTTACTATAAATAAATTAAATAAAAAAAATATTTTTAAGCAAAATGAGAATGAAAATTTAGGATAGGGACTCGGGAAACTTCTTCCATAAGAAAGGTTTGATGTTTCAAAACAAGTACATTTTAAGTGCATTTTTCGTGCGGTTTCAGTTCTTTGCGTTAAGGTTTGCCTGACAGGCTAAGTAAGAACAAAATTATTTTTTTGGAGGGAAAAATTTGGAAAAAAGCAGTAAAATTCTTGTGAAAAATGGACTCGTAAAAATTGTAAGATAGCCTACTGGTGGTGGCGGTTATGGCCTCTCTTGCGCCCGGGGCATTTTCAGGACAAATTTTAACAAAATTTTCATTTATTAACGAAATTATTTACGATTTGTTACTTAATTAATAATTTATTTTTAAATTTATTATTTGAATTATTCAATTATGATTAATTTAATTATCTTAATTAACGTTTACTTATTTTTATTGATTTATTAAACTGCGCAAATCTACTTTATTAATGAAATTCCAAAAATTACAAAACGATTATAAGAGTTAGATTATTTGTTTGAAATTTTCCACCCCTAAAATGTCTGTGCCCGGAGCAAGTGCCCCCTCTGTCCCTCCCCTAACACCACCTCTGCCCAATAGGGAGATGGGCGGGGGGTTCTGACCACCAATTTACCCTACGTAGCTAGGATTATCTTTCTTCGCGTATGTTTGAACAAATATAGAACTTACATTGACAAATCAATCCCTGGTGTAGTAATCCCCTAAGGAATTTGTGACATTTGTCGCACCGGGTTAGTTCATCAAAAGTCGTTTCCTGAAGACGGTGCTGCGAAGCGGGCACCAGCAGGGTATCAGGTACTTCCTCAGACTTCTCTTTCTTCGCCCTACCACACAATTCATCTACACAAGCTAGTATCGAACGCTGTACAAATTCGTCACGAATTCCAAGAGCCTAAAATAAAAAAGGTGACTGAAGACTGAGATGAAAATGCATTATTGTTGACACTAATCTAGTTGAACCAAAAACAGGACGTCAATTCACGAAAATGTACGGGGAAGGATTTTTTTTCTTAATTAAGATTCCAAAAAAGCTATTTTTCAAAACCCAGGGAGGAAGATTTTTTTAATTTCTCAGTGAAAATACGAAAAAGGATATCTTTCCAAATCTAGAAAGTATGGATAGTTGACGGGGGGGGGGGGGTGCAGTAAAACTAGATATAACCCAGAAAATCGATAAATAGAAATTTTCTGAATGATATGAAGCAAAAATTTTGTTATTATAGTATTTTACTAATTAATTAATAATTTATTAAATTTTATTTTATTAACTGCGCCCTCTACTTTATTAATATATTTTTAAAAAATACAGAATGATTATAACCGTTAGATTATTTGTTTAAAATTTTGCACCCCTAAAATTTCTGTGTCCGGGGCAAGTGCCCCCCTGTCCTTCCCTAAAATCGCCTCTGCCCACTGGGGAGAGGAGGGTGATGCAGATTGTGATGGTGTAGCTTTTGGTGGTGGTTTTGCGATTTAAACTTATCAATTCTAGCATCCATTAAGTATATTTAAGGTTTTAAAACGTTTTAATATATTTAAGATTCTAGTCAGTTAATTTTTCAGTTTTAAGACATATTCACGATTTACAATAACAGAAGAAAGGAACACTGAGGGGGAGGCTGAACACTTTTGGCACCAAGATTAATAATTTTCATGTTCGTTTTCTGTTTAATTGTATGTCAGGATGCAAGCAGCAGCAAGCTCAGAACAAGATGGAGACGTATTGTAAAAAAGACGTGATTACCACTAAATTATTGAAACATGCGAAAAAACCTTACACAAATTATGATTCAAGTACAGCAATACCCAAATTTGATGTAATTATAACGGCATTGATTTTTATTGTTGAACAGATCATTGAATCGGGAATCGAATGGTGCATTTTTTTGTGTTGGATCTTGGTGTTAGTTTTCTAAGAGGGGGAATCTAGGGATTTAAGTGCCCCTTTTGCCCCCCCCACCAGTTAGTGACCCTGCCAACAAAGCGAGTTAAACAATCTACTTTAAGAACAAAATGTCTTTGACATCCTAGTCAGTAAACTTGCAGAAATCAGCTCAATATCAAATCCCTGAAAATATCTGGATAACATATTCATTCATTTAGCCAAACCCATCTATATAATGTTCAAGAAAAATTACCCAGAAAGGGATTATTCAACCGAAACATTATTGTCACTACCTATATAATATAATTAATATTGTAAACTATTAGCTGTAATGCGTAAGTAGTCAAATATTAACAACAATAACTACACACATTTAGAAAATGATATTCAAGAGATGAGGAAGAGAGATGGAGAAATCAAGAAGGATGTAAGAGCAGTGGCGGATCCAGAGAGGGGAGGGGGCGCCCCCCCCCTAGCGTAGTCTAAAGTAGTGTAATTTACTTAATTAACTCAAGTTTGCGTTAATTAAACTTGCTCCTAACGCAAGTTTATCGGATCAACCTATTTTGCGTCCCCCCCCCCCTACAAAAATCCTGAATCCACCCCTGGGTAAGAGGAGAAAAGTTACTTCAAATGCAACAAATAAGCTCACCTTTTAAAATTATCTTAAGTGTTAGTTTCATATAGTCAAATATTAACAACAATAACTGCATACAATTTACAAAATGAAATTCAAGAGATGAAGAAGAGAGATGGAGAAATAGAGAAGGAGGTAAGAGGAGAAAAGAGTTACTTCAAATGCAACAAATAAGCTCACCCTTTAAAATTATCTTAAGTGTTAGTTAATATAGTTAAAAATTAACAACAATAACTGCATACAATTTACAGATGAAATTCAAGAGATGAGGGAGAGAGATGGAGAAATAGAGAAGGAGGTAAGAGGAGAAAAGAGTTAATTAAAATGCAACAAATAAGTTCACCTTTTAAAATTATCCCAAGTGCTAGATAGCCTATGTACTGACAATTGATTCGCAAGGTAAAAATTCGCTTTCTAAACAATTTTTTTTAAAGTTCAAAGAAAGTCGTCAGACTACTGAACTGAACTTAGGAATTAGATCACATATCAAATTCCGAAAATCTCTAAAAGCTTTATTCACTTAGCTCAGCCACTTATCTTTAAAATTTTTAAGAAAGTTAGTTTAGAAAGCACTTTTTTTACCATAAAAATTGTTGTCTCTATTGTTTTTTTTATATATATAATAAGTGAAAAGAAAAAGAAAAAAAAAGTTTGAAAAATAATTAAAGAGTAGCAACTAGAAAGGGAAAAGGTAAATTTGCTCAAAGCTTTGTTAAGGACGATTGGCTCCTACTGAAAACCTGATTATAGCCATAATAGTTGCTACAATAAATAATAAAAACACAAAAATTAGTTTCTTTTAATTTTATTCCCTTTTTAAGCTCCTTATCTCTTTCGTTCTGGTCTTCTTTTTACCATCTATTTCTTTTTTAAATTGTAGATTGTAAATTGTTTTTTATTTATGGTCGTTTCTAGAACTTACAAACCTTTTTTTTCAACTCAAAATAAATGTCAAATCTAAGTGTTTTGAATAATAATCACAATAAAATTAAAATTACAATAATGCAAATGTCGTGATTTATAAATATATTTATAACATGTGCTAAAAACACGTGTTTAAAGACGCGACTAGATACCTTGGCTTAAGAGATCCTCTCCTGGAATGTTAAATGTACAAGATTCTAGAACCAACGAATCCATTCCTCCACTTAGATTATTCTTTCTGCGGATTCTAACTTTGTTATTTAAATAAAATTTTCAAATCATTAATAAGACGTTTTTTTCAACCAGTTCGTGGTAACGAACTATAAGTAAGGAGCAATCCGGCTCAATAGTAAACGAAACTCTAAGAAACAGAATTTTGATAACAATAGATCAAACAGTTCGTGGTGACGAACTGTAAGTAAGGAGCGACCCAGCTCAATAGTAACCAAAGATCAAAGAAACAGAATTCTGATACCAATAGATCAAACAGTTCGTGGTAACCAACTGTAAGTAAGGAGCGACTCGGCTCGATAGTAACCGAAACTATAAATATGGAATTTTGATACCAATAATTATATCAAAATAATTGGATTTTTATGCTGATTTAAAATATATAAGTTTCATTAAGTTTTGTCTCACCCATCAAAGGTTACGAGCCTGAGAAAATATTCCTGATTTTTGAAAAGGGGTTAACCCCCCTAAAAGCCATAGAACCTGAATAAAAATTACCCCATCAGATTCAGCATATCAAAGAGCCCTCCCTGCTGTAGATGTTTCAAGCTCCTATCTGTAAAAATGTAGCATTTCGTATTTTTTTCCCAGAAGAAACATCAGGGATGCATGTTTTTTTGTTTTTTTTCAGGGGTGATCATATCGACCCAGTGGGCCTAGAATATCGGGAGAGGGCTCATTCTAACGGAAATTAAAAGTTCTAGCGCTCTTTTTAAGTGACAAAAAAATTTGAGGGCAACCAAGCCCCTCCAACTCCAATTTTTCTCCCAAAATCATCCGATCGAAATTTTGAGATAGCTATTTTGTTCAGCATAGTTGAAAGGCCCAATAACTTTGTCTCTGGAGATAACATGACCCCTCAGAGCCCCTGGGGAAATGTCTAAGTTACAAAATTTGCCTATTGTTTACGTATAGTATTTGTTATTGGGAAGTATGCATGCATTTTTCAGGCGGGAAGGAGAGGACAAATTTTCTGCTGGGGGTGGATTTTGTAAGGGGTGAATTTACTAAGGGGATGGAATTATCCGGGGGGTGAACTTTTCAGGGAAAATTTTAAACTGGGGGAGTTCGCCAGAATTCTTATACAAAATTTCTTTATGTCTTGCTTTCTCTTTACCGACTCAATTTTACGCGTGAACATGTTAAGAATAATTGTCTGAGGTAAATTTTCACCAGGATTGAATTTTCCAGAGGATATTTCCACGGAAATGGGGATTTTCCGCCAGATTTCCTGGCGTTGCTTAAAAAACGGTGAGAAAATAAATAAAAAAAGTTTTATCAGCTCAAAGTAACGAGCAATATTAAAACCTAAAACGAGCAGAAATTATTAAGTATATGAGGGGGCTTTCCCCCTCCTCAACGCCTTGCTATTTACGCTAAAGTTTAAATGTTGTCCCAATTCTCTAAAAACGACTCCTGAAAGACAAGGGTCGTTTATTTAGAACAATAAGTAACTTTTTTAATAGTGTTGAAAAACTTTAACGTGAAGAGCGAGGCATTGATGAGGAGGAACCCCTCTCATATACGTAATAATTTCTGTTCGTTTTAGTTTTAATGCTGCTCCTTACTTTGAGCTGAAAAAACTGGTTTTTATTTATTTACTATGTCAAAAGAATCGGATTTTTATGCTGGCTTCAAATATATAAGTTTCAATAAGTTTAGTCTTGTCCATCAACGGCTACGAGTCTGAGATAATTTGCCTAAAAAGGGGGAAACACCCCTAAAAGTCATAGAATCTTAAAAAAAATCACATCATCAGATTCAGCGTTCAGAAAACCCTATAGTAGAGGATTCAAGCTTCTATATGCATAAATGTGGAATTTTGAATTTTTTGCCAGAAGAAAGGTCACGGATGCGTGTTCATTTATTTTTGTTGTTTTTTTTTTCCCAGGAGTGATCGTATCGACCCAGTGGTCCTAGAATATCGTGAGATGGCTCATTCAAACGGAAATTAAAAGCTCTAGTGCCCTTTTTAAGTGACCAAAAACATTGGAGGGCAACTAGCCCCCCTCTCCCACCCCTTTTTTGCCCAAAAATTTTGAGATAGCCATTTTGTTCATGATAGTTGAAAGGCCCAATAACTATGCCTTTGGATATAGCGTGACCCCCCCCCCCCCCCTCAGAGCCCAAGGGGAAAGGCCTTTAAGTTATAAAAATTACCAAATTGTTTACGCATAGTATTTTTTATTGGGAAGCATGCATACATTTTAGGATGGGAAGACGAACTTTCTGATGGGGTTTTTTCACGGGGGAACTTTCCATAGGGAAGGAAGTTTTCAGAGGGTAAATTTGTCAAAGGAAATTATACACTAGGGGAATTTATCAGAATTCCTATACAAAATTAATATTTATTTTTAATATTAAATTAATATTAAAAATATTAATTAATATTTATTAATATTAATTAATATTTATTTTTAAAATTAATATTAAAATCAATTTTTCGAAGAGAAATTGATTAAAATCAATTTCTCTTCTCTTTAAGTTTTAATGCTGCTCCTTACTTTCAGTTGAAAAGATCCATCCATCAAAGATCCAATGGCATCAACAAAACTCACGAGGGTGTGGAATCCTCCTAGTCTAACCACCACTTTTGCGACATCATTTACAGATCCTTCTGCAGCAATAATCTTCATGGACTTCCACCACAACGGCTGGTCAAAGGTTATGACCGGAGTAAATGCGTACCATTTAAGTTGAAAAAACTGTTTTTTTTTAATTTAATTAATAGAATAAGGCAAGGATAATGCACGCCCCAGAAACTTTGTGTGGAGGGGGAATAAGCAGAAATAATTCTCGAGAAGGTGGAACGAGAAGGGAGGCAAATGCGAGAAAATACTTTATACAAGATGCTATTAAAAAAGAAGACGAGGACAGCGATCATGCGTATCCCCAAATTTTTCTCCCTATGGAGGCAGCCTGAGGAAATAATTCTAGAGAAAGTTGGGGAGGGGGGGGTGAGAGGGAAGGTAAAGGTAAAAAAGCCTTTTAAGACCCTCAGCAAGAACACCTTATCGTATTCGAAAACTACTAAAGTTTGCGTTGTATTTTGTGTCATCCAGGGGAGGAAGGGGGGGGGGGGGGTCAAATACCTGGTTTGGGACTACATTTTTATGTCCAAGAAAGTTCCCCAGATATTGGCTTGTGGAGCATCCAAAGCCTTTGAAGCGAGTTTTTCGACCGCAAATTATTTTGTGCATAATGAACACGAGACTAAAGAACACGATTTTTCCAAGAACATAATGTTTCAACTTAAAGCAAACCACCTCCAAATTATTACTTTGAAATTTTACAATCGACAATGAAAGTTTATAATGAATTATAATCAATTATCCTGGAAGCAGCGCATCGTCCGGTCTCCTCGACAAATTTTCGGAAAAAAAAACTTTTTACAATTTACAAATATTTCTGGGCTACAATAGTGTGAAAATTTGAATGAACACTGATAATTTTTGAAGAAACATGTTTAGTTTGTTGAATCAATAGGGGAGAAGTGGGTACGTTGGGACATGGGTACGTTGAGACATGTGTACTTCCGACAGAAAATATGGGATAAAAAAAAGTTATCTAGCCGCATCGGATTTGCCATCTACTGCTAAAACCGTGGACGAAAAATAGTGGTTCTTAGATGAAATTTTTTTCTAAGTATTGAGGTGAGAAGTTTTTCTGTGTATTTTGAAAAAAAAATTCAGTGTGCGAGATTTTGAAGTAATTTAAGGTAAGCTCAGTTGGGGAGAATCAATAGTTCAGTTGGAATCGATCAATTTCTTGGCTTTCTGTTGGTATATTCTTCAATTTGGCCGCTCGCCATCTACTGGTAGAGAAGCATTTTTTTTTTCTAGAACAGTGCCTATAGGGTACTCTAGGACATTTGGTTCAGGGTGCCTTAGGACACGTCGAGTACATTGTGTCCCAGGGTAACCAAATGCTTACAAGCTGCTAGTAATCCTTATGGAGTGGGAAGGGGGGACTCTAAATTTATTTAGGAGCTTAAGGAAGGCGATAGACACATTAGCTCTATGGATGATGTCTTT
Organism: Artemia sinica; assembly: GCA_027921565.1. Taxonomy (NCBI): domain Eukaryota; kingdom Metazoa; phylum Arthropoda; class Branchiopoda; order Anostraca; family Artemiidae; genus Artemia; species Artemia sinica. The sequence goes on from CM051276.1 coordinate 38,289,960, forward strand.
AACGTGGATATCCCACTTTAAATTTGAAGAAATTGTGACGTCAAGTAATTTAAAGGAAGACATAGAAACTTCAGGAGGGATAGGATTAAGGAATCAGGGCGAGGATTTTAGGGAACAAATTGGCATTATCAAGGCCACTTCTCTTCCACTGGGGAGCACAAACTTCCAAGATGCGAGTTGTCTTTTCAGGAAGTTTACAAAGTAACCATCACCTCCTCTAGGACCTCACCAGTATAATATTTTGAACCCTTCTTGCCTTTGTAGTCCACCAAAACGAAATCACCAGGTTTCACCCAGGCAGAGCAGTGACTGAGTACGGAATAAGTCAGTTGCTTGAAGAATCCTTCCCAAAAGCCTTCATTCCCGTAAACATTGTCAGTGGGTTTTCAAGGCCTGATATCTTCCCTTTCGACACTGATGTCTGGCAAGAGAGTTATTTTCTCCCAACTCTGCAAACTAGAAGTAGAGCACTTCCTCCTACACCAGAGGAACAGTCGATTGCATGTTAGGATGATTTGCCAGAGACTGATGGAGTCGTGGGTGACTTGCCTTGCAAATTTCAAAATCTACCCGGGTCCTTGCTTGTTCAACCAGAAGATATAGCTCCACTATCAAAGAGATAAGGTGCAAATCGGAAGGGAGGCAGAACACCTGTTCAGTCAAAGGTGCTTACATCTACACCGATGAAAGATGCTATTCATGCTGCAGAAACTGAAAGGAGACAGGAAAAACACCAGCCAAAAGAAAGGCATGACAAAAAAAAAAAAAAAAAAAAAAAAAAAAAAAAAAAAAAACAAAAAACTAACCTCAGTGACAAAAGTGAAGAGGAGTAGGATGTTGTTTGTGAGGATAACTCGGAAGACTCTTTCGGATCTGAAGACCTAAGGGTTGCTAAGGAGCAAAACAAAAACAGATGCGATAAAACCTGGTGATTTCATTTTGGTGGAGTACAAAGGCAAGAAGGGTTCAAAATTTTATACTGGTAAGGTACTAGAGGAAGTAGGTGATGGTTACTTCAGTGCATCCAGAAAACAAACAGGCTCAACCTCTTCTGTTATAAAGTTTAAAAAATGAAAAAATTACATTAAAATGGCAAATGATTAGGCTACTGAGAGCCGGTTGATTCAGTAAAATTGAGCCACAAATGCCTGAGATATACATCTTAAAGCTGAACATGTCCCAGGGTGCCCACTTCTCCCCTACTTCAATCGATAAAATTTGATAAAAAGGCTCAAGTGAAGGAGAAAATTACCCTTGCTGTTTCTTCATATTTTTTTCTGTATTCATTTTTTTGGTAGACTTGGCTACTATACAGAGACGGTTTTAGGGGGGGGGGGGCAGAGGGGACGCTTGCCCCGGGCGAAGAAATTTCAGGGGCACAAAATTTCAAATAATCTAACGGTTATAGCCAATTATTAATTTTCAAAATTGTATTTTTATTAAAATAATAATATTTAAAAAATTGATAATAATTAAATAATTTTGTTAATAAATAAAAAATAACTAAGAAATAAATTATTACTTAATTAATTAATAAACTGAGAATAATTTTGTTAATAAATGAAAATGTTGTTAAAATTTGGCCTTAAAATTTTGTGGGAGATAAGGGGAGGAGGTTAATCAGAATTTTGCCCCCGACGCAAGAGAAACCAGAACCGCCACTGCTACTATAATTTAAAACCATCCAAAATTTACATAATTCAAAGGGAAAAGCGTTCATGCTATAGCCTATTCTAGTTGCAAGAAAATAAAAGATTTAAGTTTATTTTTGTAGAATATATTCTAAGAATACAAAATTAATGTTTGGAATGACAGAACTTCATGGAGAATATAACATATTTATCATTAAACCTGTCAATTTTACTAACAAAATAACTTCTATAAATTCTCCGAGCTCAAAGACACAAGCAAAAAAAAAAAACACAACACATTTCTCCACCAAAAAGTTAGAACAGGACCAAGTTCACGTCCAGGGGTGTTCCGCGTTTGACCCCCCCCCCCGGAAATTTTTGTCCGACTCGTAAAAACATAATAAAAATGTAAATTCAATTTTTTTATGCACTTTTTAAAGTTTTTTCCCACCCCCAAAACAAAATCCTGGATCCACCATTGGACAGGATACCGTTGGACATTTTCAAATCGGTGACACGTTTTTTCTAAATAATTTTCTCCCCTGTTTGTATTACAATGTCAACCAATGTCGGTAACTAAAACACATAATTGAAAGTCAGACAATTTTAATTTTATTCAAGGGCCAAAGCTTTGGGTTCATTTTTGCCCAAAGGTACTAGTGTTTAACACACTAAAACATCTACATAAACAGCATCTACTATAAAAATTCTCTTTACACGTGCAGCACCTGAAATTCAGGTATACGTAAACCTTAAATTTTGCCGGATTATCCTCTTCATTATACCCTAAAAAACTTCCCTTTCTTTGAGTAATCGTAAAAAAACTAGAACAATTAAAAGGCCTACAACCCTAAGAGCCGGAAGCAAACTTGCAGACCCCCCAAGACCACCATCAACTTAGTAACTTAGATGCCACCGATCACTATAGCTTTTTTTTTTATTTGTGACCGGTAAAAAAAAAGAGAAAAAGAGAAGAAAAGGAAGAGCGAAATACTAAAATAATCAGCATATAAATTACTTTTGGAAACTTACAAATTGAGCATTACTGAACCAGGGACGCCGATTAGAGGGTCAGACCGGGAGAGGCAATCGAACCCTAGATTTAAAAAAATGACACTTTTGTATTTTTTATTAAAAACTGAAAAGCAAAAATCCCACATGTATAAAATTATGCCCTCCTCCCCATTTTTTCATGAATTGACACCCCTGCACTCAACCAGTGTCAGTATTAATGAGCAGTTGGAAATAGTTAAGACAAAAATGGATAGATTTTGCCACAAATTTGAAAATATTCTCAGGATCAATAGCTATTCCCCTTTTTTCCAGAAATTACCGCACACTGGAGATTTTAATTATTTTTCGTTATTTTTATTAGATGTATTGTATTCAGTTATTTTTTCCAGGCCTATTGCGTTGTTTTTGTGTTTTCTTCCTTAAACGGGATTTTTTTTATTTGCTGGAGTGTTTTGCGACTTTTTTGTTCTTATCTTTTATAACCCATTTTGTGGGAAGTCGCCTAAATAAACAAACATTCCCTCGATGCACAAGCTATTCCCTTTACTCCAGAATTTAATAAATAAGGAAGATTTTAATTATTTTATTGGATGTATTCAATTAACTTATTTTTTCAAGGCCTATTATGACATTTCTCTTCGTTTCCGTGAATCGGTGTTTTGTTTGGTTTGTTGGAGGGTTTTTTAGAACTTTTTTCTACTTAGCCTACCTTTTTACTCCAAGATTTTGAAGGGAATAAATGTATTCACTCGGTCCTTGATTGGATGCATTCTATTCAGTTAATTTTCTAGGCCTGATGTGTTTTTTTCGTAAAAAGACGCTTTGCTTGATTGGTTGGGATATTTTGGAGATTTTTTTTTAACACATTTTTTATATCCCCGGTTTTGAGGGGAATATGTGGATAAATATTCTTTCGATCCATAACCTTTACCCCCTTTTCCAGAATCTAAAAAATAATTTGGATTTTAATTATTTTTCATTATTTTTATTTTCATTCAGTTATTTTTCTAGGCCTATAATATTGTTGTTATTGTTTTTTGTTCTTTTCCAAGTTCTTTGCACGATCGGTCGAAGCTTTTTTGTGTCTTTATTTATTATAATAAACACAGCCCAGAATTTTACAGGCCAGATTTTTTAGATCCATTTACAACAACCAAAACATATTATGTATATTTTCATTTTTTCAGTTGGAGCTCAAGTATTTCAAGCTTGGTTTTTCGTTTTTGTCATTTCTTCGCATTGAAGTTTTTTTTAAGTTGGGTCAGAATATAGCGAAGACATATTTTGACGTTTTTTTTATACTGGTGGCCCCTTGGTTTTTATACTTCAGTAATATTCAGAACCCTAGAGACCTCCCTGAACAATCTTGTACTGCGTTTTCCTTACAAATTTCCCAGCATATTGCGTAAATGGCATATTAGAAGGGAGGGGGTTTACAAACGATTATTAGGGAGAAACTTCTGGCTTTCTTCTCACACAGTGCTAGTGTCTCAGCAGTCGTTATTTATATTACAAAGGGAACCCAAGACTTCTTTTTTTATTTTTATGTGGCTACTTTTTTTTTGTTTTTTAATAGAATAAAGTTGGCGGAACTTTGTACTTCAAAAAAAAGACGTTATTCAATATAACTATTAGAGTAGCCTTAAACAGGGAATAAAGATAATAATAAAAATACGGTATATTAAAGATATCTAGTTTTTCAAACGATTCTTGGGCGGAATTTTCTGATATTATTCTCAATCTGTACTAGTACGTCTGCAGACCGTTTGTATTACAGGAGTTTTTTTTAGTGAGTATCAACAAAAAATTTATACCGTTTTTCATAGAATAATGTCAGTACACCTTTACAATGAAAAAAAGACAAAGAAACAATAAAACTATTAGAGAAGGCACAAAACAATAATAAAACATTACAAAAGTGACTGTGAAGTTGCTTTTGGTCCCGTTAAGAACTTCAAGTCCGATATGAAGAAAAGGCCAACTGAGATATTAAGCTACTAACCTTTATTATCCAAAATAATAATTCTAATACACCTTTCTTGAAAACAGCAAATTATTTTTGACAGAGAAGGGGAAAAAACTTGGCGAAATATTCTCATTTGGACGGATTCCCGTGCTTGATTGCCAAGTCAGAATTTTGGCAAATGTGCATCGGGTACAAAATGCTAATAGATTTTTTCTTCTCCGTCTCTTCTCTTAATATCAAATATGCCAAAAGCGATGCTATACAAGCAAATATTCAAAGACTTCAAAAGAATTAGGTGTTATGCGTATATACTTAAACAGAACCAGTCATTGAAATTGTCTTATGTTTAAAACGCAAGTGTGATTTAGGTCATATTCAAATTTGTTTTTATTTTTTATTATTTTAATGTATCTATCACAAATTTTTTCTAGGAAGTCCTTTAATATTTTTTGGGGAGGAGGGACTCTTATCCTCTGTGGACAACTATGGTTAAATATTTAATGGTACTAGTGCAGTATTATATCCTACACAGCGCTATAGACTCTACAAGGAAACCAGACATGGAGACCCGTTAAACGGGTATTTGCTAGCTAAATTGATTACACAGCGTGATTTCTCATTGCGTTTACAATATCTGAACTTTGTTTTGGGGTTTAGGGAGGGGGGAGGTACCTAGGCTAGATTAAGTTACGTATTTAATATATGCTATGCTTTACCCCCCCCCCCCCCAATGTGCTAATATATAGCCAAATTTGTTTCTAAACTAGTATATTTTCATCCTATTTTATTTTATTTCATTAGCATTAACCAAACTTGACTTCTTTCGTGTGTAGGATATAATGCACCAGTACTTAATTAATTCCTCAATTATTATTCATAATACATGTTTTATTCTTGAGAAGTAGCCTCTCCCTTCTCCAAAAATACAAGTAAAACCAATAGAAAAAAAAAACTATAATTAAATATGAAAAAATGAAATTAAAAATAAAAATAATATAATCAGGACATAGTACAGAATTTTAGACGGGCAGGGGGAGGGGACTAAAGTGTGTAATAATAAAAAGACAAGGACGCTCACAGGAATTTTCCTTTGAGAAGATGCGAGTCGGACAAAATTTTCAAAGTGATTAACGTTGCAAACATTCGTTTTTTACCAGGGATCGCCATATTTGCCCAGGGTGTTGAAGAATTTTCGGCTCTTCAAAGCCCCCATACCTTTATGTTGGTTCCCTCGAAGGAAAATGTAACATCTTTTAAAAGCCCGAACTTGAAAGAACAGCAGAGATCTTAAAACAAACAAGATATGAAAAAATGGATCAAAGCAAAATCAATCAGCCGAGTCTTTGATTTGATGGCTTTAGAATTACGGCAGTCATTTTATTGTCAAGCCACTTTGCCATGAATTACGGCAGCCATTTTATTCCGTCATTACTGAGTAACAATAATCAGTATCTAGAAGAAAGAAGCTACTAACCCATCGCTAATCAAAACCACTCACTAACCTTCCTTGTGCATGCTACAAAAAAAACTCTTGGTTTACATACATTACCAATAAAGATAAGAATCACGTTATCTATTACAAGTTTTACTTTTAAACCTTTAGGCAATCTTATAGTTCGGTTAGCAACAGTAAATACTGTTTTTTGTGAACGCACAACGGCAAACGAGCTAAATTCAATTTGCATAAATAACAAAAATAAATAGGTGCAAACAATCGTTATTTTAAGAGAAGCAAATAAATTTTATGATTTTCCCACATATTTGATTTTCCCAAATTTTGGGCCACTTTTTAAAGTTGTATAGTTTTTATTTTGAATTGCATCCTTTAGGATAAAAATCCAGAGTACGTGCCTGGTTTTCACACCAAAACATCTGGATGTTGAAAGTTTTTCTTTTCTGAATATCAATCGCGATTTTTTTTTTTCATTTTCAGTCAAAAACTTACTCACCACCCTTCCAGAGTGGGTCCCATAAATACATTCTTGCGAGAGAACTCTCGCAAGAACTCTTGCGCTCGTGAAACAAGCTTTCAATTTGGACTACTTACAACTCCAACATATAAAATTATGATAGCACAAATAATATATAATCCAAAAAAAATCATTTAAACAATTTAAAGAAATCGAGATGGTACTTATTTAGAATCTGGTAGTCACACGAGCTAGACCGCATCGAAATCTCAAAGATGCTTTATGAAAAACAGGTTTTCGCTGACTTGTGAGGTATTGCTCACTCCGTGAGAAAGATTGAAACTTTGTTTTTTGGGGTTGAAGGGGCAAAAAGAGGTACCTAGGTTAGCTTACGTATTTAATATATGCTATGCTTTACCCCAACCACCCCTAATGTGCAAATATAAAGCCCAAATTTGTGCAAAGAAAAGAAAATTGTTTAAAAAAAAAGTATAAATATAAAAAACGATATATAAAATTATACTTTCACCATAAAACTAATCCAATAATTGTCAAAAATAGGAAGTCGACTACTTACTGCTAATTTATCTCTGTCTAACGCTATCAAATCGGATCCTTTAATATCCTTTGACCGGAACAAATCGCTATACCGAAACAAACTCACACTTGCTAGCCATTCCGTCACTTGACTTGAAGACCACTGGGCTATTGGCTGAAAATGAATTGTAATTCAGTTAGAAAACGCTGTCAAATTGAATACCAAAACTTTTTTTGGAGGGGGGGGGGCTTAGGAGCCGTCTTAGCCGAGTGGATAGCACGCTAAACTTAAAATAGTTTGTCCGTGAGGACAGGGGTTCGATTCCTGTTGCAGGTTATTTGGTTTGGAACTGCGACGTCACTGTAAGCTCAGCCAGAGTTGACTCAGTTCTAAATGGGTATCCGGAGAAATCTGGGGAAGGTAAACAGGATGGGTGTGCAAAAGGACATAATGGCTGGCCCCCTCCCATTTCTTTTCCTGGGTGATCGAAACAGAACATCGATCAGCACCGTTGGTAGGGACTGTAAAGTCCAATGCCTTAACCTTTACCTTACCAAAGCAGGCATTTTTATAAACTTAACCCAATGGTGTTCCACTTAAGTTAAACCTCTCAATGTTTGTATATATTTGTAATAGACAGAAGGCCACCTGGCTCATAAGATAAACAAAAAAAAATAAAAAAAAATAAAAAAAATCTAAGACAATTGGAAAAAAACCTAGTACTTTTTTACACTAAGTTTGGAGATCCTGATCAACTGCAACTTTCTACCAAGGAACATACTCGGGGGAAATATTTTTTTTTTAATTAGTAATATCATTATTATTGGCTCCATAAAAAGGCATCATGCACACGAGCCTGTCTCCTCCAGTCAAAGTTATAATTTCTAATTTGCCAAAAAGAAAAAATTGACAGTTTTGGTCTTTAGAAGGCTAAAAATTATCCCAGCTGCCGGGTTTGAACCCTCTCCCTAGTGCTCTTTTAAAATAGCCAAAAATATTCTTTTTAAATATTCAAATAAAATTAAAAAAAGGAATAAAATGTAACACTACAGGAAAGCCACTCTTATTATAAAAGAAACTTAAAAGAAATTTTTTCAAGCGCATACAAAGCAAGTTTTTAATCTTAGGTTTGCCCACATTCATTAAAAATGACATTAGCCTGAAAATAACTACTCAAAAAGAAATTATATACTTCTAAAAATAGATCACACAGAAACCTCTATAATTAGCCAAACTTAAAAACTAAGTTAATGCAGAACAAGTCCCGTTGATTTCAAATGATAGGCTATATTCTAGCTAATGAGTTAGCTACATTTTACCCAAGGATTTGGGAAAAAATAAACACGTGTAGATTATACGGTAGCAACCTTGTATAATAAAGCTTTCTACCTCTTAAAAAAATACCCTACATAAAAAATAAATAAAAGGAGTCGAAACGCATAAATTAAAACATTGTCTGAAAATAATACCTCAAAAAGAAATTATGTATTGCTAAAAACAGATCACATAGAAAGATCTACAATTACCCAAAATTAAAACCAATTTAATACATAACAAATCTTGCTTATTTCAAATAATAGGTTTTATTTGAGCTAATGAGTTAGCTAAATGTTACAAAAGGACTTGGGAAAAAATGAACGCGTGTAAATTATACGGTAATCAACCTTGTATAATAAAGCTTTCTACCTCTTTAAAAAATACCCTACATAAAAAATAAATAAAAGGAGTCGAAACGCATAAATTAAAAAATTACCTGAAAATAATACCTCAAAAAGAAATTATGTATTGCTAAAAATAGTTCACACAGAAAGATCTATAATTAGCCAAACTTAAAAATATGCATAAAAATGTTCCTTATTTCAAATAATAGGCTCTGTTTGAGCTAATGAGTTAGCGACATGTTACCAAAGGACTTGGGAAAAAATGAACGCGTGTAAATTATACGGTAATCAACCTTGTATAATAAAGCTTTCTACCTCTTTAAAAAACACCCCACATAAAAAATAAATAAAACGAGTTTACCCAAATACATTAAAAAATTGTCTGAAAATAATACCCCAAAAAGAACTTATGTGCTGCTAAAAATTGTTCATACTAAAACCCCTATAATTATCAAAATTTAAACTAAGTTAATATACAACAAGTCTTGTTAGCTTCAAATAATAGGTTCTATTCCAGTATATTTGCCTGAAATAATTTCACAAGTAGAAATTATGTCCAGCTAAAAATAGATCATACTAAAGCCCTATAATTATCTAAATTTGAAAAACAAAGTTAATACATAATAAGTCTTTTTAGCTTCAAATAATGGGTTCTATTCCGGCCATTGATTTAGCAACATGTTACCCAAGAGTTTTGGGAAAAAATAAAGAAGTATGGATTATAAAGGGACCAGCCCTGTGTAATAAAGCATAATGCCCTTTTAACAAAAATACCGTATATATATATAATTAAATAATTGGGTCTGCCCGCATACATTAAAGAAATACATTAGCCAGAAAATAATTTCTCAAGAATAAATTATGTGCTGCTAAAAATAGATCATAGTGAAAGCCCTATAATCACCAGAATTTAAAAACTTAGTACCTAGCAAGTCTTGTTGATTTCAAATGAATGGGTTCTACTCGGGCTAATGACTTAGACATGTTACCCAAGGATGGAAAAAAGAGCAAATGAAAAAATAAGGGCAATTATTCGAGAAGAAAATTAGAAAAATACATGAAAAACCATAAATATTCCATAGTAAATTGCAACTGTTAAGCCATGAGCTAATATATCATGCAAATGCTTCTCTTACCTAATCACAGGCAACGCTATAGCGTTGCCTATAGTAAAGGCAATACGGCTCCAATGTTTTATTATTTTTTTTTCCCAGAGGAATTTCATACGGAATTGGTCGTCGCATAAACTTTGGAGGGGGCTGATTCGATTGAAAATCGAGAGTTCCAGAGCCCTTTTTAAGAGTCAAAAGTGATCGGAGGGCAACAAGCCCCCCCCCCACGCCCTTTTTTCCTAAATGCATCCGATAAAAATTTTGAGATAGCCATTTTGTAAAAATAATTCAAAGATCATAAAACAAAAACTCCAGTGTCGACAGAGCCCCCCAGGGCCCGGGGACAGGCGTTGTAAGTTATGCCCCGGGGGCATATATGGTTCTTATGGAAGGGATACTCGTATGAACTTCAAAGAGGGCTCATTTGATTGGAAATTGGAAGTTCTAGTTCACATTTTAAGAGTCAAAAGAGATCGGAAGGCAACTAGCCCTCCACGCCCTTTTTTCCCCAAATTCATCCGATAAGAATTTTGAGATAGCCATTTTGTTGAAAATCATTCTAAGATCATATAACTCCCCATGGCCAGGGGGCAGGCGTTGTAAGTTATGCCCTGGGAGCATATATGGTTCTTATGAAAGGGACGCTCGTAAAAACTTCAGGGAGGGTTCATTTGACTGGAAATTGAAAGTTCTAGTTCACTTTTTAAGAGTCAAAAGAGATACCCCCCACACCTTTTCCCCCTAAGCCCATCCGGTAAATCTTTGAGATAGTCATTTTGTAAAATAGTTCAAAGGTCAGATAAGAAAAACTCATGTGTCAACGCAACCCCCCAGGGCCCGGGGGCAGGTGTTGTAAGTTATGCTCTAGGAGCATATATGGTTCGTTGATTTGAAATTGAAAGTTTTAGTTCACTTTTTAAGAGTCAAAAGAGATTGGAGGGCAACTACCCCCCCCCCTCAACGCCCTATTCTCCTCAAACCCATCCGATAAGAACTTTGAGAGCCATTTTTTGAATTGTTCAAATATCATATAACGAAAATTCCGGGGTCGACAAAATCCTTCAGGGCCCGGGGTAGGCGTTGTAAGTTATGCCCGGGGGGCATATATAGTTGTTATGGAAGGGATACTCGTATAAACTTCAGAGAAGGCTCATTTGATTGGAAATTGAAAGTTCCAGTTCAGTTTTAGAAGTCAAAAGAGATCGGAGGGCAGTTACCACCCCCCCCCCAAGGCCCTTTTCCCCAAACCCATCCGAAACAAATTTTGAGACATCCATTTTTTTAAAATAGTTCAAAGGTCAGATAACAAAAACTCTGGTGTCGACACAATCCGCCAGGGCCTGGGGAGGCCAGCGTTGTAATTTATGTCCTGGGGACGTATTTTATTCTTATGAAAGAGATGCTCGTTAAATTCAGAGAGGGCTCGTTTAAAAGTTCTAGTTTAATTTATCAGAGTCAAAAGAGATAGGAGGGTAGCTAGCCCCCCCCCCCCCACGCCTTTTCCCCAAAACCCATCCGATAAAAATTTTGAGGTGGCCATTTTGTTTAAACTAGTTCAAACATCATATTGCTAAAATATCAAACATCAGATATTAAACTTCTGGGTCAACACAACCCCCCAGAGCCCAGGGACAGGCATTGTAAGTTATGCCCTGGGGGCATATATGGTTCTTATAGAATGGGTGTATAAACTTCAGACATGGGTCATTTGATTGAAATGGAAAGTCCTAGTTCACTTTTAAACAGTCAAAAGAGATCGAAGGGCAATTAGCTCCCCCCACGCCCTTTTTCCTCAAACCCGTCCGATAAGAATTTTGAGATAGCCATTTTGTTGAAAATAGTTCAAACATCAGATAATAAAAACTCCGAGGTTGACACAAACCCATTTTTTTTACTTTGATATTGTTACTTTGATACTAGTTTTGATACTTTGTTAAAAATTTGATGTTGAAAACTGTCTGATTTTGAAATAAGGAATTTTTAAAAACTTGAATTTTTTCAATAACAAATGAACAAAAATTAATTAAAAATAACTCAGAAAAAGAAGTTTTTTAAAAAAAAGTAAAGGTCATTTTAAACTTAAAAATCAAACTCAAAACGACCAGAAATTACTATTAAAGAATAAATGAAATCAAAAACGAACGGAAATTAAAAAAACAATCATAGCAAAAAAACATACAAAATTAATAATATAAATGAATCTTAAAGCAAGTAGTGCTTAAGTTGAATATGCAAATCAAGCTGAAAACAAAAAAAAAATATTTTGCTATTGAAGTATAAATGAAACTCAAAACGAACAGAAATTAAATAAACAGTCAATGCAAACGAACATACAATATATACCGTACTAACATAAATGAATAAAATAAATATTAAAACGAGTGAAACTTAAATCGAATATGCCAATCAAGATTGAAACGAACAAAAATCACTACAAACAAGAGTTTGGGTATCGTCTCCTTCTCTCACTGTAAAAGTCTAAAACCTACTGCGTCATTAGCGCTTTACTGAAAACTATATGTGTATTGAACAGTCTTGGAAAATATAAAAAAAAATCAAATTGAATATTTACTATATAATTACATTAATTGTTGAAAGATCCATCAGTTCAAGATTTTATTTCACTGTAATTTTATTTTCATATTCAATGCTGTAAGAACTGAATTCGTTTTCAGTGAAGCTCCAATGACGCAGTGGGATTTAGGTTTTCAAACAGTTCGTGGTAACGAACTGTAAGTAAAGAGTGACCCAGCTCAATAGTAAGCGAAACTCTAAAAATATAAATGTTTTTACTTTTATAACTTTAATAAATCAAATAACATTAACATGTGATTACTAAATATCAGTATATGTATATTAAACTGACAATGTGCATTCATTTGTATATTTTTCAGTAAAGTGCAAATTATGTTCTGGCCTTGGGAAGGCATAGGGGTTTTGAGCCCTACTCATGTTAATTTCTGCTCGTTTTGAGTTTGAATCGGTTATTTATTGTAATTTCTGTTCGTTTTGGGTTTCATTTATTTATCGATGCTGATAAATAAATCTGATCAATTATTTATCGATGGTAGTTTCACGCTTGGTAGATTATTTGATTTTATTTTTGCTCATTTTTGGTTTAATGGAGTTCTTTACTTTTCTTTGACAAACTTATTTTGTGGAAAATTTTTTAAATTAATTTCTGTTCATTTTATATTGACATAATCTTTTCAGGGAAAAAGAAAACAATTCTTTAAATCTTTTCGTTTTTTAAGACTTTATAGTTTGGCCTGCTATTTGTATGCTGGAGAAAAATTTCCAGCAATTTTTAACAACATACACCCTTTTAAAAATCTGGACACAAATACTAGTGTTTAATTTAGTTTCATACCTCCTCTAGTTGACCTGAAATAGAAAACTGGGTTCCATTCGCAAAAAAAAAATCTGTTTACTTTCTTTGATAGCCTGGATACACTTACGCTATTTTGATCTGGTTAAATTTTAAGAGCAGAAGTAGCCCCGAAAGTTTGAACATAATACCCTCAGTCGTTCTTTGGATACTGCTGAGATGCCTTATTGGGAATTAGCATTAACACAACGCATTTTGATTTAATCTTAAGGCAACATTTAGTTTTTAAACATAATGGGCCAATGAAGGGTGGGCGTAGGAGGGGGACTAGTTGCCCTCCTATCACTTTCTAGTATTAAAAAGGGCATTAGCCCTTTCTATTTTCAATCGAATGAGCCCTTTTCGAAGTTCATAAGACAACTCCTTCGATACAAAGTGCCCTGGTCTAAAAAAAAAATAATAATAATAACATTGTACCCACATCCGATCTTTACTATAAAATGTCAAGCCTTCCAATAACTTTCGACTATTAAAAAGGGCACTATCCCTTTCAAATTCCAATCGAATGAGCCCTTTTTGAGTTTCTACAACAACGCTTTCTATAAACAACCTTATATGCCCCCAGGGCATATATTACAACCCTTGACCTGAGGGCTGTGAGGGGGTGTCATCCTCAAAGACCTAATGTCCAGAACTTTCAACTACGTTAACAAAATGGCTATCTCAAAATTTTGATTGGACGTGTTTGGAGAAATGGTAGGCGTGAGGAGGAGCGTTAGTTGCTTTCCAATCACTTTCAACTATTAAAAAAGGGCACTAGCCCTTTCAATTTCCAATCGAATGAGCCCCATTGAAGTTTCTACGACAACGCTTTCATCGAAAACCTTATACGTCCCCAGGGCACAACTTACAACCCTTGCTCAGAGGGATGGTGGGGGGGGTTGTCATCCTCATAGATCTAATTTCCGGAACTTTCAACTGCGTTTGAAGAAATTACTATCTCAAATTTTGATTGGATGTGTTTGGGGAAATGTTGGGCGTGGGAGGGGGGTTAGATTGCCCTCCAATCACATCGCACTATTAAAAAGGGCACTAGCTCTTTCAATTTCCAATCGAATGAGCCCTTTTTGAAGTTTCTACGACAACGCTTTCTATAAAAACAAAACTTATATGCCCCCAGGGACAACTTACAACCCTTACCTGAGGGCTGTGACGGGGGGTGTGTATCCTCAAGACATAATTTCCGGACCTTTCAACTACGTTGAACGAAATGGCTATCTCAAAATTTTTGATTGGATGTGTTTGGGGAAATGGTGGGCGTGAGAGGGGGGTTACTTGCCATCCAATCACTTTCGACCTATCAAAAAGGGCACAAGCCGTTTCGATTTCCAATCGAATTATTCCTTTTTGAAGTTTCTACGACAACGCTTTCTATAAAACTTATATCCAGGCATAACTTACAACCCTACCTAGGGTGGGGAGTGCCCCCAAAACCTTAGGCAGCGCTATTGCGCTGCCTATGATTTGTAAGAGCAGAAATTAATGGTGATATGGTTCTGTGCAGGCACGTACTTAGGTTTTGTTCTCGGGAGGGGGGGGAGGGGTAACAAAAGAACAAATCTTAGTTGATAATTTGAATAAGATGTCCCCATAAACTCTGGAAAATTTTGGATTTTTGGGGGTGTAGGCCCCGATCCCCCCTACTGACGACCTTGTGTCTCTAAACCTGCATTAGTTGCTAAGCATTTTTCTGTCATGTTACTAGTGTTCATGATTTTACCTACAACAAAAACTTAAAGGATGGCCGTATCCAGAATTTTCGTTTGGGAGGGGGAATATCTTTTCAGGGGTATTTTTACAAAAAAAAATAAAAGAGTATCCAAAATATGTTTTATGTATTTTTGGTGCGTTTTTACGAGTCGGACAAAAAGTTCCGGAGGGGGATACGGTCTTGACTTATAGAATTCACATTGAAATTCTGCTAATATTGTGGATTAGTTAGCGCTAATTTGAGCCCATCAGAAAATTCTTTGAAAAACCTGATTGGCTCAAAGTACCTCTAGCTAAATTTCGATTATGGTAAAATCTCATTGTGAATGGGCCCTCAAAACTTCCCTTCCTCTCCCCCGTACAGGTCTGCATTTAACATCTATGTCTTTAAGGACTTTTGTGTGATAAGACACCGTCAATTTTCAAGTTCTTCTTGGAACTGATTGCAGTAACTTATTTCCTAGCTTTACAAAACTTCGAACAAGTATTCAATACTGTTATTGCCACAGAAAGTTTATCAAAAAATAAACTTTGAAGAGACGAGGGCAATCCTCTCGACTTTTCAGCGTTGCTTCATCTTTCAAATAAATACTTGAATGAACCTAGGAAATCAGATTATAAATGCTGTGGAAATATTGAATGAAAAGTTGGAGGAAAAAACAAAAAGACAGCTGACTCTCAATGGACACTCGAGGGATTTTATATCTCATTAAAAAGGTTCAGCGACCTCTTTTAATTTCGTGTGCGGTCATAGAACTATAAAATACAACTTTGATTCAAAACAAGTTTAATCTATGACGTGTGTCAGGTCAATAAACCTCATGTTTCAAACACTGTTTTGATCAATTATCAGATCAGTGAATGAACAGTGGCAAGGATTAAAAAAGCGATTTCGTAAAGTAAGTCGTAAATATGCAAACAAAACATGTCTCCTGTACATCCTCAATTCATTTCAGTTTCAACTTGTTGCCACCAATGCGCGCAAAGTTACTGAGACTTTTGAAAAACACCCTTTTTGGTATTTTTATTGGAATAAAATACACCCCCCCCCCTAGATTTTGAAACGGTCTTATGCATCACCATTAAAAAAAGTTCCTGCTACCCAACACTTTTCGTGAATTATTGACCCTCCTTGAGTAAGATTTTCAACCGTCCAAATTCGTTGAATCCTTGAGCACTTTTTCTATTAAAAATTCGAGTGGACTTGCCATTGTGTTGATGACACTTCACAACAGAAGTCATCTACAAGAAAGAAGAAGCTTAAGCCTCGAAGACCTACCTGAGTCCTAATTCAGCATCTTCCTACGCTAAATTAATGTAAAATTATATAAATTAAGTATCTTCAAATTGACTATTTAATGGAGTGTAGTTTTGGTACTTGTATATTATAAGAACACACTAGAGAATTCGGATCTACAATAACCTGTTTATACCTGTCACTTTTGAAGAAAATTACCTTAGGCTCAGCTGAAATGTACGTTGTAGGTATTTTTTTTATTAAATATTTAATGCATAGAGATGGCATAACGCGTTCTGTGCGTACCTCCTAGCATAATTCTTTGTTGTAGTTTTCATAATTTTGTAAGTATTGTATTTCCATCATATTTTTGTATATTTCATTAGGATTCACCAACTTCACTTCTCGAGTGTGTACCACATATTACACAGGTACCGTTTTTTTTTATGTTAGCATTTGTTCTTGACGTTGTTGAGAAAATGAGATTTGTTGTTGATGATGGGTGATGTGGAGGTCGATTGTCTTCGGGTGAAGATTCGCGTTAGCAGGACTTTTTGTTTATTTTTGTCTAGGCTTAGTTCAGTAACCTACAAATGATGTTAATTTGTTTTGTATTCCCAGTTGACGGGCCTCTGGGCCCTTTGGGATTTTTTTTGGGATGCGAGTTTCTAATATTTTATGAATAAATCATTTGAGGTCGGGTTTGAACCAGGGTAGAAACCTGTAGCACGAACGTGCTATTTTAGCACTAAGTCAATTTTTTTACTATAGATTAGTAAAAAATTACAATTTTTTTATTTCGCTGTGTAGCACGCAAATTTGGGCAATAGTAGCGCTTTAGGAACTGACAATGGTGACAACCCTGGTTTAAACCCTTAATAAAAAGAATACACACCTTGCTGTGAATTGCTGTGAATTGACGCCACTGACCCTCAGTTCCCAATTAGCACCCACTTTACATTAAATCTAACTTGCACTTTTCAGAAACCATTTCAAAGTCCAGAAAACTTGATCAGCTAGCAATTGAATATTTTCGATTGCCTTTCAAAATTCAGAACAGAAAACTGCATTGATTAAAGCCGAGGGATTGCCCACTTCCCGCCACCGGGTGCACATCTCGGAGCTCCACAAGTTTCGAATAGTTTCCTACGCTTGGCACGGTCCCCAAAACGCTTGGGATGGCTCCGCCACGGTGGGCACGAGCCACCTGGTGTTCATGATCTCCGAGGTAAAAAAAGTAACTAGACCTTGGCATGTGTGCGGCTATCTGTCCCTCTTGTATGACACGTCACACTGTTCTTCTTGTTCACAACATTTTTCTTTTCCTTTAACAAGGAATTTCCACGTTTTCTATTCAAGAATAAAGCTATTTAACAATTTCTCCCTCCGCTAAATAGGAATACAAATGCAATTAGCCACCATCACAAATGACAAAATGTTATCATTTAACTTTTTTTCTAAGAGGATAAGAGGAATTGTACGTAAAATGTATTACATTGTCAATCTTCCCCTATTTTAGCCCTCCACTTGTGTTTACATCTTATTGATATGCAAACTGGCTTTTTCAAAGCTTGAGGCTTAAAGACCAAAAAAATTTAAGAAATGTCTTTGTTCCTAAAAGGGGGGTTAGCAGTTCTTTATAATGGGCAAACTTTTTCTTTGAAGAGAATTCCATTTCGTGATTATTCAATTTTAAATCGCCCTTCTTTTTATTTCTAAATTGGGCCTTAGAAAAAAACAAAAAGATGAAAAGGGCTATTGGTTCCCACACAACGTACATAGCTATGGCTTCGCGAGGGGAGGGGGAGAAAAGATTTTTGAGGGAGATGAATCCAACACTACGCAGGTACGTAATTCCTGGAATGAAGGGCAATTTAAAACTAAAACAAGCAAGCGAATTATACCAAAATAAGCCGAATTACGGTAGTCCCCTATCCCTAAACATCTATGATAATCTTAAGATAGTCTTGGGATTATCCCCAGGGGCGTCGTTTGGGAGGGGCAAGGGGGGGGCAATGCCCCCCCCCCAGTAATGTGGAGAAAAAATTATTATATAGCTCATTAGCTCATGTTCCTTAAATATCCGAAAGTAGACCCCGTCTTACCCCCCCCCCCCCCAACGAAAATATTGTAGATTCACCCCAGATTATCCCCTCCCTCTATTTTCAGGAACATTAGCCTTTTAATCTATACTAAAAGTCACATTAAATATAAAGATCTGATAGATAGCAATAGGAGTAGCATCAGTTCACGAAAATACACCAGAAGAGGGCAAAATCTAGCTATCGAAATCTACAGGGAGGGGGACAAATTTTGTCGTTTCTTTAATTTTAAATGAAAATAGCCATAAAGATTTTTTTGAAATACAAAAAAGGGTATTTTTTTTTAATTAAAGGGGCGGACAAATGCCCTACATCCTCCTATTGTCACCTCTGAGCTATAGCGTTCTCCAAAACTGAAGTTCTATAGTAAAATAACATGTTTCCAAGCCTTTACTACTAAATCATTCGATTATCGCTGCTAAACGTACCTCCCCCCCCCTAAACCCAAAAAACAACAGTTTAAATATCGTAAACGTATTAAAAACCACGCTATGCATTGCATTACTCTATAGCCTAGCGGTCTCTAGAAATTAACCCGTCAAAACGGGTTTTTCGTGACTGGTTTCCTTGTAAAGGCCCATATAGTGCCCAAGTGCGGTACCGATTTTCGAATTACTTGTCATCAAACATAAACATCAATTAAAGCGCCTGCTTTGATTTTGCTATTGATACCTGATTTACTTTCAAAATGGGAAGTAGAAGAGAGCACAAAATTTATATATCATTTAATGATATATATATATATATATATATATATATATATATATATATATATATATATATATATATATATATATATTATATATATATATATATATATATATATATATATATATATATATATATATATATATATATATATATATATATATACATATATATATCACGTGTGCGAGATTTTGCGTAGTTATGCATGTTAGTTTAATGGTATTATGTGCTTTATTATGTTTTTGTTTTGTAATTTTGCATTGTTATGGTTATGTACTGTACTTTGTTATGAGTGCTATTATTTTGTGTGATTTTTTCTTCTTTTTTTTTGCCATGGCCCAAAGCGGCTTTTTATTGCAATAAGTATCTGTCTATCTATAACTTGAAAGCAAATCAACACAGCGCTGAACTTAATCTAAATAACTTACCTTAATCTTATGAAAATTTAGCATTAAAATTCAGTGAAAGTTCTTTTCTTTTTTTGCATCTTTTGTGCGTTTCTGTATAATAATAATGCGTTTCTGTATAATTAAAGCGTTTTCTGTATTAATAATAATGCTTTCGTATTAATAATTAATTGAATGGCATTTAGCTTAGTTAATAAAAGATTTCATGTAGATTCCCAATTTTCATATTTTCAAGGATTTTCCCAATATTTTCATGTATCTTCCATTTAATTCGCCTGCTTTTTTCTTAATGCCCCTCCCCCTCAAGGACGTACACAGGGGGAGAGGGCAACGCCAGATCCCCATGAAATCGTGGATTTTCCCGAATTTTAGGGCACTACTTGCTTAAATTATCATGTCTCATTATTACATCCCTTCACGCCCCTTTCCCAAAAAAATCCCGAGTATAGGCATGCCCAACACCCTCCAAATTGATTCTCGCATAAATACCAGCCTTTTCACACAAAGTTTGCCCATATTTTTCTATGATCAGAAGCAGATTTTTATCTTACACGTACTCTGAATAAAACAAGACATTCAAAGTGAAAACCAAAATAATTCACAATATTGAACTTTAATAAGAAGCCTTAGCAAAATCAAAAGGCACAAGTAACTAGCCATTCACAGTCATAGATAATACCTTACATAACAGGCTTATATCATTCAAGGAAGAAAAAGAAATACTCCGTGCTTAGTACTAAATTCAATCAGTTAAGAATAAGAATTGACGTCCAGCCAAAATATCGAATTATATTCAATGGTTTCTTGGAAATCCCGAGTATCGAAGGAGTTTTCAGATTCCATGTTGCCTTATGATCGAGTTATAAATTATTCCAAACAGGCGTAAAAAGCGGGCCCTTATCTTCTATGAAGTGAACAATTCAGCAATTTAGACATTTCCAGTGAATTCCGATCAAAAATTAACAAAGAATCAGTTTTTGAAGTTTCAATCTTCTTAAATTCCGATTTGCGGGAAAGATTTTTTCATTGTGCGTTTTGCTCTTCTGTAGAATTAGGAAAAGTGGACTAATACCCTTTTGGCAAAAACACTACGCATTAGTGTCAACTTGAATCTTTAGAAAAATGTCTTATCCTGCATCACCCTTCCCAAGCCTCACTACTCTAACGCAGGGCTCCCATGTAGTCCCATGGCGTCATCAAAGTTAATAAGTTTTTCATGAAATTGCACACCTTGAATTGTGTCCCATTTTATACAAGAATTTCAATTCATCAATTCATTCATTCATCATTCACATCATTCATTCATCACATCACATTCAATCATTCAATCACATTCATTCATCACATTCACATTCATTCACAATCATCACATTCATTCACAATTCATTCAATCATTCATCATCATTCATTCACATCATTCATCATCAATCACATTCACATTCATTCATTTCACATTCATTCATTCATCATTCACATTCATCAATTCACATTCACATCATCATTCATTCATCAATTCATTCACACATTCATCATTCATTCATCATCATTCAAATCACATTCATTCAATCATTCACATCACATTCATTCACATCATCATTCATCATTCATCATCATTCATTTCATTCACATTCAATTCACATTCATTCATCATCATTCATCACATCAAATCATTCAACATTCATTCATCACATTCAAATCACATTCACATCATTCATCACATTCACACACATTCACATTCATCATTCATTCATTCAATCATCATTCATCATCAATCATTCATCATTCATCATCACATCAATCATCAATCATCATTCAACATTCATCATCACATTCACACATTCAATCAATCATTCAATTCATCACATCATCAATTCATCATTCATCACATCATTCATCATCATTTCAATTCACATTCACATCACACATTCATCACACAATTCACATCATTCATCATCAACATCAATCAATTCATTCACACAATTCATCATCATCATCATTCACATTCACATCATTCATTCACATTCAATCATCATCATTCATCATCATTCAATCATTCATTCATTCATCAATTCATCATCATTCACATCAATTCATCATTCACACATTCAAATTCATTCATTCATCACATCATTCATCACATTCAATCATTCATCATCATCATTCATTCATCATCACATCATTCATCAATTCATCAATTCATCAATCATCATCATTCACAATTCATTCAATCACATTCATTCATCATTCACACATTCATCACATTCATCACATCACATTCATCATCATCATTCAATTCAATTCATTCACACATCATCAAATTCATCACATTCAATTCATCACATTCAATCACACACATTCAATTCATTCACATCATCATTCATTCAACAATCATTCAATTCATTTCACATCATTTCATCATCATCACATCATTCATTCACATTCATTCATTCATTCACACATCATTCAATTCACAATTCATTCACATCACATCACATCACATTCATTCATCATCCATCAATTCATCATTCATCATCATTCATTCATTCACATCAATCATCACATTCAATTCAACAATCATCATCACATCATCAATTCACATCATTCAACATTCATCATTCATCAATCAACATTCACATCATCACACATTCATCATTCCATCACAATCATTCACATTCATTCAATTCACAACATTCATTCATCACATTCATCACATCATCATTCACACCTTTTTGACTTCACACCAATTTTTCATAGCAAATAACTGAATTAATCAGACGTTGAGCTGAGGAAACCTTTTTTTCATTTTAATAAGTAGGGCTTTGATGATTTTTTTTAACCCTTATTTTTTTACTAAGCTAAACATTTAAATAAGTATCAACTATTAAATATGTACATTTATTTGCGTGATGTTTATTCAAAAATTTCCTCAAGTTTTTTTTTATTAATCAATAAAAAATGTTTTGACAAAACTATCAAATTAATGACCCACAGTGAGAATAATTCGTGTGTCTTCTGCTATTGGTTGAACTTCGCAGACTTTCTTGAAAAAGTTGAATAAAGTTCAACTTTTTTCAGACAGCAATAAAGTCAACAAAGTTATATGAGGAAAGTGGTTTATCAACTTTGTGGACAGCTTTATTAACTTTATTGACGCCATGGCAACCCCCGCATTATAATTTCCTCCTAATGTGTCATTTATCTGCTCTTTTGACGGACGTGGCCCAGGGACAAATTGCGGATTAGGTTTCTTCGAGCAAAAAACCTACACATGCACAACCGTTGCGCACTGAGTTGCATTTAACATGCCAGGACACTGGCACTGGAGAATTCTCGACTCGATTTTGAATAGGGTCGGGATTCGAGGGGTCATCTGACTTTTTTTTCCAGTAAAGGGTCTTCCCTATGAAAATATCATATTAAGTCTTTGACTTTTGATTTTACCAGGAGGGTATTCTGTAAGATCAATCTTAAAAGGATTCTCCCCCACCCCCTTGCCTACGTGCGTTGTATAGGCCGCTTGGTTGTACCATTACAACCGTGTCTTTTCTTCAATATTTTAAGCAGGAAGAAATCCTACTAGCCTATGAACGTATTCAATAACCTGTCCTTACTTCGCAAAGACAGCTGCCAAAATTCACTCTTTGGACTCACTCCAATAGGCATATTAGCCATTCTAAAAACATCACATTTACTTTAAGCTTAAGAACAAGCTATTTTTTTTTTTAATATTTAACCAAAAATAGTTAATCTCTGCAATTGCTTGATATGTTTTACTCAAACACAAGTTTGTTGTCTTTAGTATTATTAATTTCTTTTCTCTTTTAGAACAAATAACATTTTGAAAGGAGATGGTGAAGGCAAGCTTGTTTGTATTTTGAGGTCTGCAACCATAACTACAGTTTTTGTCGCTGTAGACTAAATTGAGTTATGTTTTGAGAGGCGCCATGAAGTCTATTACTTAACTTTTGATACCACATCACATCACAGTTAACTTTTGCTACCACAGCAAATATTCATATCTTTTCGTATTCGCAAATATTCGTATTTTTAACATGTTCGTATCTTTTCCCTTCCATTTTAATGTAATATATCATCAACCAAAGATGATCCCCTTACCTTAAAGCAGATGAATATTATTTCCGAGTTTTGAGAGATCTGGGCCCAAGAAAGAGCGCAGGAACTTAATCCGGGGAAAGGTTAAGGAGGGGCAAATTTGAAAACAACCCCAAAAAACAGACGAACTATACGAGATACAATAGAAAATTACGCAGGAAATCGTAAACACTGAAATTTCAGGATTAATGGGCCCGGGGTTTCCCCGCGCACATACCTGTTTGGATGCTGTTCTATGCTCTGCCAATGGAATTTACATTGGGACAACAACGCTAACTTTACAAATAAAGTGGGCCACACAACAGTTAATGAAACTGTTTTGTTGGCGAAATACAATTTTTGTTATTGGGTTTCGCACATATCACTTCCACCTCAAAAACTGCCTTTTTAAGCGACGCGTATCCCTGGCTTTGAGAATGTTCCCCAAGTGGATAAAGACCAAATTTTTAGAGCTTTTCAAGACTCAGATATTTGAACTTTTTACGCTTTTTTGATGAGGAGGAGATTTCTACGAAAAGAGGCTTGGATGAATCTTGGAGAATCCTTTCGTGGGTGAATTCGCCTTTTAGGCTTAAACACAGAGAAATAAAAAACATGAAAGTAGGATATTTGAAGATACAAAGTAAAAGAGCGATCAAGTACCTATGTAGGAATTTATTTGCGATGGGAGGAGGGTGCAAATTCGAAATAAGGCGAAACATAAGTCTATTATAAGAACTTATGGCTGGACACTGCCTCTGAATGGAAATGATCCTGAAGCCCCAAACCTACTCATGTTCATTTCCTGGATGGGATGTCCTGTAGTTGTAAACGGGATCGCATCCAAGATTCTGTTCAAAGGGGGTGTTACACAAAAAATCTACAATACCAAGGTTTAAGTGCACAAAAATTCATTTATATACAGTTTTGATACTTTTGTACGGGTCGTTTTTTTGGAGGGGGGGGGCAAACAGGGTAGTCTCCTGGATACTGCCCTGTTAATAAATAAGAAATAATTATTAAGCAGCAAAAAAAAAGCAAAAAAAAACCGCTAAGCACGAATAAGAACTAAGCAAAAATTAGCTTAGTTCTTTCATCATTAGTTAGAGGGGACGAACCCCCTAATATACGTAATAATTTTTGTTCGTTTTAAGTTTTAATGTTGCTCCTTATTTTTAATTAAAAAAAACTTCAAGATTCAAGTTTTTCAGTTCAATCAACAAGAACGGTTTTCAAACCCATTTTTATCTAAATGAATGATCAATCTGAAGGCAGCTGGATGTTTCTTCTTTGCAAAATAAACTTACCAATCGATCTGGAATCAAAACATATTCGGAAAGTTTTCCATTCACTATTTTGGGGCAGGTAGGTATTTTCAGAGGTATAAGCAATTGAAAGTTTTTTTTTATTTATGCGTTTCGAAATTCTTACATCACAGTTTCTTTTTATCGAGAAGAAATAACTGAGCGATTGATGATACCAAGACAGATGTGTAGCTTTTGAAGCAGATAAAATTTTAAAATATCTTAACTTTGGAATACTCTTCAGTTGCAAAAACTGAACAGTAAATTTTGACGCGGTTTTTAAAAACGTCTATGTTATCAACGAAATAACCAAACAAGGCATTTTTTTTAATCTCCGCACAATATTTCGGCTTTTTTTCAATTTTGATGGTAAAATCCTAGATCTAGGACTTTTTACTACCTTCAATGGTAATTGAGTTAGGAGAATGAAATTTTCGGGAATAAATTCAGAACCTAAATTTTACCGCTGAGAAGGTGTTATTAGACTCATATCCCGAC
Organism: Artemia sinica; assembly: GCA_027921565.1. Lineage (NCBI taxonomy): Eukaryota > Metazoa > Arthropoda > Branchiopoda > Anostraca > Artemiidae > Artemia > Artemia sinica. The sequence goes on from CM051276.1 coordinate 38,315,238, forward strand.
TTTAACCAGATTTCTAAGGCTCACAAAATTACAAAGACAAGTCGAACCTGGAAAACAGCATTTGTCCATGAATTTCGTTTGTGTTTAATTTGGGTTTGGGAAATACAATTCGGTGAGTGTGTTCATTCGAAGGATGTTTCTTCATACTTAAGGCGCATTATACCAGCTTCTTTCAAATCACAAAAATCATGACTTAAAAAAGATATGAGGCGCAAAACACTTTACTTGGGCCTCGTTTGTGCTTTAGATTTAGACCTGAGAGTTTTACTTTTTTAAATACAAAATTTGTCCAAGTTCATCTAAAAGTTTGTTCAGGTTCATCAATTTCTATGTTGTTTTAAAATCCCTTTTCTGTGAATAGGCAGCGCAGCAATAAAGTGCATCCGGCACTTTGACGATAAATCACATCAATCTAAATTTTGTTAAGAAAAAAATTCGCTCAGTGTTTTTTTGCGCCCCTAGGCCCGGGCCTACTAGACCTATGCGTAAATCCTGACCTGTATATATTACAAAAGACCTTCCCATGAGATAATTTAGGTTCTAGATTCATCCCCGGAAGTTTATTTCTCCATAGAAACTACATTCCAAAAAAGCGTAAAGCTTAACCTATCTTGAAATTACAAGCCCGGATCTCCACTCTTTCCTTATTTGCAATACTTAAGGATTATGTCAAGGCCGGATCCAGAGGAGGGGGGTTGACCCCCCCCCCGAAATGTTTGTTTGACTCGTAAAAACATAACAAAAATGGATATAAACAAATTTTGTATGCGTTTTTTTGTTTAAACCCCCCCCCCCCTCCGAAAAAAAATCTTTGAGTAAAATTCCCTCCGAAAAAAAAATCATGGGTACGGCCTTGGATTATGTAAAGCTAGGTAGCTAGGTCTATGTGAAGACATGGGTAGTTCTGCATGAAGATTCCTTCTCAGAAAGAAACCCAAAAAAATAATTTTACCCCAAAAAAGTGGCACCATTCAACAACAATCTTTAGAAATATAATCTCCCATGAAAATTACTCCCCCCAGGCTACAAATAGCCATTGGGTATATACAGAACCGGAAAAAAATCGATTAAAATGGAAGAAGTCCTGAAAGTATTATCAACTGAAATTTTTTTGCAATTTTTTTTAAGAAAAATGATCTTGTCAAATTTTCAAATCAGGGATAAAGTGAACACACTACCCGATACCTTTCTTAATGCTTTTTTCCAAATACGATAATCTCACAAATGCACCCCCCCTCTCCCCCCATGGCCTTATATATACCCTAGGATAAAGGTTTGTAAAAAAAACTTTTTTCTTTTTGCAATATGCGGCATGTTTATTTGTTTTAATAATTACATTATTATATTTACTCTCATTGTTATCTGCAATCCTAAATTATTTGTAAATAATATTCAATAATAAACAGATCTGAAATTCTTTTATAGTCAGATTATGGGTCAAATTGTTTTGACGGGCCAAGGAACCCGTACACAAGAAACGAATCATAGACAAATTCAAAACAACAGATTAATAAATTAAGTAGGGCTATATGGCATTGGTAAAGATCTAGTTTAGCTACTTTTTGCTATCTTGGAAAGGGGTTCGGTTAGGAATTTGGAACTTCCAGTGATGAGTCTACAGACTAAATTATGTCCTGGGAAGGTGTTTTGAAGTACCTACCTCCACTCCTTCTCCCTCTAGAGGGTAGTGACCTTTGATGACCTTTAAAAATCTGTTTTATAAAAGTGAAACCTTTCAAAATAAATCTTCTACTTAAATGAAGTACAACAAAACGGTTTTCAGCTTCACAACTTTGCTCAATCTTATTTTATGAGATTGCAAATATCTGCAAATACATTTCCTAAATTTAGAAAAAAAACCATAGATATGACTTACTATTCTGTTCAAATAACAGAAATGGCATTTTCAGAACTAAAACCAGAGAAAAAGAGAGTGATAACTGAAAATTAAGGTAAAATGTTGTTTTGTCAAAATTTTAATAGGTAGGCTAGGCTATAGACCTCTCAAGTAGGCAAATTCCTAAGACTTAAAAATCAGAAGAGGACTAACATAGAAACTTGGCAATACATTTCCAGAGTATGTTTTTAGCCCTGGATTCATAACTGAAAGTTTCATTTTCCTGACGTAACCTCTTTCAAAGATAGAAAAAAGTAGCTAAACTAGAATTTTACCGGGGCTTTTATGGGAGGGGGGATGCGGTGCCAAGAAAACGATTATTATATTTAGAAAGAGCATGAAAAAGGCATCGAGTCCTGTGTTCACCTTATCCCTAAGTCAGTAATAGAATTCATATAGGCTGTAGCCCAATTTACTAATTGTATCTGGAAAGATAGGGAACTGAATGGTAGCCCTCCAGTTCTTTTCAATGAATGGATTCTATAACCAACACAGAGACAAGGTGAATGCGTAATTGAGTGCATAATTCGCCAGAATTTTATTTGTAATGATTTAAAGCGTATAATAATGGAAGGAACATGATAATCTGGTCGAACATCATACATATTATAAAATCAGGCTTTCATTGTTTTAGCTTAGTGTTTTCTTTTAGTTTTGTATTTAGCTTATTTCTTAGGCTATAGGCTATGTGGGACCATTAGGGGGGGGGAGGGTAGAGGGCATTTACGACTGAATTGGCTACATTTGGAAGAGGCATAAAAAAGGAATCGAGTAGGCTAGTATGTTCACCTTGTCACTATGTCAGTAGCCTATAGAATCTCATTTTCTTCTCAGAAGGAATCTTCATGCAGGATAACCAACACCTGTGTTAGCCAGTAAATTTTTCACAGTTCATATTATGACTTATTGAACCACCCACCCACCCCCCGGTAAATTTTTCGTTATTCATATTATTGACTTACAAATAGAGTAAACATACCACTCGATGCCTTTTTTATGTTCTTTCCAAATATAATAATCATTTTTATTGGAAATGAATTTCACCCCCACCCCTATATACCAATTCAGGGTATATATTTGCACATTAGGGGGGTGGGGGTAAATTTTATTTCTTATGTAAATGAGAGGTAAGTTTAAACTCCCCCCCTAATGGGCAAATATAGCCTCTATTTAGGTTATTTATAAAAATAACCTCTCATTTACATCAGAAATAAAATTTACCCCAACCCCCTAATGTGCAAATATATAACCTGAATTGGTATAAATAGGGGTGGGGGTAAAACCCATTTCCGACAAAAATTATTATTATATTTAGAAAGAGCATAAAAAAAGGCATCCAGTGGTATATTCACTTTACTCTTAAGTCAATAATATGATTTGGTAAAAATTTACCCAAATATATAGCCTACCTAGAATTGGTATATATAGGGGTGGGGGTGAAATTCATTTCTGACAAAAATAATTATTATATTTGGAAAGAGCATAAAAAAGGGCATCGAGTGGTATGTTTACCTTATTTATAAGTCAATAATATGAATACAGAAAAATTTACCCCCCCCCTAATGTGTAAATATATACCCTGAATTGGTATATATAGGGGTGGGGGTGAAATTCATTTCCGACAAAAATGATTATTATATTTGGAAAGAGCATAAAAAAAGGCATCGAGTGGTATGTTTACTTTATTCATAAGTCAATAGGCTAATTTTGAACTGCGAAAAATTTACCTGTTAGCCTAACTACGAATAGTAGCCTAACTCTTAGCCTAATCAAACAATAGGCCTACCAAATTCATGACTTACCGTATCTCTAGAAACAGTTTCCTTTTTCTCAGGACTGGGAACACAGGGACTGCCACCAGGCTGAAGGGCAGCATTTTGGGCATGGGATGCACAAACTCCGTGGTAGGAACCTTGGCACACTGCCAAAGAAGAAAAAGCATAAGTACTGCACAAACAACAACAACTTGGTTTACAAGCACAAATTAAATCGCTGGGAGCTATGATCCGCTCATTCCCAGCGTTATTAAGCCGAGAAATTGAACTTAAACTGGCAGATCTAGGACGAACTTCATTTGCCTTCAATAAATAATTCTCGCCATCAGCAAGTTTTTTATTTAACTTTTTTTCTAAATCACCGTTATCCAAATTATTCAAACCCCCATCTTGATCAGTAATGATCACCAAGCCTTTATCAGAGGTCAATTTCACTGGTGCATAAATTTCGTCATTTTCATCACCGGGTTTACCAGAAGGAGATAGGGTAATGTACCCTAAACCGGGAGAGAAACCGGATGCCATATCATTGATAAGAGATACAGTTAATCCAACTTCGATACGAATCGGTTTGTCAGTCACTTTCTCGCCCAGTGTGGACGCAACCTCTTCGTCAGATGTGATATACATAACAAACACCACACTAAACACATAAATGATTTAAATGTAAAACACTAACAATCTAATCAGATAATAGAACCTTCCCCATCCGTGTCTACTTGGTAACTAAATTCAGTGTTGCCGTGAGATTCGAGATTTCACAGCGCCGCGCTTTGAACTAAGAGATATTTCCTCTGTTGCTAACCCAGAAAATGAACATGAAAACTTTAAATAAAAAAGTTTAATCTTTAAATTTTAATCGAGGTTTTTTCGTCCATTAAAGCTTAACAAAGAACTTAAACTCTAATTGCAATCATCAAAGAGCTCGCATTATGATTTGAATTAATTTCCTAACTTGGCATATATAACAGGACTACAGGTATACATAGCTGTCCTAATAATAAAATGAATATCTCAAGAATCCATTCTTTTGCTAACCCAGAAGGCTAACATAGAACCATGCCAAAAGAGAATACAGTTTTCTTTGTTTACTTAACCCCTGACCTCGTACATAAGCAGAAACCGGTAAGTTCCAGAAAGCCATCAAATATTTGTAAAAAAAGGCAAGAATTTGGTTTCCCCGAGTCTCGTCCCGAAGAGAATTTTTTGGTTCCTGACAACCACCCCCTCCCCCCCCCTAAATACGTGCAGGCATTCTAGGACGTATTCAAAGGTCACTGTTCGTATTATAGTGCAGTTTTTATGACAATTAATAAAAAAGTTTAAAAAAAATTGAATACTGAATGTCATTTGAAAATTTTGAATATTGAAAATATTGAATGTCAAAATAACTGAGAGAACCATTAAGATAATGAGAAAACTTTATAAAATTTAAGAGTTTATGAATTTACAAAATTACGAGCATACGAATTTACAAGGTCATATAGCCTACCCATGCAGCCGTGAGTTTCATTCTTGAGCACATGAATTGCCGTCTGTAGTTTACCGTCTTATAAACGTATGGAAAATTTACCAAAATTAAACTCGAAAAAAAAGAAAACAAGTCCTTTCACATGAAAGTAAAGAGGGATGTTTTAAAAATTAAAGAAGAAAATTTTCTTAAATATCAGGGGTTATCTATGAACGCCACAGGAGATTTCTTAGGTGCAGGGACGGGGGAACAAATGCTACAAGGAGCTTCATTTTTATTTAGACTTGAATGAGAGCATCTCTCTCCCCTCCTTTCATATATTGATTTTGATTTTTTCTTTACCACTAAGGGGGTGAATTTATCTCCTTTGCGGCACTCACGGGGATGCAACTTCTTTCTTTTTTCCACAAAACTTCAATTCATGATTTGCTGAAAGCTTACTAGAATGCAAAAATAGCAAAGTATTACTACTTTACTATTTTTATCCAACGATTGTAAAAATGTTGCTGCATTCTAGAAAATGCTAAAAAAGAGAGCGGGGGAGAGGGCGTGAACACCGCCATGGAAAGTGCTACCAGGAGCTTTGTTTTTCCAACATTTAAACAGAAACATTTCTAATTTTCAAGTGTTAAATTTTTTTAATGGAATCATATTCCCCAGGAGAGAAATTGCCACACCCCCTATCCGTGGCCAGAAGAGACAAAAAGGCATCATCTTCATTGATGCAAGTAAAAACTAATATGTACATAGATAATCTGGTTGATATAAAATGATTTGTTTCCTGATTTTACAATGATTTTTGTTCAATAGTATTTTGGTCTCGCGACTATTCTCTTAAAAAGAGAGACGTTAAAACGACTTAATTTGTCTCTAATATTCAAGGTCATATCCAGGATTTTTGTTCGGGGAGTGGGGGGGGGGGGTAATTTATTTCATGGAGTGGGGGTGGTACAAAAAAATTAAGAAAAAATTTGTTTATATACATTTTTGTTATGTTTTTACGAGTCGGACAAAACCAAAATACAAATGACTGTGCATTGTCAGTTTAATATACATATACTGATATTTAGTAATCAAGATGTTAATATTATTTGATTTTTTAAAGTTATAAAAGTAAAAACATTTACATTTGTTCAGTAAAGTGCAAATTTTGTTCTGGCCTTGGGAAGGCATAGGGGTTTTGCGCCCAACTTATGTTAATTTCTGCTCGTTTTGAGTTTGACTCGGTTATTTATTGAAATTTCTGTTCGTTTTGGGTTTCATTTATTTATCGATGCTGATTTGTGGTAGTTTCACGCTTGGTAGATTATTTGATTTTATTTTTGCTCATTTTTTGTTTAATGGAGTTCTTTACATTTCTTTGAAAAACTTATTTTGTGGAAAAAGCTTTTCAAATTAATCATAGGCAGCGCACTAGCGCTGCCTAAGTAAAGAACGATGTGGCACAATGTGTTTCTTTTTTTTTCTCCATACCCGGGTACTTTGTATCGAAGGAGTCGTCGTAGAAACTTCAAAAAGGGCTCATTCTATTGGAAATTGGAGTGGATAGTGCCCTTTTTAATAGCCGAAAGTGATTGGGGGGCAACTAGCCCCCCCCACGCCCATAATTCCCCCAAATACGTCCAATCAAAATTTTGAGATAGCCATTTTGTTCAGCGTAGTTGATTTCCAGATAGAAAATATGTTTTTGAGGAGGACACTCCCCCACAACCCACGGGGCAAGGGTTTTAAGTTATGCCTTGAGGGCATATAAGGTTTTTATAGAAGGCGTTGTCGTAGAAACTTCAAAAAAGGCTCATTCAATTGGAAATTCAAAGGGCTAATGCCCTTTCTAATAGTCGAAAGTGATTGGAGGGAATCTAGCCCCCCCCCACGCCCATCATTCCCCCAAATACATCCAGTCAAAATTTTGAGATAGCCATTTTGTCCAGCGTAGTTGATTTCCACATAGAAAATTTGTTTTTGAGGAGGACACTCCCCCACAACCCTCAGGGCCAGGATTTTAAGTTATGCCCTGGGGGCATATAAGGTTTTTATAGAAGGCGTTGTCGTAGAAACTTCAAAACAGGCTCATTCGCTTAGAAATTCAAAGCGCTAGTACCCTTTTCAATAGTCAAAAGTGATTGGAGGGCAGCTAGCCCCCTCCCCCACGCCCATCATTCCCCCAAACACATCCAATCAAAATTTTGAGATAGCCATTTTGTTCAGCGTAGTTGATTTCCAGATAGACAATTTGTTTTTGAGGAGGACACTCCCCCACAACCCTCAAGGCAAGGGTTGTAAGTTATGCCCTGGGGGCATATAAGGTTCTTATAGAAGGCGTTGTCGTAGAAACTTCAAAACAGGCTCATTCGATTAAAAATTCAAAGGGCTAGTACGCTTTTTAATAGTCGAAAGTAATTTGAGTGCAATTGCCCCCCCCCCCTCTCACGCCCTTCATTCCCCCAAACACATCCAATCAAAATTTTGAGGAGAGCCAAATTGTTCAGCGTAGTTGATTTCCACATAGAAAATATGTTTTTGAGGAGGACAATCCCCCACATCCCTCAGGGCAAGGGTTTTAAGTTATGCACTGGGGGTATACACGGTTTTTAAAGAAGGCGTTGTCGTAGAAACTTCAATAAAAGCTCATTCGACTTGAAATTCAAAGGGCTAGTGCCCTTTTTAATAGTCGAAAGTGATTGGAGGGCAACTAGCCCCCCCATAGACCCATCATTCCCCCAAACACATCCAATAAACATTTTGAGATAGCCATTTTGTTCAGGGTAGTTGATTTCCAGATAGAAAACATATTTTTAAGGAGGACACTCACCCACAACCCTCAGGGCAAGGATATATTATAAGAAAAAATACAAATGAATGTGCATTGTCAGTTTAATATACATATACTGATATTTAGTAATCAAAATCTTAATATTATTTGATTTATTAAAGTTATAAAAGTAAAAACATTTATATTTTTTCAGTAAAGTGCACATTTTGTTCTGGTCTTGGGAAGGCATAGGGGTTTTGCGCCCAACTTATGTTAATTTCTGCTCGTTTTGAGTTTGACTCGGTTAATTATTGTAATTTCTGTTCGTTTTGGGTTTCATTAATTTATCAATGCTGATTTGTGGTTATTTCAAGCTTGGTAGATTATTTGATTTTAGTTTTGCTCATTTTTTGTTTAATGGAGTTCTTTACTTTTCTTTGAAAAACTTATTTTGTGGAAAAAGTTTTTTTTAATTAATTACATTAAAGACCAAACTTAACCACTTCTAAATATTCAATGTTTGATTAAATATACCGGCATCGTAGTTTATTTCACGAAAAAATAACCTATTTACAACCGAAAGCAAGAAAGAAAAACTGGTTTATTCAGATCAAACAAAGCAAACTTCTCAAGTGTGTTCTGGATAATACGTAGGCTAAGTAACAAAATCTTTTTTCAACTGAAAGTATGGAGCAGCATTAAAAATTAAAAACGAATAGAAATTATTCCGTATATGAGGGGGGCTGCCTTTTCCTCAGCCCTCACTCTTTACGCTATAATTTGACTTTTCGTCACATTTTTTAAAGAAAGACTGCTCAAACACAAGGCCCGTTGAATTTTAATGAGAAGTATTTAAAAAATTTTTAAGACTCTAGCGTAAAGAGCGAGGGATGAGGGAGCCCCTCTCGTGGACAGAATAATTTCTGTTTTTTTTTTTTTTTTTTTTTTTTTTTTTTTTTTTTTTTTTTTTTTTTTTTTTTTTTTTTTTTTTTTTTTTGAAGATTTAACATTACTCCTTATCAGTTAAAGAAAAAAATAAATAGAAAATTATTTCATTATATCGAAGTTTAATATATAATCTTTAAGCATAATCCAATATCTGTTCTATTTAAATTAAGCATTTAAGCAAGTTCCAGTCCACTGTTGCATTTTGAAAGAAAAATTACCCTTTCAATAGATGTGTTTGACAACCCCGATCTACGTGTCTCTCCATAAGGTCATTAGCCACGGTAAAAAGAAAATACATTATTAAATACATATTCATTAAAAAAAAAACGGCTCAAATTTCAGACCACAAGAGCAAAAAATTTCAAACGGTAAGCTGTTTTTGCTCAATTTAATTAGAAAGTTGTTTGTGTTTCTTTTTTTTTGCGTGAGTTCATTCTCTTGCTCCAAATGGAGTTTTGGAATACATTGGGAAATTCTATGCGATTCTTTGAATTGTAATCACTACTAACCTTTTCTTTGAGGTACCAAGGTCACTGAAGATTAAATTTCATTGCTTTGATTTAGGTTTGACCCCCCCCCCCCCGCGCCCCCGAAATTTTTACAATGTTCGTAAAAACGTAACAAAATAAATAAAAAAAATTTGACACGTTTTTTAAAGGTTTTTTTTGGAGAGGTGGGGGGGTTAAGTTTGAATGGGTTAAGGGGAGACTCACACAATATATATCTTTAAAAACTAAGAAAAATCAGAACTTCAATTTTTAGTGAAAAAGACTCCAAAACGGAGTTTGAACTCAACCCTGACAAACCCTGACTCAACTCAACCCTGAGTTGAGTTGAAAAGTTGAGGGTTAAGTCAAAAGACTCAACCCTGACAAAACGCGACTTGTGTTTGACAACAAACACAAACAAAGAAACCTCATACCTTCTCAAGACCAGAAGAAAATATGCGCTAAACTGAAAAAAAATAAAAAACAAATGACCCCGGATTGTCAGTTTAATTAACATAAACTGATATTAACATTAACTGATAAAACATTAAAAAGATTTTTTAGTATTCCATCTATGAGGGCGACTTCCCCCTCCTCAATTTTTCGCTCGTTACACTAAAGTTTTTAAGTACTTTAAAATAGCTTTAGCGTAATTAGGACAAAAACTAAAATTTTAGCAAAACTAAGTAAAAAAATAAGTAAAAAAAACGTAAAAAAAAAGAAAGGATTGAGGAGAGAAGAGGCAACGACCCTCATATATGGAATAATTTCTGTTCGATTTCATTTTAATGTTGCTCCTTACTTTTAGTTGAAAAAAAAAACGAAAAATCCCCACAAGCAAAATTCCTACCACATAAAACTCCCCTGACAAAGCCCTTCTCACTGAAAATTCTCCCTTAAAATTTCCCAAGGACAATTCTCTTGGAAAATTGTCTTTACTTTCATGTAAAAAACTTGTTTTCTGTTTAAATTTTGATCGCTTTCCTAATCCTGCCAAAAAACCGTGGAGTTTACACCAGAAATTCCTCCCCCCCCCTGCAATGGAAAATTCCTTTCGTGAAAAATTCCCATTTAGAAGCTATCTCCCGCTGAAAAATCTCCCCAACGACAAAGTTTCCCTGGCAATTCAATCCCCACGAAATATTTCCCCAGGATAATTCCCTGCGAATATCCCCTGTACATGTAAAATTGAGTAGCCACTAAGAAAGTAAGACAAATAAAATGAATTCTATTTATGAATTCTGGCAAAACCTCCCCATATAAGATTTCCTATGGAAATCCCCCCAAAGAATGCCCGTATATTTCCCAATAAAAAATATTATGCATAAGCAATGGGTAAATTGTATAGCTTACTGCCCCTTCTAAAGGGGCTGTGGGGGGTTACTATCCCCAGAAGCATAGTCATTGGACCTTTCAACTATGCTGAATCTCAAAATGCTGGCTATTTCAAGATTCTAATGGGATGCATTTGGGGGAAAAGGGGCGTGGCTAGTTGCACTCCAATATTTTTGTTTACCTAAAAAGGACACTAGAACTTTTAATTTCCATATGAATGGTCCTGATCTTCTAGGACCTTTGGCGTGACACGGCCCCCCTGAAAAAAAAATCCTTGATCTTTCTTTAGGGAAAAACACAAAAGTACCTTGACTTTTGGGGAATTTTTCCCCTTTTTCAAAATTAGGCAAATTTTCTCTGGCTTGCAGCTTTTGATAGGATACGTTAAATTTAATGAATTTTGTATATTTGGAATCAGCATAAAAAGCCGACCATTCTGATATATTCATGTTATCAAAAATCCTTTTTTAGAGTTTCGGTGTAACAAACTGATTAAAAAATTGAGAAGTCGCATACCACACTTTACAATCTTTCCTCTAGGCCTTCCCTAATATGTGCCCTCTCTCCAAATTTCGATAACAACCAAAAAATATTCAATTTTGTTGAATGTAACAACCAATTTGATTCTTGAACAACCAAAAATATACGAGAATGAAATAATTCATATACCCAATCGATCAATATAAAAGAAACAACGGAGGAGATAAAAAAGAATGCCATAGGACCATTAAGACCATAAGACCTTAAGACTATGCTGGTTTGACGCGCTTGAAATAAATACATTATAAAAAAAATAAAACATACACAAAAATGTATGTTTTGGTAAAAAGACCAATGAATCAATAGCAGCACAGTAGCGCTGCCTATGTAAAGAGCAGTATGGCTTCAATGTACTATTTTTCCCTCAGGCCATTTCGCACGGAAGGAGTTGTAGAAACTTCGGAGGGCTCATTTGAAACTGAAAGTTCTAATGCACTTTTTGAGTCAAAAGTGATTGGAGGGCAACAAGTCTCCCTCAGCCTTCTAAAAGCCAGAGTACAGTTTGTGTTTTGCTGAAACCAAAATATACTTTGAAACCAAAATAGCTGAGATATCCAAGAACGAACTTGTTAATTATAGGTACTTGTTAATAATACGGAACACGTCCAAGAGGTGAAGTTAGGTCACTCCTAAAGAAATATAACCTTCATATAACCTTTAGCTTATATAATACTATAATTTGGGCTATATATTCGCACATTAGGGGGGGGGGGGGGTAATGTATTTGGGCAGTGCCCCCAACCTTACCCCCCCCCCCCCCTTAATGTGCAAATATATAGCCCAAATTATACAAGTTCAATGCATTCTGCCTAATTCCAATGCACTGTGTCATCCGTCACTTGTTTTTCTAGCTATCAAACCGGTTTTCTGAGATATAACATAAGCGTAATTTCTGAGTGCGTACCGTTATTAACAAGTACCTCATTGTATGTTAAATTAAATAAAAAAGGAGAAGTTTTTTCAACTGAAAGTAAGGAGCAACATTAAAACTTAAAATGAACAGCAATTATTACGTATATGAGGGGGATTGCTCCCCCCCAACATCTCGCTCTTTACGCTAGAGTTTTTTAGTACTTTTGAAAAAAGCTTCTTATTGTTCTAATTAAAAGAAAATGGTGTTTCAGGAGTCGTTCTTAAAGAATTGGGACAGAAATCAAACATTAGCGTAAAGAGTGATGTTTTCAGGAGGAGCAACCCCCCTCCTATACGCAATGATTTCTGTTCGTTTTAAGTTTTAATGTTGCTCCATTCTTTCAATTGAAAAAAACTTGTTTTTTACTTAATTTCTAATCGTTTTTTAATGACGCCTGGAAATCTGAAAAATCCCTCCTCCTCACGGATTTATTCTCTAGACAATTCAATCCAGGTGAAAATTTACCCGGGGCACTTACCCTTAACATCTTATTTACTTAGAACTTAGGTCCTCCTGAGCCATCTGGGGCGCATAGGGCATCGACGAAGCCTCGGTAAACGTTACGTATTGACGCTGCGGCAAGTACATCCTCCCACTGGGGTTGTAGTGATGTTTGAGCACTGCGTAGATCACGATCGTACGTGCGTCTGAGCGTGTTTCTCGGTCTTCCCCGCTGTCGACGCCCACGCGGCTGCCATTGTTGAACCTGGTTCGGGATTCTTGAGTCCTACATCCGAAGGACGTGGCCAAGATAGCTCCATCTCTTCTTCTTAATCACTTCAGTAATAAGCGGCTGACCAGTTCTTCTGCGGACCTCAATGTTGCTGACTCTTTGACGCCAACCGATATTCCGCACGCGTCTCAAGCACATATTTTCGAAAGCTGTGAGTCTTTGCTCTGTCCCAACATCTAGTTTCCAGCACTCACTGGCATACAAAAGCACGGACAAAACGTTGCTGTTAAGAAGTCGCAGCTTTAGTGCAAGCGAGTACTTCTTTGATTTTCATACTGGCTTAAGTTTTTTGAAAGCAGCGTTTGCCATGCCAATTCTTCTCTTGACCTAATTTTGCATTTTTCCTGTGTAATCGACCCAGCTTCCAAGGTATTTAAATTCATGTACTTGTTCGACTCTTGCGATTTTTGTGCAGGAGCTCGACTGGCGAGCCTGATGCTGCCATTGATTTAGTCTTGTCAATGTTGATGTTTAGGCCAACTTTCTCCGCTTTAACGCTCACTTTATTAAGGAGCTCCTGGAGTCGCTGCTTTGTCATTTCCAGAAGTGCCACATCATCCGCAAAGTCAAGGTCCGAGAGGATTTTATTTCCGACTGTTATTCCGAAGCCAGCCGCTTCTCTCAAAACATAATCCATTAAAATTACAAATAAAAAGGGTGATAAAACGTATCCCTGTCACACTCCTGACATAATTTTGAAGTAGCTAGTTTTTCCATTCTCTGTCTTTATGCAACATTCCGTATTTTCATAAAAGGCCATGATCAAACTCATTATTTTCTTGGGACACCATAATACTGTAGAATTGCCCAGAGTGTGTCACAGTCCACGGAATCGAAGGCCTTTTCAAAATCAACGAAGAGCATGTGAAGAGCAACATCTCCACGCCTAAAATTAAATCGGCAAAGAGAAAGCAAGACATAAGAAGAATTACGAAAAGGAATTCTAGCATATTCCCCCAGTGTAAAATTTCCCCCCTGAAAACTTCCCTCATCATAGAAATTTGTCTCCGTGGAAAATCCCACCAGTGAAAAGTCCCACCAGTAGAAAATTTGCCCCCCCCCCTCACCCGAATAATGTATGCACACTTTCTAATAACAAATACTATATGTAAACAATGGCCAAATTTTGTAACTCAAAAGACTTTTCCCCAGGGGCTGTGGGGGGTCAGTAGTATCCATCTTTTGAATTCTATAGAAGCTATAGCAATTTGAAATATCATATGGAATTCTATGGAAGCTCTACACCTTTTCAAAGAGAGTCAGTACTCCCTTATCATCTGGAATTTGGCCCCCGTACCAAACAGGTTTTTCTGGTAGGTATAGTATGCTACCGGTCCTATAGGTAAACATTTCTACAGGTCATTACACCTTTGCCGAGAGGAACGAGTATAACTTGATTGGTGATTAGGATTTGAATAAAAGGAATAGTTTTCTTTACAATTCATATTAGTAAGAGAATTGAATTCAAAGAGAATAGTTTTTATTTGCAAGGATATTAGTGGAGAAAAAAAAATGAGTGGTGCATTTACATTATTGGAGATTAATGATGGAATCGACAGCAGCAGCAGCAACGATATACGAGTACCTAATGTAGCTGTGGAAATAACTGCTGGCTGTAGACTATGTCTTGAATGGGACACTATGTATGCTAGATACGTGATATCATTAAGCAAATTTAAGCAGGAGGAGCAGCTGTGTTTTGCTGGAAAAGTAAATATTCTCCATATAAATAAACTTCGGTCAGCATTAGATGTCCTATCGAAATATATTGATGAGAACAAAATGCATCAGTGAATATTATTATTGTAATTATGATCAATAAAACTGTTTCTAAATCAATGGTATTTTTTCTTTTTCTATAGTAGACAAGCGTATATTTTCTAGAGTAGAAAAAAGAAATTCTGTTTAGTCTGAAGTTGATTGTGAGAGAGTTAGGACTAAAAAAAAAAAAAATGGATAGATTCGAGAAAGATCGAATCATGAGGAATCTAGTTCTTATGGAAAAACATTTAATTCTAGACGATGATTTTCTAGAGTTGTCTATTCAAAGGAAGATATTTCCTCGAGGAATGCTTGTCGATATAATGAAAACTGATTCTCCATCATTAGACTATTGTATGAAGCTTCTACATCGTGGTCCAAATGCATTTACACAATTTATTGATATATTGATCACGACACGACAAAATGATATTGTGGATATGCTTTTAAACATTAGTTTAGAAATTTAGGACTTTTTTTCATAAGAAAGATGGTGCTCAAGGATGATTTACTCCTCTCTCTCTCTCTCAGACAATTTTTTTTTGTTGCTAGCTCAGTTTCATTGTGCTAGTGAGAGTGTCAACGCATGAAAAAATGTTCCATACATGTCCGTTATGTATGTACTCACTGGGCAGCTGGTCATCATGTGAGAATTGCACAATGATTGAGGAGTATGATGAAAAGTGTAGATTATGCAACCCGTGTAAATTGCATAGAGGATATGCTGTACAAATTAAAGGTTGTAATTCCTGTCTTGAAGAGGTGTGTGACTCTCATCCTAGAGGTCACCTATGCTCCAATTGTCATTATGATAAATGTAATCAGTGGGAGAGTACATATCCCGGTATGATTGGAAAGAATCCTAACCGTGATTTTAGTTTATTGGTACGAGATTGGTATCGTCGTGGTTTTAGATTGTTCTGGGAGGAGGAACCGGGTCAACGATTCAACTGTTGGAACAACAAAAGAATATGGTTTCTACGTCATCGTTGTGAAGACACTGGGTGTTATGATTATAAACCCACTGATTTTTATTTGGCTGTGACGGAATGTGATTCGACACTTGAGGACACTGTTTGTGAAATTGCTTCAAATAGGCAAATTGAAACATGTGAATTCTATAGAATGAATGAGAATAGTATCATTGACTATACAAAGAGATATGACAAGAGTGAAGTCACACTCTACTGTAGAAAATGTGACCCTGACATTGCACTACATCAGGATCAGTACACTGTGAATTCAGATAATCTACCTGCACTAGTTGTTGTCGACAAATACCTAGTAGTGGGATGAAATCTAAAGAGTAGAAAAGTCGTTTTATCATGTATATAAATTTTTTTTTTATTAATAAACAATTTCACATACATCTTTAGAACATTTTATTCTCAGGGCACTAAAATCAATATTAAATACACTTGTAAGTATATTCTCCACTAGAAAGTCGTTCAATTGAGGTAAGTCAACGTAGATGTTGAGAAACTGCTTGTAGGTGTAGCCACGACATCTGAACATGAAAAAGAGTAGTGCATGAAAGCCACATGTCTTAGTCGTTAAATCCTGTTCTCTTCGTTGATTTTGAATAATGGTTTTCCCCCTGCTTTCAATAAAGTTGCTGATGTATGGAGCATAGAATTTATACGATAGGCCAAGAGGATCAAAAAATTCAATATTCTTTGCTGTTTGAAAGATGCATAGCCAATGACCGGTCTTCAAAGTCGATGGACTGCTATTAACAATGATTAGGGTATTGTTAACACTTGGAATTTTTTCAATGAAGTCCGAGGGTATGCAATAGGACTTGTACTGGGACATGTATGGATCCATACTAAATACGTTGATTATTTGGTTTGTGTTCATGGTGCTAGGTCTAGTAGAACACTGCCGTCGGGCGTGATTTCCCAATAGGTTTCAAATTGACTCAGTGATATTAGCGTGATACTCTCAGTCAGAGCATTGGCAAATGTACACTCTAAACGTACATTCCCTGTTCGTACTATGGTCATATCTTGCATGCCTGACAAATCCAAAACAATAACCCCATGATTTTTTGAAAACATTGAATCGGTTATTCCATTTTCAAATAGTTGAGAGTCATGATCTAGGGATTGCATGGTCAACTCGTACAGAGTTCTATAGGATTTTTTGTCAAATGATAGAGTGTACAGTGGAATACCATTCACTTTGCACACGAGGCTAGATAGATCGAAAAAATTAAAATCATGGGGGGATTCAGTTCAGGATCCAACGGCACTGCCACTCTTCACAAAGGCCAAAGCCAATTTTGATGGGATTTCTCCATTGATAAATGATGAATCGCTATAGCTACGAGAGCCGGTGGCAATGTGACGTTGATTGGTGATTGTATGGGGGACAAGAAGTTTAATGTTGTTACCATTGGCTCTTAGCTTCTCCACTGCCAATGCAACAGAGCTCATAACTTGTTGTTTTCGGACGTGGAGAATTGCCGATGTGATAATGACATTTGCATCGGGTGCTGCAGGAAGTGTTTTTCTCAAAATGAAATTCGATGGGGCCATCTGTAACTTTATGTCAATCTTGATATTGGGGGGTAGCCATTGGGATATATTGAATATCTCATGATTTAATTTTCCAACTAGATGATACTCCTGGGTCACTGCAGTAGTCAACTCACCGTCAGTATCAACACCTGTTCGATATTCATAGCCCAATGATTGTCCTCTCATCTCTTTGTACGCCTTTGGCGTCATCATCATAAATTGTATGTAGCTTGCATAGTTTGATAAATTATTGCTAGTGCTCACCAATGTTCCATTAATAAATACATTAATTTGTTTGAATAGGTTGTGTAGAATACAGTTTTCATAGGAGAGACCATCGCCGGCATTTGGAGTTGTATTATCTGACTTTTTCTTCACCACAACATTTAAATCAATAAATGTTGACGACAAATCAATGAAATAGTCTTCATTGGAAAATATTTGAAAGTGTATATTTTCCGAGAGGGGTTGTTGAGGGTGAAATTGTTCATAGTAGCCATACTTGACACTGACATCAACATTTTCAGCATTGAATAGATTCAATGAGGAACTGATTGATGGATATGATTCCTTGTGGGGGAGATAAGTCATCTTAAGAGAAGAAATCCTTCTTTGATCTAACAATCTTTTTCTTTTTCTTCTTCTGCTGCTTATTGGCCTTCGTTGTTTTATTTCTCAAAGTCCTTGTTGATGTCCTTTGCTTCCTGCCTGGGTGGAGACTGATGAGTGAATGACGCGAACGCATCCTTTTCAATCCCTCCCCATTTTGTCGAGATTTTAATTGTTCACCAACGGCTCTTGCTGAAGATCTAATATTTTCCTTAACACTCTCCTTGAAATTCTTGCCCGACCCCCAGTCCTGTAGTGTGGAGGCAGCAAAATTTGATGCAGCAGGTACAAGATATTTTCTGGCAAGGGGTAGTGCAGAACTGAAATAGCCTAGCAAACCAGCTACCAAGACCATAGCCAGACATTGTAGTACGCCCTTTGTAGTAGTCCAATCCATTGCCTATTTGACGTGGACTCAAAGCACCAAGATAACAATCGATATCGGGACAGACAAATGGAATTCTTCTATTGTTCATTTTTTAGGTTATTGTACCGTCGTCGTTGACAATGGGTCGAAAATGACATGTAATCACTGCTAAGCCTTTTGAAATTGCTAGAGAATCACCTAATTCAGTTCTTAGTGTTAACTGACAGAGTTCCAAATAGGAAGTGTTTACGGGAATATACTGAAGATGCTTTATATTGTAGTGATGAACATGTTCTTGATTGGTTTTTCGTTCAAGAACTCGTAGGAGGGGAACATTTGAATTACCAACCCGAGATGTTTCCACAAATGAAGCGTAGAGAAATATACAAGTGTCCGTGGAGAAGGCAGGTGGGTAGTCAGCAAAAATGAAATTAGTGTTTCCAGCACTTCTACCATTGATTATATTGAGCTTAAAGCCAAGAACGTCCTTTAAGTTATCATTGAGAATAATCTTTTCATTGGCAATAGGTGAACTAATGTAGATCTTGCCCTCCTCCTTTGAATAGTTGAAATGAAAAGCTCCTTTTTTACGAGCAGAAATTCTTTTATTGATAGTACGACATAAATCATTCATGCAGGTGAGCTCCTCGTAGGGTAATTCAATATATGGATAATCCGTCCAATTGATTTTTTGAATTTGTTCTTGATCACCTGGTGGTGGCGGCCAATCATAGGGTCTAATTTTTATTTCATATTTACGATCCTTTCTCAGGATGTCATAGGTATTTTTGAGAATACAGTCGACAAGAGCCACTTCATATGCACCGTCAAATTTGACGGCGGGTGAGAGTTTTGTCCAAAAATCACTTGTCGTATTCAAGTCATTGTAGAGAGGATCGGAAACGTTGGACATGAAAGTTACATAGAAATCATTGGGCATTGTCAATATCTTCAACACCGATCCAAGAATCAAAATCAGAGTTGTATCCTAGCCACCGAACAAGTAACTGTTTCTTACCCCCGCGAGTACGTGTCTTTAATATCTTTTCAATTTGATAGATTTCACTAGCATTTTTAACTTTTTGCAATTCATAGTCATAAAAACCACCGAGAATCTCTTCATCTTTGGTATCACGCAGGATATAAGTTATGGGTTTAGTGTCTAGGATTTTTGCCACTTTAAAAAGTTCAGTGGACCACAAGTAATTCCCCTTTTCAAAAACATTAGTTGTTCTATTAATTCGAACAGTATCACCAACATTGAATTTATTTTTCTTCTTCTTGGCTTTTGATTCATTGGAATATTGTTTAAGAAAGGTGTCAATTGTATTATGATCCGAATGATGAACTTCCGTTGGTGTAGAGTTGGACAATGATCGATGAGGTCGTTGATTATAAATCAACATGATTTTATCTAGATCATGAATAAAAGCCGGTGTATTTTTCAATGTACAATATCTTGAAATTAAAAGTCGAATAGTTCTTATCAATCGTTCGGCCAATGCAGCCTTTATAGGACTGTGACTATGATAGAGCAGTGTACTATATTTCTCTAGTACTTTTGCAACATGAGGATTAACAAATTCACTACCGCGATCCGTTTGAATTTTTTTATATGAATCCTTTTCGAGAATACTTTCAATGGCCTGAGCAACTTCAACACCTCTCTTTGATCGCAATGGAATTGCATATGCATAGCGACTAAAAACACTGATTGCAAGTAGAATGTACTTGTACGGTGTATTGTGACGTCTTTGAAGCTCATCTAGAGTCAGGAGATCTGCTTGCATTATATGCAATGGGTAAAAGGCTTTAGTTTTTCGATATTGATTGGCACGAAGTCTATGATTTCTATGCAGAGTGTAACTTGGTTCATTTTGTAGATAGTCTTGTACACTTTTAGTGCGAACACCCGTGACTTTGGAAAGAGTTGTGGGGGAGCTTAAACTCCCCGCCTCGCCAATATTTTCATAAACACCTTTCAGAACTTCAGCCATTTTGAACGTAAACACGTTGTGTAACGTCCGCTACCCTTTTGTATACTGGCTGCTGGTGGTGGTGACGTTGACTTGATACGTCTTCGCTTTTGTCTAGCTATCAGTGGTGTGCTAGTATTTTCCAAAATTGATTTAAAATCTTCTTCTTCTTCTTCAAGTTCATATTTTAATGTTGATGATGATGATGCACGTTCATTTAATTTTTTTAGAATTTGTCTATTGCCAATAAGACTTTTGGGGAAGTTTAATGTATTTAGAAAGTTGTATAGACGAGTGTCAAATGATAATAGTCCTTTACGATTTGTAACCATGTCATACATTAAATCAAGTAGATTATAGCTCTTGCCCTGAATTATAATCGTAAAGCTCTCATTGCTCTCAACTTGAATTTGATCACTTTCCAAGAGATAGATTAGGAGTCGTTTACTTTGTTCACGATATGAGTGGGGCATTAGATTTCCAATTTTCAATACAATTGAATCCAATTCATCCTTCTTTAATTGTGTTCCAGCAGCAGCAGCAGCAGCAGCAGACTCTTGAGAAGATGATTCTTTTTTGGGATCAGCAACAGCAGCAGTGGGCTTTGATCGATAGTGTTTGTCCACTCGGCGAAGTGCATCTTGAAGTAAAATCAGTTTTTTATCATCATCAATAGTTTCATTGTCGAGGAATTTACTCAGATTGTCCTCAAAGTGTTCGACGGGTGAGAGAGCGAGTTCTATTGGAGTCAATTTATAGGGTTTTGCCATTCTCACTAGAGAAAACTGTTTACAAGTCCTGCAATTATTGGCAGTAGTGTGAAAAAGCTACCGCCCGCCTGAAGAAGTCGTTTCCTTTTAAAATTCTTTCCTTTCTTTTTAGAGGCCAATGTACGTACAATGGAACGATGTTGCTTTGCCTGTTGCTTAACTACTTCTGGCAGTTGAACATTACCCTCGGTCAAATTTAAACAAAGTTCAGATATTAGATTAATGAAATCATTGTCAATACCATGTTTGAGTATTGCTTTCTAAGCGGAGGTTTTGAAGTGCTTAGAACTGAAAACAAATGTCTATTTTCATGTAGTTTCTTCAGTGTCATGATAGCGACTAATAGGTCTTTTTAGTGTTCACCGGGAGATATACTGTAATTTCATTGTCGAAAATATCTGTGACTACACGCAGATCCTCGGATGTATTTTGATTAAGATCCAATAGGATGTAGCCGTGGGGTTTATTAGTTGCCTGATTGTATGCTGAGAGCAGAAATTTAGGGGCTCCTGGATAGATTTGTTTATTGAGGGTTATTAGCGAGCTAGAATCACGAACAACTCTGTAGATGATATAGTAGGTACAGTTCAAAGCAAGTGTTCGCATACATTTGCTCTGATGAAAGAGATTGTGTAGAACCAGAGTAACGGAAATCTGTTCATGATGAGAGCGAACAGTGAACAATTGCAGCATTTGCTGGGACCGTTGTTCAATAGATTCAGCCAGATCGTCAATGATCAGCCAAGAGTTTGGTTCAATAATGTTGAAAACATCAAGTCCCTGTATGAACTGTATCTGCACCGATCCCATGGCAGCAGCAATTGCTTTTATTTTATTGTATGACTCCTGCCAAATACTATAGCAATAGTATATTTTTTTCGGCTTTTCTGCAAACATTTTATCACAATTTTTAATTATTTTAGTTAAGAGTGTTGTTTTGCCCGACATTGAGGGCCCACACAGAAACGATCTGAATGGTGTTTTAAATTGATACATGTTCCTTTCAACAGTTCACCTGGACAACTAACTGTAGACCCTAATTGTCTAATGACTAAATAATTTTTCCCTACTACTACTCTGTTCTTCAAGAAGACAAAGACAAAGACGAATAAAGAATCATATTTTTTCTTTTATTATATACACATAAAAAAGTAACAATACATTGAAAAAAATACACTTTTTTAAATTTATTCATAATAAAAAATACAAAATTTACATGGGGATACAGAGAAAAAACAATTTTTTTTGTTTATTTATAGAGGGGAAAAAAATACATTAAATTAGAGAGAGAGAGCACTTGAAAAAAAAATACACTTTTTTAAATTTATTTATAATAAAAAAATACAAAAACATTTACATAGGTACACACACACAGAGAGAGAAAAAACACTTTTTGTTTATTTATAGAAAAAAAAACATTAAATTAGAGAGATGGCACTTGAAAAAAAAAAATCTGCTCTAAGTCCAAAAAAAAGATAACTTTGGTGACGGAGCGCCCCCGCGCTGGCGGCGGCCGGCCCCCCGGGCCGCGAGCCCCCCCCCCCCACCCCCAAAGGCCGCGAGGCCCCCCCCTCCCCAAAAGGTTTTTAGGAAATAATTTACAGGACTTTATTTAAACCGAGACTTTCCCTGTGGGCAATACATTCGATCCGGTCTGAAGTTAAATAGTGTCCAAGGAGGAGGGTGGTCACACCATCTTGAGAAACATAGACCTTGTCGGAAATGGTACTCATGGCTATTTTTTCTACATTTACAGTAAAGTTCCTGTAGTTCAATGAACGAATTGCCAACAATTTGGCTCGTGGAATTGCATTTTCAACAATACAATTCCTATAAATGTTCATGTCGAAATTCTTGTCCACATAGCGCGTGGGTACTCCTTTGCAACGTTTCTTGATTTCCTCATCGTATGTCTGTATAAAGTACACCTTCGGACCTACAAACATACCACGGGAAATCAAGTCGCTTCCTGTTTCAGATTTAAAAAATAAAGGCTGATTGGGCGCCCGACGTTTCACTAGCTCAGGGTAAAGACCACTACTCCAATTGGTGTAGTCCATCCGTGAGCTGATAATTTCACCGTGCGCCAAATCATCAATTAGATTTGGTGTTTTTACTTTGAGCAGTAGAGAATCCGTGTCACCGTAGCAGACCTCTACTTGCCCCTTTTCCGGCCACTGTACCC
This sequence comes from Artemia sinica, assembly GCA_027921565.1. Classification (NCBI taxonomy): domain Eukaryota; kingdom Metazoa; phylum Arthropoda; class Branchiopoda; order Anostraca; family Artemiidae; genus Artemia; species Artemia sinica. The sequence continues at coordinate 38,338,280 of CM051276.1, forward strand.
TAGCCACATTGTAGTAGAATTCCAACATGAGCTTTTTTGAGATCTCCAAGATAGCACTGCCTGCAGCAATATTTTTATTCAAGACAATGCGTCTTTTTTTCCTATTCAAAAGTACCATGTCCGGGCCAATGATTGTAAAGGAAGTGTAATTGGGATCGGCAATAATTCGAGCACATTGTTCTGGATCGGTCACAACGTCACAACGATTCCTATTGCGAACACTCTCACACAATTTGCCGAAAGCCGAATTCAAAATGAGTTTATAAATTTCTTTTTCGGCTTTCGTCTGTGCTGCAGAACGTTTGCCGACAAAAGTGTCAACAAATGTTTTCAAATAGGGTTTTTGACTAAACTCGAGTGCTCGGTGAACCTTTGTGACGTTGAAAACCGTTGTTGCACATCCATTTTAACGCTACATGATGTACAACTATGTTTTTTTTCGGCAGAAGGTCAGCAATAAGTTTTTGTTTTGAAGGTGCCCAATGCAATCTGTCCACCTCGACTAAACGCCTATTGCGAGGACTCAAAGAGTCCTTAGTCACAGGTCTATTGATACATGGGAAAACAAAATCCTTTACTGAATCGTGAAGCTCGACTGGTATCTCTCCATCAATTTCAAAAAACCATCCAACCGGTCCATTCTCCTCAACACTGTTAATGTTGGGGAAATGGGGAGCTTGAGGGTCATTGAGCCATTTATAGTCACCGCAAGGTAGTGCATAATGGGACATGGCCGAGGGGTAGAGAGAATTCATATCGAGGAAAACTGCATTCGATTTTGTCCCCGTCTTCTCTCCTGTTGGATCAGTTTCCAAGATACGATCTCCGTGAAAAACAAAACCCCCCCTCATTGACCTCTCGATGAACAGATGCTGATCAATGTCAGTGATTAGCCCAATTTTTTCCCCACTAATTTTCAGGATAAGGTCCATCACTAGATGAGGCGAAGAAAAATAATAACCCAAATCAAGATTAAATTCCTCATAGATTTTATCCGTATTTTTACACATAATGTCTAACAGGGTTAACACGTCATTCGACAAATACAGCTTGCAGTAGTCAAACCCATTTTTACACCCTCCCTCTGCCCAAACTTTTTAGCAAAACTGTATTCCTCGGGGGTGCAACTACGATCGTGAAGACTGTCGTAAAACGATTCAATACAAGGAATAGTCTCCTCGGCGAATCTCGACATGGAACAATAATAATCATAAGGATATATGCCCTTGACCGTTAACAAATCATATAAATCATTCGGAAATTGTTGCTTGAGAAGGGGGAAAGCATTGCTGCCGTCATCGTTTTACTGCACTAGAATTAATTCGCTCAATGATTTAGGGAAAAAACTGTAGGAATCTAAAAAGCGAATTTTATTCGTGTACTCAACGCCGGCTTCAACAAATTTCCACATAAATTCCAAAACAAGCAACTTTTCCGATGATTTAGGTATGATTTTGTACGTAAAGCTGTCTATCACCCATGCATCATCATCATCTACTGTTCCATTTCTTTGAAGATGTGCCAATGCAGGTAGCACATACTTTAGATCATAGTTAGAGTTATGTATAAAAACCGGTAGAAAAAGTTGTTGTTTAATTTTTAAATTACACGAATTGTGAGCCCACCCTCGAAAGTTACTTTTTCCCGTTGAATTGGGGTCAATAAGGTGATTGTGGTCCTGCACCGCGTCTTTTGGGGCAAGGGCACCCCTACACACCCAGCAAATTGTCCCCTTTTCCAGCGCCAGTTGCACTTTATCCGACAATGTCATTGGATAATTGGTATGACGTAATCGTGAAATTGCCTTGTTTGTCGTTTTTATTAAAGAAACCAATAACTTTTCCATACTGCCCTCCTCGTCCATAGTAAAAAAAAACTCTTCCAATTGCATTTTATTGTTGGCGTCGCGACGGGCGTGCGCATAGGAACACGCAACTAGTTTGTGTTCCTTGACTATATTTGGCCTTGATGGGTCCGATACCTCAACCAGTCTTGTTTCACAGTCTAAAGACACTTTATCAGATTGCAGAAGAGAATTTTGAAAATTTTTAAATTGTAAAGTGTCTTTGCCTTCTGCCGGCATTTCAATTCTTTGATTTCCATGAATTTTGCAATGCCCCATGTGATCTGAGAATGTTCGCTCAGATCTAAATGGGGAAAGGCACATGGGGCAACAGAAACGTTCTCCAAATTTTCTGCCTTGAGATAAGAGTCGACTTATTGCAGTAACGGGAAAAAAATGACCATAAGAATTTACATCTTTGGGAGGTTCGTAAATAACCCATACAAAATTTATAACATTTTCCACCATCGGTGTCCTCACTGAGTACAAAACTCCTTTTTTAGTCGGTTTTTTCCCCCATCTACAAATTCAGTGTCATACTGGAGAACAACCACCCCCACCCCAAGATTTTCATTTGCTTTCTCGAATATGCTTATTTCTTTAAAGGACACCGGATACTTTCCCTCTAAACAATCAAAATTTACTTTAGGGAAATTTTTCCCACCGTTACGTGCAAGTTTGTCAAGATTTTTCATTGTTGAATCATTTTTTAATGTCTTATGGGCTGCTGCTAAAAATGCATATTTAAAACATTGCAGTCCCGTTTCAAATGTGAAACTTTGAACTCCTTTGGTAGCCGACAAATCTGGGTGGCATTTTATTCGTCGAGCAGCCCCCGCTCCCCTTAAAATAAGTTTTTTTTTTAAATCTACTGAGATTCAGATCCATGCGTTCAATGTATAAAATTGTGGACCCACTCCCCCTCTCATTAAATGTATCAAAGTTGAAATTAGTTTATTCACCCAGTTGAAAAAGTTGTCTTCAAAATCGTTTAGACCTGGGTAGAAAGTCTGGTTGCCTGTCGAAAAATGAAAATAAAAAACGTCCCCGGATGTCCCCTTTTGTAAATAAACTTTTTGATTCACCGATACTTTAATTCCCCCTCGACCCCCCCCCCCAATTCTGGATCTGAATCTCAATTTTTGCTCGAATTCTGTCGATATAGCTATGGAGAACTTTCACGGGGTCATTTAAAATAATGCTCGCGTTTTCCTCGGGGGAGCTAAAATCTACCCTGTATGTTTGCAAATGGCTTAGAGCAGATTCTAACAAATAAAAATCAGGCAATTCCAGGGACATTGCACTATTTTCATGTCCTGACCCTGTTTGTTCAGGACTCAATTCACTAATAGTAAAGTTGCTGTTAAAAATGTCCCCGGAAGAATTAGGGCCAACAATTTGAATAAGACTGTCCATTTCTTCAGCTGTAAATTGAAAATCCAGGGGGATATCAAATAACGTACCTTCACTAACATCTGGCGAGAGGGGGCAATTACCCATAATACTTTGAAGTCCTGGACCAGGGAAGGCAGAAGTTTTCACAGCTTCCCCCTGAAACTAGAAAATGAATGGATTAAGTTTTTTTTGACGAAAGTTTTATCACAATTATAACACACTTTTCTTTTTTTATCAAACAATTTTTTTTTAACTAAAAAGTTACCCCCCCCCCCAACCCCAACCCCAACACCAACACCAACCCCAACCCCCCAACCCCTCCCAGGGAGGACCCTTGGGAACCGGGAGCTTCCTTCGAGGTAGGAGGATCGATACCCTTTCGAGTTGGGGGTATCGGACTTCACAACACTGTTCAAATAGAACAGCCTCAAATTCTTTCTCGAAAGCATCTTTCAACGAAAATAATTGCTTGAATTGGCCCAAAATAATGTTTCTTGACATCATTGTGAAGACAGATTTGGAGGTTATTAAAAAGAGCTTCTTATCGCAAAAAGACGTCCTGTTACAAGGAAACCCCTACTTAAAATTCAAAGCGGATTAAATAGCGATGGAGTAATTTGATAAGAGCCCGGATGTCTGTGAAAGCTTAGCGCAATAATGCCAGTTTAAAGAGTGCTTGCCAACTGTGAAATAGCAAATCGTTTTTGTTTTTTTTTTTGTTTTTTAAATAGTTAGTTTTTGTTTAAAAGGAATATTGGAATTATTGCATTAGAATGCGTCTTGGTTAGAAGTTACAAGGTAAGGTTTTTTGTTGTTTTTTTATAGAAATGCGTGATAAGCATTCCTTTATATATCGCTAATTTGGTTAATGAAAGAAAATGAAATAGTTTAGAAACAAATTTTAAGTTTTACTCATCAAAAGCTATGTGCCTGAGAAAATTTACCTTATTTTTGAAAATAGGGATAGAAAAAATTATGTATATACTTACAAATTCTGACTGGGCTTCTACATCTGAACTCCTTGGCAAAACATGAAGGGGGTCAAGCTCACGATCTTCAGTAGGCTGAGCTGAGGCATTATGAGAAGCAGTCCATTCTCTCTTCAACTTCCTTCCAGCTTGCGTGGAGCTAACACTGGGGTTAGAGGGCTCTGTCACTATAAGTTGGGTGCTCGTTGGATGGTCCAGATCATGTGTAATTCTACCGGCATATTTGATAATTGATGGTCTTGCAGCTTGCATTAATACACCTTCGCTATATCTTGCTTTCTTTTCAGAAGGGGGGTTATTGCACGTATCCGCTTCCTTGAAAAAAAGGGCAAAATTTAGCATGTAACAAAAATGCATTTCAAAATCAGGGGTTTTCAATTACTTTTTTGAGCAACTGAATCTTAATTCGACAAAAACTGGGTTTGCCACGAAATTTTACAAAACCTTACTTGAGTCTTTTTTTTTCTGCTTCAAAAAAGTTGCAAGATGCTTATCTTTCTGCTAAAAAGCTGGCAGGGGGAATGGGACCATTTTGGTCCTTGGGTCATAAAGATTAAGAATCCACGGATTATTCTGATTTAAACAGGGTGCAATATGTGCCTATTTTTTGCATTAAAAAACTGGTGTTAAAATAGGGGGAGCTGGAAATTTTTTTTTTTTTCAATTAAATAAATATTTATATTTTCCTTTATTATCAAAATAAAATACTCATTGTTACAAATTTAGATTTTTTAGAATGATTTTCAGCTCTTAAACTAAGGTAAGCAGCATAGATTCTAAATTGTTTTGGTTCTTCTTCTAAAGACTAAAAGCACCATTAGGCTACTATGATCTAAAATATCACTGAAATACATTTTCCAGCAGTACATGGTAACGAACTATAAGTAAGGAACAAATCAGGTTAATAGTAACCGAAACTCTAAGAAGGCCCACTGATCTTGATAAAAATCGCACCGTAAATTTCAGCCTATAAGAGAACTATGTAGAGGTTTCAGCTCCTAAACAATAGGCTTCTAAGTGCATAAGTACCCTTAGTTCTAGTGTCTGTCTTAAGTAGTCAAAACTTTTTAAAAGAGGTAACCACACAGTGTAAGGAAAGAATTTCTTCCTTAACTTAATGACAAGACAATTTCTTTTTATTATAATAATGAGAAAATTTTACTCACCAGAAATTGCTTAGAATTATCCATTTTCTATGTAAATGTTTACAAAAAATGTCAGTAGTGTTAAGTTGAATAAACTATTCAAAACTGTTGAAGAATCTAATTTGAAATCTGAATATATACAAAAAAATAATTGCATAACAGCGAAACAAGACATGCTGGTTTTGGTTTATCACTAAAAAAAAAGACATTGAACTTAGAAATTGCGTAAATCTCTTGGCAAAGAAAGATGTAATGACCAGTAGAATAGAATATCTATCAGAAAAACCTGTTTGGTACGGGGGCCAAATTCCATATGATAAGGGAGTACTGACTCTCTTTGAAAAGGTGTAGAGCTTCCGTAGAATTCCATATGATATTTCAAATTGCTATAGCTTCTATAGAATTCAAAAGATGGATACTACTGGGGTCATGATAAATCCAAAGGCAGTTATTCGGCTTTTCAACTATGCTGAACAAAATGGCTATCTCAAAATTGTGATCGGACGATTTAGAGAAAAAAGGGCGTGGAAGGGGGTCTTGTTGTCCTCAAATTCTTTTGTCACTTAAAAGGGCACTAAAACTTTTAATTTCCGTTAAAATGAGCCCTCTCCCGATATTCTTTGACCACCAGGACGATACGACCACCCCTGGGAAAAAACAAACAAATAAACACGCATCCGTGATCTATCTTCTGGCAAAAAAATCAAGATTCCACATTTCCGCAGATAGGAGCTTGAAACTTCTAAAGAAGGGTTATCTGATACGCTGAATCTGTTTGTGTAATTTTCAGCAAGATTCTATGACTTTCAGGGGGTGTTTCGAAAATGTTCCCCCCTTTTTCGAAAATGGGGCGAATTTTCTCAGGCTCGTAACCTTTGATGGGTAAGACTAAACTTAATGAAACTTATATATTTCAAATCAGCATAAAAAGCTGATTCCCTTGATATATCTATTGGTATCAAAATTCTTTTTTTAGAATTTCGGTTACTATTGAGCCGGGTCACTCCTTACTTACAGTTCGTTACCACAAACTGTTGGACAGTCAGTCTGTATTCATTAGTACTTTCCAGTAATCTTGGTTACTATGGTGATTCTCTTTCTTTTTTTGTTGATTTTATGACAAATAAACGACCTGCTCGAAATAAAAATAGTTTTCAGTAATTTACAAACGACAGTCTGACCCTTTTAAGTCTTAGGGGGTATTAGCCCTATTCCTGTTTAGTATGATTTCGATTCCCTTTAAATTTGACTTGGTTATTCATTGTATTTCCAACTCATTTTGGGTTTCATTTATTCAATGAGATTGATTTCCCTTGATTTTAAGTTTGGTTTATTACTTGACTTTATTTCTGCTCATCTTTTATTTTAATCTAGGTCTTTATTTTGTTTAAAATTTTTTTGAGATTTTTCTTTGAATAACCTAATCTAAAAGCACTAAATAGATCATTGAACTCTATTTGACCTTTTTGATCTTTGAACTCTACTATAATCGAGCACTTCTGCATCAGAAAAAAAGTAAAAAATATATATAAACACAGCAAAATAAATAATATGCCATTTTCAAGTAATATCTGATGTCTTAATAGCGTTTAGTTCTAAAATGAAATAATATACATCGTATTAAAAGATTTAAATATAATTTAAATATCCAAAGGCTCTAAAAAGATTAAAAACAACTAATAAAAATAAATAAATTAAATGCAACAACTTTATGTCATAGATTCATGCACTGTTATTATAAGTTATAGTACTTAATTCCTTTCACTTTTTCAGATTTTCTGAAACCCGTTTACTTAATCAATTTCAAATTGAAAAAAAGATAAATGACTGATTTTATTATACTATTTCAATTACCTACTGAAAAATAGATTCTTTTTTTTTATTTTACATCTGATTATTTACTTTGATTACAGATTAATGTCTTTGAGGGCGGTTTAGTTACCAATTCATTAAATAATTAAATGAAGAAAAAATTAAACTGAACCAGATCCAATATCATTTAACACTCCCTTTTTATATGCTATCACAATTTCATGCCATAAAACGGTAAATGTAAATGTCACGACCAAACTAAAGAATATGAATAACTTATTAGAATAGAGATTGGCGCTAGCTTCGAAAAAATTAGCAGTGCCATCTAGTGTTTTGCGTTCCTTCCAATTATTTCAAACTTCACAATTGTGTTTGTTTTTTTTTCTCAGAAACCGAGATAAGATGCTTAGTGGCACACTAATTTTACCTATTACAAGAATCTTGCCTTACTATTACACTAAATAAGACAAAGAAACACAAGACGGTAGGTGGCACTGTTTTTTTTTTTTCGACCCAGTTTTATAAGTTAGGCTATGCCCGTGACACATTATAGTCACACTTGTCGATAAAATCAAAATTACGCACGACTACAGCGCCAATTACGTTCGCTGTTCGTAATTTCTCGAGTTGAAGATTGTTCAACTTTCAAACCTAAATTTCTTGACTGACTAATCAGAGTCAAGGTTTAAGGCATAGTTTTTAAAACTAGAAAAGATGGAAACTTAAAACAGCGCTTTTTTTTATCTGGGAGAGGAACCTGACAAAAGTTAAGAAAACTTAGTTTAGTAGAGAACAGTTGGACACAAATTATTGTTGGTGCAAACTCTTTAAACTAATTTCTTGCAATTTTTATTTTTTGCTTTTTAAATACAAGTGTGACACTAAAATCAAGAAAAATCCCTTGTCATTCATGATATTTGGCTTTCTTTATCGATAGATGTGACTATGATGTGGCATGGGCATTCTCATACTCTTTGCACGGAACAATATATCCTTGTAGAAAACAGTGACGGATCCAGGGGGCAAGGGGCGCCCCTCCCCCCGTAACGTCGTCTAAAGTAGTGTAATTTACTTAATTAACGCAAGTTTGGGTTAATTAAACTGGCTCTTAACGCAAGTTTATCGGATCAACCTATTTTGCCCCCGCCCCTAAAAACAATCCTGGATCCGCCCCTGGTAGAAAATTGCACAGAAGCAGAAAACCTTTTTTTTCCTTTTTGGTTGTTCTGTATAGCAAGAACTGTAGCATAATCACCTGCTTGATCATGTATTCGCTGTGTAACTAGATAATTAACACCATCATAGGCGGTTAATCTGCACATTGTGCAAAAACTATCCAGAGAAACCATTGCTTCTTGTGATAAGGATTAGCCAATGAACTTAATTTTATTTCAATTTTTATTTCTTTTGGCAACAAAAAGGTAAGTCAACTGAGCGCAACAACTTCCAAAAGCAGGATTTAATAAATTCGGCTTCGGAATGGTTCTAATATTCAAATGCAAGCAATATCATTTTTAAATTTTGGTGTCGGAGCTAGAGAGGAGGCAAGTGTGAAAAGACTTCGTATGTGGTGAGGGACGTTTGTAAACGCAAAAAGCGATAAATTATATAAAACATATGGAAAACAATAGAACCAAATGCAGAATTCTTAAGATTGGGGGGGGGAGGGAAGTGTCCTTTCATTCCCTTCCTACCGACGCACCTGAAAGAGGACGGAAACCATCTCCCACAAACAAGAAAAAATGTAACTGAGCATGAGTTTTTCGCTTCAAAGCGATATAAATTCATTTCTGCACGTCAACCAGCAAATTGGGTTGGGTCCTTCAAGTGAAGTCCTTGCAACGGCACTGTAAATATTAGAACAATACATTCAATCCCACCAAGCCATCATGTTGTTCGGCTTAGTAAATTCATAAGATGCAGTTTCTACCTTTGCGTGCGAGATAGCCTAATCTTAATTGCTGACCTTTCTTCTAATTGCAGCAATTTATGGCATGAAACGTTATTACTAACATTTCGATGATTAGAAAGCAAAAACCGCCTCAATATTAAATTGCCATAAGCATTATTTTTTTTACACCAAAAACGAGATAAACATTGTTTATTACAGCGTATCGAGGCGTTGGCCTATTTCCCCCCATCAGGTGTACATGTCAGGACAATGTTTATTCTCCGAAGCGTGGCAAATTTCTATCCCAACACAATAGATATCTGCTAAGTTGTGCTACATTGCACCACGCGTGGCAAACCTTTGGTGCATGTGGCACGTGCCGTATGGGGTACAATTTTTTTTTAAAGGGGAACCCCTCAGCAAACCTGTAGGGAATTGCAACATTTATTTACTTGATAAATTTATGAGGATGCTAAGTTGGTCAAGACTTTCAGGGGAGAGAAGGCAAATGTTTGAATCGTTTTTTTTTTTCAATTAGGCAAATCGTTGTGAGGCAAATCGTTTTTTTTTCAATGAGGTAAATCGTTGTGAGGCAAATCTTTTTTTTTCCAATGAGGCAAATCGTTTTATTTTTCCAATGAGGCAAATCGTTGTGAGGCAAATCGTTTTTTTTCCAATGAGGCAAATCATTGTGAGGCAAATCGTTTTTTTTTTCTATTGAGGCAAATCGTTGTGAGGCAAATCCTTTTTTTTCAATGAGGCAAATCGTTGTGAGGCAAATCGTTTTTTTTTTTCCAATGAGTTTCATACATTCCAGAAAATCAAAAATTATTCACTTTTTTGTTTATTTTTGGTCTTGTAAACGGGGGTGGGGGAGTACAAACTCCTGGTTTATTAGATATAAGGGTAGTAGTAGTTCAGACTACCTTCTCGATAAATCTCTGGCGTTTTGCAAAAAGGGCCTAAGTTAAGCATATGGCTTGAGAGTTCAAAGAGATCTATCGATTGGTCTATTCAAAATGGGTTCATCTGTAATTTTGACCGAGTTAAAAAATTTCCAAAAGGGCGTAAAAAAGAGTTTAAGTTCCTTATCTTACAACGAATTCAGCAATTTGACATTTCCAGCGAATTCTGATCGAAAAGTTAACTAGGAGTCAGTCTTGGAAGTTTCAAGTTTCTTAATTTCAGATCACTGAATGCCAGAAGTTTTCAGATCTTTGGTCATTTCTGTTTATCCCTTTTTTGCAGTTATGTGTGTTTTTATTTCGGTTGTTTCTTTTTTTACTCTGTCTTTTACTGGGCTCCGCCCAGATTTTTGTGATGGGTTATAAATAAAATTAAATAAAAAAAAAACAAGTTTTTTTTAACTGAAAGTAAGGAACGACGTTAAAACTTAAAACGAACAGAAATTATTCCGTATATGAAAGGCGCTGTCCCCTCCTCAACGCCTCGCTCTTTACGCTAAACTTTTTTATTGTTTAAAAAAAATAGAGTTGTGAGAAAGTCAAACTTCAGCGTAAAGAGCGAGGCGTTGAGGAGTGGACAGCCCCTTTCATATACGGAATAATTTCTGTTCGTTTTAAGTTTTAACGTCGTTCTTTACTTTCAGTTAAAAAAAACTTGTTTTTTTTATTAAATTTTTGAACGTTTTTGAATTAATGCAAGTTTTGATTTTGGCTCACCGTACATGAATAATTAAAACAAAATTTGAATATCAATTTTACTTTTATTTGGTTAAATGGCTTTCTCGAAACTTGTTTAATTTTATTTACGAACGTTTTTATTCATATATCTATATTCATATATCGAACGCTTCTATATTCATATATTTTTAATACGTATATTAGAGGGTTCGCCCCCTAATCAATACCTTGCTCTTTAAACTAAAGTTCGAATTTTGTTCCAATTCTTTAAAAATGACCCCTTAATCACAAAGGCCGTTAATTAGAATAAATAGCTCTTATGAAAGTACTAAAAAATCTTTGGCTGAATTTCAGTTGAAAAACTTGTGTTTTTTTATTTAATTTCTGATCTTTTTCTTAAATAATGCTGGGAAATCCGGCACCCCCTTCATAGCAATTTCCCTTCCCCCATGAAAACTTCCTTCATGGAAAGATCCACCCACATAACCCCCGACCCACAACCCCCCCCCCCACTACCAGAAAAAATCCCCCCTGAAAACGTCTGTATACTTCTCAAAAACCAATACTATATGTTAACATTTTGTAAAGTCCATAACTTTCAGCCCTCCCCCAGGGGACTTCGAGGGATTAAGTCATCCTAAAAGACATATTTATAATATTTTCGACCATGCTGAACAAAATGGCTATCTAAAAATTTTGATCGGGTGACTTTGGGAAAAAATGAGTGTGGGAGGGGGACTAGTTGCCCTCCATTTTTTTGGTCACTTAAAAAGGGCAATAGAAATTTTAATTTCCGTTCCAATGAGCCCTCCCACGATATTCCAGGACCACTGGGTCGATACAATCACCCCTGAAAAAAAAAAAAAAAAAAAAAAAAAAAAAAAAAAAAAAAAAAAAAAAAAAAAAAAAAAAAAAAAAAAAAAACACGCATCCGTAATCATTCTTCTGGCAAAAAATGCAAAATTCTACATTTTTGTAGATAGGAGCTTAAAACCTCTGCGGTAGGGTTCTCTGATACGCTGAATATGATGGTGTGATTTTCATTAAGGTTCTATAACTTTTAGGGGGTCTTTCCCCTTTTTTCGAAAATCAGCCAAATTTTCTCAGAAGCGTAACTTTTGATGGGTAGGACTAAACTTGTTGAAACTTATATATTTGAAATCAGCATTAAAATCTGATTCTTTTGATGTATCTATTGGTATAAAAATTCCGTCTTTTAGAGTTTCAGTTACCATTGAGCCGGGTCGCTCCTTACTTACAGTTCGTTACCACGAACTGTTTGATGATTGATTGATTGATGGATCTCCTGTAGAATTAAGAAAAGTGGACTTATGCAATTTTTGCAAAAAGACACATAAATTATGATAAGGTATTCCTTCGGTTTTGAAAATTTCTGGAATTGGTCTCCAATGGAGATTGGTCCTCCATTAAGCATGGGCACTGTTTCTGTTCTGTTTTTAAAGTACCTGTTTCTGTTCTGTTTATGCAAAAAAAACAGAAACAGAACAGAAACAGATGACCTGTTTTTTATTTACCTGTTCTGTTCTGTTTCTGTTTTTATAATAGCTATTTCGTCCTGTTTCTGTTTTTTTCCTACCTGTTTTTCTTCTGTTTCTGATTTTATTTAAGTGATACGAGAATGAGATATTTGAGAATTTTGAACTTGCAAAATGATTTTTAAAACATAATTTGAAATTGTGTAGAAGCGTGGTTACCTCTCATACGATTTCTAGAATTGGAACGTAAGTAAAATGATGGAACTCAGTCTGTCAAGCGTATCAAATAGTGCTGCTTGATTGTTTCAGCTAGGCAGAATTAGGGACTAGGAGTCAGATAATTGTAGGTAGTTGCGTAAGTGTTAGCAGTGGTGAATCCAGGGAGGACCCGGCTCCCCCCTCCAAGATTTTTTCCTGCACCCTCATTCCTTACTTTTTTTTCTTTTTTTTCACTCCTTTGTTTAGAATAAATTTGTCAACTTCGTCAATTATTGGTACCTTTGTCACATTGGGTCCCCCCAAGATTTTGCTCATTGGTAGCCTTGTCACATTAGGCCTCACCAGAGATTTTACTTTATATCTGCCTCTGAATGTTAAGACTGTAAAGGTGCAGTTTAATTACACTAAAACGACGTATTGCTTACAGTATATTATTCCATCAATTGAGCAGGAAAGTTGCACAGCTACTGTCCAGGAGAAGCAGGATACAAACAAATCACTTATTACTGTGTATCCTGGTTCTAGTGGTAGGGCCTCTGTCTCCTACATTACATGGAAAATAATTTGCACCTTTAGCCGCGAGAACTTTAATCTAACTGTTTTTATGGAATTTATGCTGCTAAATAACATAGACCTGCTACGATTACCGTTCTGACCTATACATGATAAATACTGATTATTAATTTGTAAAATTCTCTTAAATGCTTAGTCAGAGAGCGATGTAAATGTATTGAAGTCTTGTCCAGTAGAAATATAAGTTTTTGCTAGCAAATCTTTATTACATCAACATAACAAGATAGCCAAAAATACTTTTTCTCATGTTACTAAAATCATCTCTAAAATCAATAGAAATCCTTTCAAGGAAAAGTCTAGAGTTGAAACTAGCTGATTTTCTGGAAGGGACAAATTCTTATAAAATGCTGATATACTTTTCTCATTCAGTAGGATACCAATCTTCTGGTGAACACAGTATTTTTTACCATACAGTAAAAGAAATTCAAAAAATTAACACTAAGCGGTGAATTATTTGATTTATCAGTCTCATAAATACCAATTATAGACAAGCTAATTCCCGTAAAAATTAATATTGTGCTTCAAATGGTCTAAGTTGTTATGAAACCGTAGTTGGGATATGTCATTTTGCTTTTATAAGCAGACATATTCTTTGGCTTATTGTGCCAACAAAACAGCTCAGGAGGCAATTGGTCCCTTTTCCCCTAGTTATGCCAGTGAGGTGAAAAAGGTCAGATATTTGGGACGAGGTGCAATTTTTAAAATAGTAGGCTACTGGAAGGTGCTTCTAATTTTGTAAAAAATCCTAAAATCAACCTTTGTGCTAAGAAAAGCATGATGTCATCTTCTGATGACGACTTGGATGTTCTAACTAAAACTTCTAAGCTATCTCTCTGGATATCCCATTTGAAAAAGGAATCAGAGAAAGTATCAGGTGCAATTTCTGCAAAGTGTCTCTAAAGGCTAAGGGAGTCTCTACCACGACATTTATATACCATCTTAAAAGGAAGGATATAATTGATGTGCACAAAAATAAAGTAGGCGGCTGGTGCAGTAAATAACAAACCCAAACCAACTCAAAAAAAATATATATCAAGTCCGGCTGCTGCCCTAAAGAAAGCTCCCAATATCAAAGCAAGTGACACAGAGGATAATGAATTAGTGAAATATAGAATAAGAAGAGTAGACATACGACCATTCCTTATTTCTAATCATAGGCTGCGCGATAGCGCTGCCTAAGTAAAGAACGATGTGGGCACAATGTTTTTTTTTGTTTTTTTTTTTCAAAACTTCGTATTACAACCCTCGGGGCGAGGGTTTTAATTTATGCCCTGGGGGCACATCAGAACAATGTTGGCACAATGATCATTTATTATTTTTTCCCTTTAGAGCAGGGCACTTCACATGAAAAGGGTCGTCGTAGAAACTTCAAAAGGGGCTCATTCGATTGGAAATCGAGAGTTCTAGTGCCCTTTTTAATAGTCGAAAGTGATTTCAGGGCAACTAGGCCCCCTCCCCCCCACACCCACCAACCCCCCAGACATCCAATAAAAATTTTGAGATAGCCATTTTGTTCAGCGTAGTTGATTTCCAGATATAGAAAATGTGTTTTTGAGGAGGACACTCCCCCACAACCCTCAGGGCAAGGGTATTAAGTTATGCCCTGGGGGCAGATAAGGTTTTTTATAGAAGGCGTTGTCGTAGAAACTGCAAAACAGGCTCATTCTATTGGAAATAAAGGGTTATGGGAGAGTGTCCTCCTCAAAACATATTTTCTATCTAGAAATCAACTACGCTGAACAAAATGGCTATCTCAAAATTTTGAGTGCCCTTTTTAATAATCGAAAGTGATTGGAGGGAAACTAGCCCCACCCCCACGCCCCTCATTCCCCCAAACACATCCAATCAAAATTTTGAGATAGCCATTTTGTTCAGCGTAGTTGATTTCTAGATAGAAAATATGTTTTTGAGGAGGACACTCCCCCATAACCTTCAGGGCAAGGGACAAAGTTATGCCTTGGGAAATATAGGGTTTTTTATTGAAATCTTTTTCGCAGAAACTTGAAAAAGACTTCTTTTGATTTAAAATTAAAAGGGCTAGTACTCTTTTTAATAGTCGAAAGTGATTTGAGGGCAACTAACCCTCCTCTCACGCCCACCTTTTCCCCAAACACATACAATAAAAATTTTTAGATAACCATTTTATTCAACGAAGCTGAAAGTTTTGGAAATTAGGTCTTTAAGGATGACAACCCCTCCCCCCACAGCCATCATGGCAAGGATTGTAAGTTATGCCCTGGGGGCATATAAAGTTTTTATTGAAAGCGTTGTCGTAGAAACTTCAAAAGGGCTCATTCAATTGGGAATTGAAAGGGCTAGGGCCTTTTCTAATAGTTGAAAGTGATTGGATAGCGACTGACGCCCCTCTCACGCCCACCATTTTCCCAAACACATCCAATCAAAATTTTGAGATATCCATTTTGTTCAACGTAGTTGAAGGTTCTGGAAATTAGGTCTTTTAGGAGGATAACCCCCTCAGAGCCCTCAGTGCAAGGGTTGTAAGTTATGCCCTGGGGGCATATAAAGTTTTATTGAAAGCGTTGTCGTAGAAACTTGAAAAGGGCTCATTCAATTGGGAATTGAAACAGGCTAGTGCCTTTTTTGATAGTTGAAAGTGATTGGATAGTGACTAATGCCCCTCTCACGCCCACCATTTTCCCAAACACATCCAATCAAAATTTTGAGATATCCATTTTGTTCAACGTAGTTGAAGGTTCTGGAAATTAGGTCTTTTAGGATGATAGCCCCATCACAGCCCTCAGTGCAAGGGTTGTAAGTTATGCCCTGGGGCATATAAGGTTTATATGGAAAATTGTTGTATAAATCATAGGCAGCGCAATCGCGCTGCCTAAGTAAAGAACGGGGACACTCGAGAACGAGACAAGAGACGGGGACTATGTAAAGAGGAGGAACACTCCCCCATAACCCTCAGGGCAAGGGTTTTAAGTTATGCCCTGGGGGCATATAAGAACGATGTTGGCACAATGTATTATTTAATAATTTTTTCCTTTAGAGCAGGCCACTTCGTATCGAAGAAGTTGTCGTAGAAACTTCGAAAAGAGATCATTCAATTGGAAATTGGAGTGGCTTGTACCCTTTTTAATAGTCGATAGTGATTGAAAGGAGACTGACACCCCTTCCACGCCCACCATTTCCCGAAACACATCCAATCAAAATTTTGAGATAGCCATTTTGTTAAGCGTAGTAGATTTCCAGGTAGAAATTATGTTTTTGAGGAGGACAGTCCCCCAAAGCCCTTAGGGTAAGGGTTGTTAGTTATGCCCTGGGGGCATATAAGTTTTTTTTTATAGAAGGCGTTGTCGTAGAAACTTCAAAAAAGGCTCATTCGATTGCAAATTCAAAGGACTAGTGCCCTTTTTAGTAGTTGAACGTAATTAGACGGCAACTAACCCGCCTATCACGCCCACCTTTTCCCCAAACACATCTAATCAAAACTTTGAGATAGCCATTTTGTTCAACGTAGTTTTAAGTTCTGGAAATTAGGTCTTTGAGGATGACAACCCCCCTCCCCACAGCCCTTTGGGCAAGGGTTGTAAATTATACCCAGGGGGCATATATGGTTTTTATATAACGCGTTGTCGTAGAAACTTCAAAAAGGGCTCATTTGATTGGAAATTGAAATTGCCTTTTTAATAGTTGAAAGTGAGTAAACAGTAAACTCTTACGCCCACCATTTTCCCAAAAACATTCAATCAAAGTTTAGACATAGCCATTTTGTTCAACATAGTTGAAAGTTCTGGAAATTATGTATTTAAGGATGACAAACCCTCCAGAGCCCCAAGGGCAAAGGTTGTAAGTTCTGCCCTGAGGGCATATGAGGCTTTTATAGATAGAGTTGTTGTAAAACTTCAAATGGAGCTCATTCAATTGGATATTGAGAGGGCTAGTGCCCTTTTTAATAGTCAAAAGTGATTGGAGGGTAACTAACCCCCCTCTCACGCCCACCATTCCTCCAAACACATCCAATCAACATTTTCAGATAGCCATTTTGTTCAACGTAGTAGAAAGTTCTGGAAATTAGGTCTTCGAGAATGACACCCCTCCCCCCAGCACTCAGGGCAAGGGTTGTAAGTTATTCCCTGGGGGCATATAAGGTTTTTATTGAAAGCGTTGTCGTAGAAACTTCAAAAGGGCTCATTTGATTGGAAATTGAAAGGGCTAGTGCCATTTTTAATAGTTGAAAGTGATTGGAGAGCGACTACCACCTCTCTCTCGCCCAACATTTCCCCAAACCCATCCAATGAAAATTTGAGATAGCCTTTTTGTATAACGTAGTCGAAAGTTCTGGAAATTCGGTGTTAGAGGATGACAACCACCCTAACAGACCTTAGGGTAAGGGTTGTAATTTATGCCCTGTGGGCATATAAGGTGTTTATAGTAAGCTTTGTCGTTTCCAAAAAGGCTCATTCGATTGGAAATCGAAGGCCTAGTGCCTTTTTTAATAGTCGAAAGTGATTGGTAGGCTTGACATTTTTATAGTAAAGATCGATGTGGGTATAATGTATTATTTTTTGTTGTTGTTGTTGTTTAGACCAGGGCACTTCGTATCGAAGGAGTTGTCGTGGGAACTTCGAAAAGGGCTCATTCGATTGAAAATACTACTACTACTACTACTAACAACTCATCGCAGCACCAAGCCACCTGAGGCCAACACAGCTACGCACGCTCCTCCTCCACCCCAATCTATTCAAAGCCTCCCTTTTTACACCTGCCCACGAAGTTCCCATTTCCTTTAAATCTTTCTTTATGACGTCCTCCCACCCCGGACGGGGACGACCTGCTTTCCGTTTAGCCCTAGATGGTTGGCCGAAAAGAACAATCTTCGGCAATCTGTCATCCTTCATCCGCACAACATGCCCTAACCCCCTCAACCTTTCTTTCATTATAGACCTAGAAAGCGGTATTGAACCACATTTTTCGTATAGCCTATTGTTTGAAATACGGTCAGTCAGCCGGGTACCCAGAACAATCCTTAAGCAATTTCTCTGGAAAACATCTAGCAAATCTTCATCCGCTTTTCGGAGCGTCCATGCTTCAGAGCCATATTTGACCACTGTCATCACTGTAGCTTCTAATATTCTAATCTTGGTTTGCAGACTTATCTTCCTATTCTTCCAGACTTTTTTTAACTGTGAAAAAACACCCTGAGCCTTGGCTATTCTATTTTTAACATCTTCACTGCTCCCACCATCTTTACTAATAATACTACCAAGGTAAGTGAAGCTGCCCACCTGATCAATCTTTTAATTACCCAACGTCACCTTTTCATCTTCACTTATTCCTGACCTTAGTGACTTAGAAAGGGCTGATGCCCTTTTTAATAGTCGAAAGTGATTGGAGGGCAACTAATCCTCCTTCCACTCCCACCCTCCCATTTGCCCATTATGTTTAAAAACTAAATGTTGCCTTTAGATAAAATCAAAATGCACTGTGATAATGCCAATTCCCAATTGGCATCTCAGCAGTATCCCAAGAACGACTGAGGGTATTATATTCAAACTTTCGGGGCTACTTCTGCTCTTAAAATTTAACCAAATCAAAATAGCGTAAGTGTATCCAAGCTATCAAAGAAAGTAAACAGATTTTTTTTGCAAATGGTATCAAGTTTTCCATTTCAGGTCAACTAGAGGATGTATGAAATAAAATAGTGCTATTTGTGTCCAGATTTTTAAAAGTGTGTAGGTTGTTAAAAATTGCTGAAAATTTTTCTCCAGCATACAAATAGCAGGCCAAACTATACAGTCTTAAAAAACGAAAAGATTTAAAGTATTATTTTCTTTTTCCCTGAAAAGACTATGTCAATATACGAGCAGAAATTAAACGAATTACGAATTAAAATAAACGAATTAAACGAATCTCGTAAAACGAACAGAAATTAATTAAAAAACTTTTTCCACCAAATAAGTTTTTCAAAAAAAGTAAAGAACTCCATTAAATAAAAAATGAGCAAAAATAAAATCAAAGAATCTACCAAGCGTGAAACTACCACAAATCAGCATCGATAAATAAATGAAACACCAAAACGAACAGAAATTACAATAAATAACCGAGTCAAACTCAAAACGAGCAGAAATTAACATAAGTTGGGCGCAAAGCCCCTATGCCTTCCCAAGGCCAGAACAAAATTTTCATTTTACTGAAAAAATACAAATGAATGTGCATTGTCAGTTTAATATACATATACTGATATTTAGTAATCAAAATGTTAATATTATTTGATTTATTAAAGTTATAAAAGTAAAAACATTTATATTTTTTCAGTAAAGTGCAAATTTTGTTCTGGCCTTGGGAAGGCATAGGGGTTTATTTGAGGGGTATTATTGGAAAAATTTTCACACAAATTGGCTTGGAAATAATTAATCTTAAAAGGCTGCTTTAAGCTGCAAGGTAACAAAAAATTTTTAATTGACAGTAAGAATTGTCATTTTCCCGCGCATTTTTCTTCTTTCTTACTTTTGTTGAAGATGACTTCCACACATCAGGATAGAGTGGGGGAAGCATGGTCTGGAGGGTAAAATTTTCCCCTCTCAAATCAACTATATGCTCTGCTTAAATACTAATGACTTTGAGCTGACTGCGTAATTTCATGCTGAAATTTTTTTTTTCCAAATGTCTCGAATAACTAGCATGTATTATAAACATAAAGTATATTTTTGGAATAGGAAAATGGAAGAAAAATAACCATAAAGAAAAAAATGAAAGCAATATTTATGTGCGCAGACAATTTTTCGCCCCTATATTAGAAAAACTGCTCTTTTTTGTGGAAAAAATGCTCCAAGAGTACTAAGTTTTCTCAAAAGTGTTACCGCCACAGAAAAGCACTACCCATGGCAAGTGTAGTTTTTTATCAAAAACAGCTGTTTAAACAGCTGTTTTTTGATCAAAAACAGCTGTTTTCTGTTTTACCAAAAAACAGATCAGAAACAGAAACAGGTATTCTGTTTTTTGTTGACCTGTTCTGTTTCTGTTCTGTTTTATTCAAGCCCTGTTTATTTTTTTTCTGTTTCTTCAGAAAAACAGAACAGTGCCCATGCTTAGTCTCCATTCCAAATTAGGTTCTACGAAGTTACTTTAAAATTCTTATTCCCATTACGTCTCTCCTTATAAGGGTTAAGTTTTTTTTTTTTTTTTTTTTTTTTTTTTTTTTTTTTTTTTTTTTTTTTTTTTTTTTTTTTTTTTTTACGAAGGTGATTAATATAATAATAAATAAAAAAGCAAAACACAGACTGTGCTTCTCCCGGACCGTAGGTATGCCGAGGCATTTCGCAGAAGTTGTAGATTTCCAAGCCCAGCCTAGAGTAATTTTGATATCCCAGCGTTTCCAGTATTTGGAACGATGGCTGAAATTCTGAGTTTGATCAAACAGTTTTCTAAAATATGTCAAGCCAAAGCTGAATATTTATCGCCATCTTTTAACTCTCTTGAAAAGTACCAATGACATCAAACTAAAAACATTTTACCCCCCCCCCCCTGGACCCATCTTAGGTTTATTAATTCCTGAAAGCCACGATAATCTTTTGGGGTTGTTGCAAAATTATGAAGTTTTAAGGCATTATAAAATCATTGTCAGTGTTGCCACTTTGACACTTGACCCTAGACAACATATAGACAATATGACACGAAATAACTGGTAAATACGATCAGATATTATAATAGGAGAAAAAAAACGAATATTTTGTGGTTGTTTTTTGCTCTATTTTACAGCTAATAGCATATAGAATTTTCCATCCTTTATGACCCAGTTAGAAGCACTGGGTCAGTATGACCCAGTTACCAGCGTTCCTTAATCAAGATGAAAATTCTCAAGGAAATTTAGAAGCAAAAATTCCTTGAAATGAAATGACAAGCCTGAAATGCATCCGATTAGTCTTAACAGTAATATGTTAATTTGAGAATAAATCAATGGAAATTCGAAAAAACAGCCTAACACCCCTCCAAAAAAACGTCTGATCGAAAAAAAATGCGCCACTGGAATCAGCATTGACGAAAGCTAATTCAGGAAACTTAGACCCGCATTCCTTCTACAGCAAGGAAAATCCCTTTTTTGCATGTGTAGCATTGATGTATTCTTTTTCTTGTTAAAAAAACAGCAATACAACCCCCCACCCCCACCCCAAAATTGGAAACCAAAACTGGGCTAAGATTTCCTTGACGCCTTTCCTGGTAGGCTCGAAACTTACATCCTTCATTCCTCTGACTAAAAGAATCTTAATGCAGAAGGAAAAATCTTAAACAATGTTTGTTCGCCCTATTCAGCTCGACAAAGGGAAAGAAAAGGAAAAAAAGAAAGTTCCTGTCTACTTCTCCTGAATGGTTGGTCACAAAAACTTGGGAGGGGGCTCACTTTTTTTCCAAATAACCTGATTTAAGAACTTACTGAAAAGACTCACTGTAGACATTTTGTATCTAATTTGATGCCACATAATTCTATACATACATTCTCTTAAACTGTTAGCA
Organism: Artemia sinica; assembly: GCA_027921565.1. Taxonomy (NCBI): domain Eukaryota; kingdom Metazoa; phylum Arthropoda; class Branchiopoda; order Anostraca; family Artemiidae; genus Artemia; species Artemia sinica. Next base: position 38,359,764 of record CM051276.1, read on the forward strand.
AATCAACAATTCTAAAGTAGTCAACTTTCTGGGTGAAAATTTTTTCTTCGTGAGCAGTGCCATCTAAAAATGGCAACTTTCTCCATTGTAAAATAATAGCGATATTATTTCTCAATCATAATAAAGATAGATACATTATATATAATATATATGTATGTCAGGTACTTGTCAATTAGCTGGAACCCACGCGAGAAGTCAAGTTTGGTGAATACTGATGAAATAAAAACAAAAGTATTCGATGGGAAAAATGCTTTTTTGGTACTTACGTATTAGCTGGTACACACACGAGAAGTCAAGTTTGGTTAATTCTAATGAAATAAAACAAAATATGATAAAGATATAATAGTTTAGAAATACATTTGGGCTATGCATTTGCACATTAGGGGGGTGGGGGGGGGGGGTAAACCATAGTATATATTAAATACGTAACCTAACCTAACCTAGGTACTTCCCCCAAAAACCCCCAAAAAACAAAGTTTAAATATTGTAAGCGCAAGGACAAACTACGGTTTGCGGTACAATTCTCTATTGAAAGAAACCCGTGACCTCAGGCTGCTTGGTGCTGCAGTAAGTTGTTAGTAGTAGTAGTAGCAGTTTCACTCCCAAAATTCACTCCAAGGAATACAGTGCATGTAAATACATACAAGGGCACAGTGCCAGTGAGTGCTGCACAAAATATGTTCTGGGGTGTTAATTGTAAGGAAATCATTCACCAAGTTCTACTATACGCCAGGAAATAACTTTTTCTACACTGAGTTTCCTACTATATAAAGACCCAATATGCCTGAGTGAACCATCAGGGCCTTTCAACCGCTGGTTAATAATAGATAAATACGTATATCCTGCCATCTATAGTAAACGATTAGGAACTGAACAAGCTTAGGCTAATATTTCCCGGTTAAATTTTTCGGAGTGGAATGACCTATCTCACATTTTTTAAAATTTAAATTCAAGCAAAAATAAGACCTTTAAATTTTAAGGTGAACGCTTTTTTTTTTTTTCGAGGAAATAAACATGAAAAATCCCTCAAAATGACGCTGTGCAGTTAATCTTCATCTTGATCTGTATTAAAGTAACAGAGCCAAGGGAAAATCAAACGGAAACGCATCTGGTGGCATTGATTCTTGACGGCTTATTTCAATTAAACCAAAGACTAACAGAAATCAAATCAAATAATAATCCAAACTTAAATGAAGAGAAATTACTATAAATGAACAAGTGAGACCCAAAAGGAAAAGAAATTACAACGAATAATCAGTTCGAACCACAATGAACAGTAATTACCACAAACAAAAGTAGAACTTAAGACTTAAAAGCTTTCTAAGGGCTAGAGCGTCATATGCACTTTACAGAAAACATTTAAAGATATTTAAAGATATTACATTTAAAGATATTCAGTACATTTTATAAAGTACTATAAAGTACATAAAAGCCAAATAAAGTACTATATATAGTACTATAAATAAAGTACTATAGTACTATAAAGTACTATAAAGTGATATAAAGTACATTTAAAGATATTCTCTTTTATGAAGTTTCCAAATCCAAAATTTTTCAGACTTCAGGAATGATTGTCGGAATATTTTAAACAGTCTATCCACTTTCACTAGTTCTTATCAGTAATCATGGTTACTATAATGATTTTCTTCCTTTTTTTAAGAAAGAAACAAAATTTATTTTGTGGGACAAACCATTTATTTTGTACGGTCATAAATGCCGTTTTGTGCCACAGAGTGGCAGAAATTATTGACTTTGGCACAATCTTTTTTTATGTACTTAAATGGGGCACTGTATTCTACGACGAAATTAATTTTTTTGCGATCATCCGAGAACGGTAAGTACGGTAAGAGCGGTAAGAGCAACTAGGATTAATAGTAAATAAAACTAAAAAAAATGTATTGATGACGACGCATACGTCAAAAGAATTGGCTTTTGGTGGAAATCCTAAATTCATAAAATTTATCAAGTCTAAAGCTACCTATCAAAAGCTACGAGCTTAAGAAAATTTGTCTGGTTTCAAGAAAGGGGAAAAACAAAAAACAAAAAGGGCAGGTGTTATAAATTACAACATCAAATTCAGCTAAACCTTATTGTAGAAGTTTCAAGTTGCTATCTTCAAACATGTGGAATTTTGAATTTATTTTTCCGAGAAGGAAAACCATGGATACGTGTTTATATGTTAGTTTTCTTTTCCTCCAAGGGTGACTGTATTGAACCAATAGTTCTAGAAAATCAGATGCACGCTAATTCAAGCGGAAATTAAAAGTTCTATTGCCCTTTTTAAGTAGCCAAAACCCGCTTAGTTGGAATAAAAATTATTCTAAAAGCACATTAAACTTAATCGCAAAACTTTAGCTCCCTTTATACAATAATTTATGTTCATGTTAAGTTTTAATTTCGCTCTATATTTTTATTTGAAAAAAACGTGTATTTTTTCTTATATATAATAACAATTAAGCGTGCATCTTCTGACCGGCTTTCTTGGGACAAATAACGAATTTTGTATTTTCCAAGACGGGGCTTGAAAGGCAACCCATTTTAGCGGGTGTTTGTTTCAAAAATTATATGAATTATCTTGTGCTAGAAAACGTTTGGTGAGTAAATCTAAAATCGAAGAATTTTGGAAATTTGTAATCAGCACAAATTCTCATTTGATGCGAATATTATTATAATAATTATCCCTAGAATAACACAAGATCTCTGCTTGGAAACACGGGGCCCGTTGTTTGAACCCAGCTGCCTCAAGGTTGGGTAACATGTGTGCTACTTGTCTCTGTATATAAAAAAAAAAAAAAAAAAAAAAAAAAAAAAAAAAAAAAAAAAAAAAAAAAAAAAAAAAAAAAAAAAAAAAAAAAAAACGAGCTTCCGAAACGTCAACTATATTGTCACGACCGAGTTGGGTTTAAACAGACTATACCTAGTCTCAAATACAATTAAAGTACAATCAAGTACTTACTGAAGTACAATTCCTTAAGTGTTATCAAAATTCTGTTTTATACTGTTTCAGGTTCTATTGAAAGGGGTCACTATTAAATGCTGTTCATTATCCTAAACAGCCTGAAACAATATTTATTGACTGAAACCGGCATAAAAATAAAACAAAAAACATGAAACGAAAATTTCTGAAATAATTATGGACTCTGATTCCTTTAATAACAGTTCTCAGAGAACCTATTATATTTAATAATAATAGTAACAGCATACCCAGGGAATGGATCAGTTTTATGGATTTTAGGATATCTCCCCAGCAAAACTGAATGTTCTTAACCTCACTTAAAATCCTTAATACAGGACAAATCCAGAAAACTTTTGTAAATAGACGTCCGCCCTTCTTCAATTTAAAATTATTTCCAAGAACACACCGGCTTTCTTGGAAAATATGTTTGTTACTCCTCATTCCTCTTATTATGTCTCAACATACTAAACATTGACATAAATGAATACCTGCAAACAGTGGACCTCCCCCCTCAAAAAAAGGGACTAGATCAATACATATCGCCACCCACTACTCCGATAAAATACAAAACCGAGCCCAAAAAATTTGTTTTTTCTTAGCTTAATCCCCATCCTATTAGAAAATCCCCTTTCCCCCAAGGGCCAGTTCTGTGCGCATCCAATACATTATGTTATACTTAATTCTGGTTTTTATATATGTTTGACAAATTTCAATTTTGCACTAGATAAACAAAATAAACCGAGGACTCGACCACTTTACGCCACTTGGCTTACATCGCAGAGCACTATCTGTGCCACGCAGTTCCGCCACGCTTGGAACAGTCCTTACAACGGTTGGCACAGTTCCACCAAGCTTTATGTTCTATTTAATTTGGTTTTTATATATATTTGCCGAATTTCAAATTTGCTCTAAATAAACAAAATACAATGCGACCAAGGACTCGACCACTTTACGCCACCTACCTTATATCGTAGAGCCTGTGCAACACAGCTCCGCCACGCTTGGAACAGTTCTTACAAGGGTTGGCACAGCTCTAAAAAGCTCAAAACAGAGGTCTAAAAATAGACTTTGTCTTAGCTTAACGCCCCTCCTATAAAAAAATCTCCTTTCCCCCTAGGGTCAGTTCTGTGTGTACCACGACATTTATGTTATACTTAATTTTGGTTTTTATATATATTTGCCGAATTTCAAATTTGCTCAAAATAGACAAAATACAATGCAACCGAGGACTCGACCACTTTACGCCACTTGGCTTACATCGAAAAGCACTACCTGTGCCACACATTTCCGCCACGCTTGGAACAGTTCTTACAACGGTTGGCACAGCTCCGCCAAGCTTTATGTTATATTTAATTTGGTTTTAATATATATTTGCCGAATTTCAAATATGCTCTAAATAACAAAATACAATGCAACTGAGGACTCGTCCACTTTACGCCACTTGGCTTACATTGCAGAGCACTACCTGTGCCACGCAGTTCTGCCACGCTTGGAACAGTCCTTACAACAGTGGCACAGCTCCGCCAAGCTTTATGTTATATTTAATTGGTTTTAATATATATTTGCCGAATTTCAAATTTGCTCTAAATAAACAAAATACAATGCAACTGAGGACTCGTCCACTTTACGCCACTTGGCTTACATCGAAGAGCACTACCTGTGCCACACATTTCCGCCACGCTTGGAACAGTCCTTACAACAGTTGGCACAGCTCCGCCAAGCTTTATGTTATATTTAATTTGGTTTTAATATATATTTGCCGAATTTCAAATTTGCTCTAAATAAACAAAATACAATGCAACTGAGGACTCGTCCACTTTACTCCACTTGGCTTACATCGCAGAGCACTACCTGTGCCACGCAGTTCTGCCACACTTGGAACAGTCCTTACAACAGTGGCACAGCTCCGCCAAGCTTTATGTTATATTTACTTTGGTTTTAATATATATTTGCCGAATTTCAAATTTGCTCTAAAAAACAAAATACAATGCAACTGCGGACTCGTCCACTTTACGCCACTTGGCTTACATCGCAGAGCACTACCTGTGCCACACATTTCCGCCACGCTTGGAACAGTCCTTACAACGGTTGGCACAGCTCCGCCAAGCTTTATGTTATATTTAATTTGGTTTTAATATATATTTGCCGAATTTCAAATTTGCTCTAAATAAACAAAATACAATGCAACTGAGGACTCGTCCACTTTACTCCACTTGGCTTACATCACAGAGCACTACCTGTGCCACGCAGTTCTGCCACGCTTGGAACAGTCCTTACAACAGTGGCACAGCTCCGCCAAGCTTTATGTTATATTTAATTTGGTTTTAATATATATTTGCCGAATTTCAAATTTGCTCTAAATAAACAAAATACAATGCAACTGAGGACTCGTCCACTTTACGCCACTTGGCTTACATCGAAGAGCACTACCTGTGCCACACATTTCCGCCACGCTTGGAACAGTCCTTACAACGGTTGGCACAGCTCCGCCAAGCTTTATGTTATATTTAATTTGGTTTTAATATATATTTGCCGAATTTCAAATTTGCTCTAGATAAACAAAATACAATGCAACTGAGGACTCGTCCACTTTACGCCACTTGGCTTACATCGAAGAGCACTACCTGTGCCACACATTTCCGCCACGCTTGGAACAGTCCTTACAACGGTTGGCACAGCTCCGCCAAGCTTTATGTTATATTTAATTTGGTTTTAATATATATTTGCCGAATTTCAAATTTGCTCTAAATAAACAAAATACAATGCAACTGAGGACTCGTCCACTTTACGCCACTTGGCTTACATCGCAAGAGCACTACCTGTGCCACACATTTCCGCCACGCTTGGAACAGTCCTTACAACGGTTGGCACAGCTCCGCCAAGCTTTATGTTATATTTAATTTGGTTTTAATATATATTTGCCGAATTTCAAATTTGCTCTAAATAAACAAAATACAATGCAACTGAGGACTCGTCCACTTTACGCCACTTGGCTTACATCGAAGAGCACTACCTGTACCACACATTTCTGCCACGCTTGGAACAGTCCTTACAACGGTTGGCACAGCTCCGCCAAGCTTTATGTTATATTTAATTTGGTTTTAATATATATTTGGCCGAATTTCAAATTTGCTCTAAATAAACAAAATACAATGCAACTGAGGACTCGTCCACTTTACGCCACTTGGCTTACATCGCAGAGCACTACCTGTGCCACACATTTCCGCCACGCTTGGAACAGTCCTTACAACGGTTGGCACAGCTCCGCCAAGCTTTATGTTATATTTAATTTGGTTTTAATATATATTTGCCGAATTTCAAATTTGCTCTAAATAAACAAAATACAATGCAACTGAGGACTCGTCCACTTTACGCCACTTGGATTACATCGAAGAGCACTACCTGTGCCTCACATTTCCGCCACGCTTGGAACAGTCCTTACAACGGTTGGCACAGCTCCGCCAAGCCTTTATGTTATATTTAATTTGGTTTTAATATATATTTGCCGAATTTCAAATTTGCTCTTAAATAAACAAAATACAATGCAACTGAGGACTCGTCCACTTTACGCCACTTGGCTTACATCGCAGAGCACTACCTTGTGCCACGCATTTCTGCCACGCTTTGGAACAGTCCTTACAACAGTTGGCACAGCTCCGCCAAGCTTTATGTTATATTTAATTTGGTTTTAATATATATTTGCCGAATTTCAAATTTGCTCTAAATAAACAAAATACATGCAACTGAGGACTCGTCCACTTTACGCCACTTGTGCTTACATCGCAGAGCACTACCTGTGCCACACATTTCCGCCACGCTTGGAACAGTCCTTACAACGGTTGGCACAGCTCCGCCAAGCTTTATGTTATATTTAATTTGGTTTTAATATATATTTGCCGAATTTTCAAATTTGCTCTAAATAAACAAAATACAATGCAACTGAGGACTCGTCCACTTTACGCCACTTGGCTTACATCGAAGAGCACTACCTGTGCCACACATTTCCGCCACGCTTGGAACAGTCCTTACAACGGTTGGCACAGCTCCGCCAAGCTTTATTTATATTTAATTTGGTTTTAATATATATTTGCCGAATTTCAAATTTGCTCTAAATAAACAAAATACAATGCAACTGAGGACTCGTCCACTTTAACTCCACTTGGCTTACATCGCAGAGCACTACCTGTGCCACGCAGTTCCGCCACGCTTGGAACAGTCCTTACAACAGTGGCACAGCTCCGGCAAGCTTTATGTTATATTTAATTTGGTTTTAATATATATTTGCCGAATTTCAAATTTGCTCTAAATAAACAAAATACAATGCAACTGAGGACTCGTCCACTTTACGCCACTTGGCTTACATCGCAGAGCACTACCTGTACCACAGCAGTTCTCGCCACACTTGGAACAGTCCTTACAACAGTTGGCACAGCTCCGCCAAGCTTTATGTTATATTTACTTTGGTTTTAATATATATTTGCCGAATTTCAAATTTGCTCTAAATAAACAAAATACAATGCAACTGAGGACTCGTCCACTTTACGCCAGTTGGCTTACATCGAAGAGCACTACCTGTGCCACACATTTCCGCCACGCTTGGAACAGTCCTTACAACGGTTGGCACAGCTCCGCCAAGCTTTATTTATATTTAATTTGGTTTTAATATATATTTGCCGAATTTCAAATTTGCTCTAAATAAAACAAAATACAATGCAACTGAGGACTCGTCCACTTTAACGCCACTTGGCTTACATCGCAGAGCACTACCTGTGCCACACATTTCCGCCACGCTTGGAACAGTCCTTACAACGGTTGGCACAGCTCCGCCAAGCTTTATGTTATATTTAATTTGGTTTTAATATATATTTGCCGAATTTCAAATTTGCTCTAAACAAACAAAATACAATGCAACTGAGGACTCGTCCACTTTACGCCACTTGGCTTACATCGAAGAGCACTACCTGTGCCACACATTTCCGCCACGCTTGGAACAGTCCTTACAACGGTTGGCACAGCTCCGCCAAGCTTTATGTTATATTTAATTTGGTTTTAATATATATTTGCCGAATTTCAAATTTGCTCTAAATAAACAAAATAAAATGCAACTGAGGACTCGTCCACTTTACGCCACTTGGCTTACATCGCAGAGCACTACCTGTGCCACACATTTCCGCCACGCTTGGAACAGTCCTTACAACGGTTGGCACAGCTCCGCCAAGCTTTATGTTATATTTAACTTGGTTTTAATATATATTTGCCGAATTTCAAATTTGCTCTAAATAAACAAAATACAATGCAACTGAGGACTCGTCCACTTTACGCCACTTGACTTACATCGCAGAGCACTACCTGTGCCACACATTTCCACCACGCTTGGAACAGTCCTTACGACGGTTGGCACAGCTCCGCCAAGCTTTATGTTATATTTAACTTGGTTTTAATATATATTTGCCGAATTTCAAATTTGCTCTAAATAAACAAAATACAATGCAACTGAGGACTCGTCCACTTTACTCCACTTGGCTTACATCGCAGAGCACTACCTGTGCCACGCAGTTCTGCCACGCTTGGAACAGTCCTTACAACAGTGGCACAGCTCCGCCAAGCTTTATGTTATATTTAATTTGGTTTTAATATATATTTGCCGAATTTCAAATTTGCTCTAAATAAACAAAATACAATGCAACTGAGGACTCGTCCACTTTACTCCACTTGGCTTACATCGCAGAGCACTACCTGTACCACGCAATTCTGCCACGCTTGGAACAGTCCTTACAACAGTGGCACAGCTCCGCCAAGCTTTATGTTATATTTAATTTGGTTTTAATATATATTTGCCGAATTTCAAATTTGCTCTAAATAAACAAAATACAATGCAACTGAGGACTCGTCCACTTTACGCCACTTGGCTTACATCGAAGAGCACTACCTGTGCCACACATTTCCGCCACGCTTGGAACAGTCCTTACAACGGTTGGCACAGCTCCGCCAACCTTTATGTTATATTTAATTTGGTTTTAATATATATTTGCCGAATTTCAAATTTGCTTAAATAAACAAAATACAATGCAACTGAGGACTCGTCCACTTTACTCCACTTGGCTTACATCGCAGAGCACTACCTGTGCCACGCAGTTCTGCCACGCTTTGAACAGTCCTTACAACAGTGGCACAGCTCCACCAAGCTTTATGTTATATTTAATTTGGTTTTAATATATATTTGCCGAATTTCAAATTTGCTCTAAATAAACAAAATACAATGCAACTGAGGACTCGTCCGCTTTACGCCACTTGGCTTACATCAAGAGCACTACCTGTACCACACATTTCTGCCACGCTTGGAACAGTCCTTACAACGGTTGGCACAGCTCCGCCAAGCTTTATGTTATATTTAATTTGGTTTTAATATATATTTGCCGAATTTCAAATTTGCTCTAAATAAACAAAATACAATGCAACTGAGGACTCGTCCACTTTACGCCACTTGTCTTACATCGCAGAGCACTACCTGTGCCACACATTTCCGCCACGCTTGGAACAGTCCTTACAACGGTTGGCACAGCTCCGCCAAGCTTTATGTTATATTTAATTTGGTTTTAATATATATTTGCCGAATTTCAAATTTGCTCTAAATAAACAAAATACAATGCAACTGAGGACTCGTCCGCTTTACGCCACTTGGCTTACATCAAAGAGCACTACCTGTGCCACACATTTCCGCCACACTTGGAACAGTCCTTACAACGGTTGGCACAGCTCCGCCAAGCTTTATGTTATATTTAATTTGGTTTTAATATATATTTGTCGAATTTCAAATTTGCTCTAAATAAACAAAATACAATGCAACTGAGGACTCGTCCACTTTACGCCACTTGGCTTACATCGCAGAGCACTACCTGTGCCACGCAGTTCCGCCACGCTTGGAACAGTCCTTACAACGGTTGGCACAGCTCCGCCAAGCTTTATGTTATATTTAATTTGGTTTTTATATATATTTGCCGAATTTCAAATTTGCTCTAAATAAACAAAATACAATGCGACCAAGGACTCGACCACTTTACGTCACCTACCTTATATCGTAGAGCCTGTGCAACACAGCTCCGCCACGCTTGGAACAGTTCTTACAAGGGTTGGCACAGCTCTAAAAGCTCAAAACAGAGGTCTAAAATAGACTTTGTCTTAGCTTAACGCCCCTCCTATAAAAAAATCTCCTTTCCCCCTAGGGTCAGTTCTGTGTGTACCCACGACATTTATGTTATACTTAATTTTGGTTTTTATATATATTTGCCGAATTTCAAATTTGCTCAAAATAGACAAAATACAATGCAACCGAGGACTCGACCACTTTACGCCACTTGGCTTACATCGAAGAGCACTACCTGTGCCACACATTTCCGCCACGCTTGGAACAGTCCTTACAACGGTTGGCACAGCTCCGCCAAGCTTTATGTTATATTTAATTTGGTTTTAATATATATTTGCCGAATTTCAAATTTGCTCTAAATAAACAAAATACAATGCAACTGAGGACTCGTCCACTTTACGCCACTTGGCTTACATTGCAGAGCACTACCTGTGCCACGCAGTTCTGCCACGCTTGGAACAGTCCTTACAACAGTGGCACAGCTCCGCCAAGCTTTATGTTATATTTAATTTGGTTTTAATATATATTTGCCGAATTTCAAATTTGCTCTAAATAAACAAAATACAATGCAACTGAGGACTCGTCCACTTTACGCCACTTGGCTTACATCGAAGAGCACTACCTGTGCCACACATTTCCGCCACGCTTGGAACAGTCCTTACAACAGTTGGCACAGCTCCGCCAAGCTTTATGTTATATTTAATTTGGTTTTAATATATATTTGCCGAATTTCAAATTTGCTCTAAATAAACAAAATACAATGCAACTGAGGACTCGTCCACTTTACTCCACTTGGCTTACATCGCAGAGCACTACCTGTGCCACGCAGTTCTGCCACGCTTGGAACAGTCCTTACAACAGTGGCACAGCTCCGCCAAGCTTTATGTTATATTTAATTTGGTTTTAATATATATTTGCCGAATTTCAAATTTGCTCTAAATAAACAAAATACAATGCAACTGAGGACTCGTCCACTTTACTCCACTTGGCTTACATCACAGAGCACTACCTGTGCCCAGCAGTTCTGCCACGCTTGGAACAGTCCTTACAACAGTGGCACAGCTCCGCCAAGCTTTATGTTATATTTAATTTGGTTTTAATATATATTTGCCGAATTTCAAATTTGCTCTAAATAAACAAAATACAATGCAACTGAGGACTCGTCCACTTTACGCCACTTGGCTTACATCGAAGAGCACTACCTGTGCCACACATTTCCGCCACGCTTGGAACAGTCCTTACAACGGTTGGCACAGCTCCGCCAAGCTTTATTTTATATTTAATTTGGTTTTAATATATATTTGCCGAATTTCAAATTTGCTCTAGATAAACAAAATACAATGCAACTGAGGACTCGTCCACTTTACGCCACTTGGCTTACATCGAAGAGCACTACCTGTGCCACACATTTCCGCCACGCTTGGAACAGTTCTTACAACGGTTGGCACAGCTCCGCCAAGCTTTATGATATATATTTAATTTGGTTTTAATATATATTTGCCGAATTTCAAATTTGCTCTAAATAAACAAAATAAAATGCAACTGAGGACTCGTCCACTTTACGCCACTTGGCTTACATTGCAGAGCACTACCTGTGCCACACATTTCCGCCACGCTTGGAACAGTCCTTACAACGGTTGGCACAGCTCCGCCAAGCTTTATGTTATATTTAACTTGGTTTTAATATATATTTGCCGAATTTCAAATTTGCTCTAAATAAACAAAATACAATGCAACTGAGGACTCGTCCACTTTACGCCACTTGGCTTACATCAAAGAGCACTACCTGTACCACACATTTCTGCCACGCTTGGAACAGTCCTTACAACGGTTGGCACAGCTCCGCCAAGCTTTATGTTATATTTAATTTGGTTTTAATATATATTTGGCGAATTTCAAATTTGCTCTAAATAAACAAAATACAATGCAACTGAGGACTCGTCCACTTTACGCCACTTGGCTTACATCGCAGAGCACTACCTGTGCCACACATTTCCGCCACGCTTGGAACAGTCCTTACAACGGTTGGCACAGCTCCGCCAAGCTTTATGTTATATTTAATTTGGTTTTAATATATATTTGCCGAATTTCAAATTTGCTCTAAATAAACAAAATACAATGCAACTGAGGACTCGTCCACTTTACGCCACTTGGATTACATCGAAGAGCACTACCTGTGCCTCACATTTCCGCCACGCTTGGAACAGTCCTTACAACGGTTGGCACAGCTCCGCCAACCTTTATGTTATATTTAATTTGGTTTTAATATATATTTGCCGAATTTCAAATTTGCTTTAAATAAATAAAATACAATGCAACTGAGGACTCGTCCACTTTACTCCACTTGGCTTACATCGCAGAGCACTAACCTGTGCCTACGGCAAGTTTACGGCATATTCTTACGAAAATGCCTCTTATTAAGTTGTTTTCCTTGTGTTTTCTATAGTTATACGAACTTTCTTGTGTTCTAATAACCGCACTAGTTACTAATAAACAAAAATATATTTGGAATAACCATAAAAAGCTGTTTCTTTGACTGAGTGATATCGATAGTTAGGCTCTTGTACTTTCGTTATTGACAAGCATCGTTATTTACTTACCATTCATTACTATGAAGAATTTGTTTTTTTTTTTAACTCCAACCAAATCATATAGAAAAATGTCTGTGGAAAACTGGTTAAGGGTTACTCAGTCACAAATTAGAACTTATATTTTCCTTATTATGGGTCACAATCTATTGGCAGACAGCCAACAAAGGGGCAGCAAACATTTTTTTCATGGTTTTTTCCCTATTCTACTCTCTTTCCTTTGGTTTCCTTATAATTACTTTTTATTCCCAAATTTCCAGGGGGCATGCCCCCTGACCCCCCCCCCCCTTACTGGCGCCCATGGGACAATGACAGCGCACTTTGTTGTAAGATTAAGCTATTTTGCATCACCATTATCACTTACTTGACTAAACAAATAACACCAGCTAAAAGCTTCCAAAATACCAAAAGAGAAGCGCATATAGCATTTACACTGAATGCACTTATACGCTGAAGGGGCGGCAGAGGGCAGACGGTAAGAAGCACGTACTCTTTGGGACGAAAAATCCTTTATACAAATATTTGAGTACACACCCTTCCTAGTAAATACCCCCCCCCCCAAAAAAAAAAAAAAAATATATATATATTCAATTTTGGACGCCAGTGTGGAATCAAATTCTGCTAAGACATGTCAAAAGTTTCCCCCCTTTCCTCTTCAAATGGGCTTGATTCCTTTTTCAATTTCCGAAGTAGTTATTTTCAGTAATTCATGAATATGTTAAAGATCCTTTTTCTTAGAACTACGTTACAAGTCTCTCCCCCAAATCCGGTTTGCTTGACACTATTCTATGAATTTCTGATAGAAATGGACTTTCTAGTGTTATTTACTGACAGACTTAGAGTAAAAACGAAATGGGAAGTTCAATGAAAAAACGCGATAACATCCCATTGAACTCATCTCGAGTCTTCCAGAAGCTAATCTAAATAAGATATTTTAAACTTTATTTATGCGTTTATTGTCAAAGAGATTTATGCTTCACATTACGCAATCACAAGAATAAAAATTTCCCAAAAAATTATAAATAGTAGCAAATATATAACAAAAACTCGGCACTTATGTATTAGCTGGTACACGCGAAAGATAGATGCTAAAGGAAACCTAGTCAAACGGGTATATGTCCATAGAGAAATTGATTGCAATGCGTGGTTTGTCATTCCGTTTACAATATTTCAACTATTGTTTAAAGGGGTTTAGGGGGAAAAAGGTAGGCCTACCTAGGTTAAGTTACGTATTTAATATACGCTATTCTCCCCCCCCCCCCTAATGTGCAAATATATAGCCCAAATTTGTTTCTAAACTATTATATTTTCATCATATTCTGTTTTATTTATTAGGATTAACCAAACTTGACTTCTCGCGCGTGTACCAGCAAATACATAAGTACCAAAAACCCTTTTCATCGAATACTGAAAAAAAGATCCTTCAACAGGGTCTGTTTTTTTTTTTTTTTTTTTTTTTTTTTTTTTTTTTTTTTTTTTTTTTTTTTTTTTTTTTTTTTTTTGTCAATCGACATTCAATAGCTCAATCATTATATTCGGCTGGTAGCACGGTTTCACAGACAACACTTTCTTTGAAGGTTCCACTTGAATGTAACCCTATTATAAAATACTGTAAATTTTGAACCAGCTTTTTCCACACAAAGTAAATGAAATTCACCTCTCTATCGATCGATCGTTATCCACCTCGGATAGCAGTATTCTCCATTTTAAGGAGGAATGTTGAGGGCTTACATTAGGGTCAAAGTAGGGCAATCTTTAGGTTTAACTTCCATCCAAACCCAACTACATATTTTTGTCTTCCACCTCCAATACTGACTGTTCTAAAACACAATTGAACAACGAATCTCTTTTTGCATTTTCTTTAGTGCTTGTTTAAACAATTTAGTATTTTACTATTTCAGTTTCTTTAGCGTTTGAATTCGTCAAATTTGATTTTGAGCGGTTCATTCGTCACAAAAAAAGAACTATTAATACCAGGATCGTATCTAGGACTTTTGCTCGGACGAGGGGGGGGGGCAAACAAAATCTTGCCACGGTATAAATTTAATGGTCAACCGTGGAGACCATACTTTGTACGAGTAGCGCAAAAATTTTGCGGGGTTCAAACTGCCCCCCCCCTGAATATGCCCTGATTAATTCTGATCAAGTTCTCTTTTGTGACACAAAATATCCTCTCACAGCTACATTGTTCCAAATATCAAAAGAAATTTTGACAAAATTCAACTTCACAAGTTCGATTTTCCGTAAGCAAGAGGGAAAGCAGTTTCAAAGCGGAGGGTCATTATTTTTCAGGGAAAAAAATGGAAAGAACTGTTAGTCATAGTTTATAGTCAAAATGACTTTTATGACAAAAACAATTCCCTCAAATCAACAAATCAGCTGTGGTTGCGTCAGAGCGCATTTCTGCGATTGCTGGAATTTTGATAAAATTCAACTTCAAAGTTCGATTTTTTCCTAGACTCGAAAGCAAGAGAAAAAGGACAGTTTTGAGACCCTTTGGGGTGTCAGCGAAAGGCAGGGGCGAATCTACAACATTTTCATTGGGGGTAGGGCCTCCCAAACGATGCCCCTGGCGAAAGGCTATTCTGCCGGTGCTATTGGCGTGGCTTTCAATCTTCAAAATGATAATATTTAAATAATATTTTCAAA
Organism: Artemia sinica; assembly: GCA_027921565.1. Lineage (NCBI taxonomy): Eukaryota > Metazoa > Arthropoda > Branchiopoda > Anostraca > Artemiidae > Artemia > Artemia sinica. The sequence continues at coordinate 38,375,101 of CM051276.1, forward strand.
ATATTGAAAATTGTCTGCCATTGAATTGAATTTACATATGTTCGTTCGGAGGGATTAGGGGGTTTTGAGCTAACTTTGCACTGAAATTTCGAGATTTTGAAGATTGTCCTTTTGATTTCCTAGTTTTCATTTATTTCACCTGTTTTCGTTTTTTTTTGGAATTTGGGCCATCCTGGAATGGATTTCCCATCCAGTCAAAAAGTTTTGTTTCTACAAACTTGGTTCTTATTTTTGGAATAAAAATTAAACTTTCAAAAAAAAAATCCAACTTTCAAAACTCAATTTTTTGGTCGAATTACCCAATCGGCTCTCCCATTCATTTTCCTGCATCTGTTAAATAAATGAGAATTCAATTAATTGACACAAGATTGGGTTAAGAGATTAAGCAAAAGTCCAACATTCCAGTCCATCAAAATCAGGAATTGGGGACGGACTACAATATCAGCTTAGTGAGTGTGCACGAATGCATTTTTCAAATTGCCTTAAATCATGACACAATCTTCAAGAGTGGAATGTAGTAATCAAGATCTTGACATTTTTTTCCAACTCCCTTTATGAAAATGCTTCATTTTCATAAAACAGCCTAGTGATAGAGTGACACTGCATATCGAAGTAACCACGCCATGCTCAAAACTAAGAGGCTAGATCTGACATATTTCATAATTTAACACAAGAATAAAAATAATGTTTTGAAGCTTTTTGAAACACAACTCATTTTAAGGTGGAGAGACACGAATGCCTAAATTCATCTTGGGGGTGATGCTGGTTAGAACTTGAAAAACGCTAAAATAGCCAAATGGAAAATAGGAAAATTATTAAAACATGAATTCTCGGAGAGAAGGGTTTTGAAGACACCTCTCCGTAGGTACTTAGGGGAATGAATAGGGGCGGATTCAAAATTTTCTCGTGGGATAACTCAAATAATAACATAAATCAAGAAAATTATAATTCGCAGCTGAATTACGTGGCTTCGCTTTGGTTTATAACATATAGATTTATATAGATTATATTTATATACATTCATATAGATTATAATATATAGGTATATAGATTTTTGCCAATAGACTTGAGCAAGAACTGCTGAGACTCTCTTTATCGAAATAATCATCAGTTTGCCCAACTTTCAGACACACATTTTTTTGGAAGGGGCGAAGGGATGTGAGAACCTCTGAAACACAGTTTATATAATTATCCAGTATGATCATTCCCTATCTCACCCATTATAAAAACCCGGACCGGGGTGCGAGTGCTCCAGAGAACGTAGAAACATAGGCGGCATCAGATCTTTTCACGGGTAGACAAGTCAGACGCGAAACAATCGGAAACAAGTGGAAACCCGCTATTACGAATAACGCACTTAGTAACCATTTCTCATTGATAGACGCAAACACACTGAGCCATAACTGCACGAAGAAGTGGGAGGAGCTTTTTGTTCGCACCGAGAACGAAGACCAGAAATGATCTGCGATAAGCTTACTGGATAATTATATAAACTGTGCTCTGAAACAACAAATTAGACGAACATATAGGACAACAGGAGGTTAATTAAAATCTGAAAAATTTCAGGGAAGGTTGAAGGAAAACTTCAACGTAAGTACCTCTCTAAGTGATTGAAGTGATTGTACCCGCGGAAGACTGTAACCACGAAACACTGATAAAAAAAAGAAGGTACTTTTCTATTATCCCAACCACACTCAAGAAGCGAAGTTATGTTAATCATAACGAAATATACCAAAATCTAATGAAAATACAATACTTAAGCAACAAAATTATGGAAAATAAAACAGAGAATTATGGAAAGCAGGCCACCCAGAACGCATTGTAACTTAATCTAACCAACTCTATGTATTAAATATGTAATCAGAATATAACTACAGAGTAGTTTATCTCACTCAGGATAGGCCAATTATAACCAAATACAGACAGAGAAACCGGTTTTACTCAGATCAAGAACTTGAGCGTGGTCGGGATAATAGACAAGCACAAAAAAAGATGAGTAACTCTAGCCCAGGGAGGTACGCAGGGGGGGGGGCTCCGGACCCGCCCCCCCCCCGAAATCTCACGATTTTTTTCATTTTCCCATAATTTTCTGATTTTTCTCACAGAATAATGGGTTTGAAGGATTTGGCCCCCCTCCAAAACAAATCCCCCCCCCCCGAAACAAATTCCTGCGTACGTGCCTGCTCTAGCCTATAGCTTTAAGGTCCCAGATTAGTCCTGAAACTTCCCCAGTCCTGTCTTTAAGGACATTTTATACTTTTTTCGAATAAGTCATTCAGGGAATCATCCCCGATGCCCAAGCTTTTACCCACGCTTAAACACATATTCAGGTTCATATGGCAACGAGTAAAATGTCCACGTTTCTGCTAAAGCACATCTAAGAATTAAGCGTGCGTGTGCGCGTTTGTGCGTCTGAGTGCAATGAAATTTTTCTTATTATTCCAAACAAAGTTTTTCTTACAAAAGTAAGAAGCAAAGTTGAAGTTAAAAACGAATAAATTTTATGGCTACGCAGATTAGGCAAAATTTATCCACAAAACTACCACAAATCAACTGACTCGTAACATTTTCCAATATCTTTAGAATTCTAAATCCTAGCACTTTACTGAAAACTCAAAATCAACTCCCGAAAGAAGCTGTTCCCATAAGAAAGCAGAGCAGAAAACTCACAAAATACAAGATTCATCAGTAAAATCCTCATCAAAGCAAATATTTGGATGTCCACGTTTCCTATTTTTATTCAAATCAGAATTAAAAAAATTCTAAACTAGCCGAAAAAAAAAACAAAAAACAAAAAAACACAGATAATACTCTGAAAACTGAATAAAAAAATTCTGCCCTCTTGCCCTACAAAAATCCTAAGTCCGTTTTTTTTATATTTTCATTGAAAATACCCTCTTTTTTAGTATTTTTCTTTGAAAAATCGAAATAAAAATTGCCCTCTAGATTTTGAAAAATACATTTAAGCGTGAGTCCCAAGCTCATTTCCCGAATAATCGTCAGTCAAAAGAGGTATAACATGTCTGTACAAAAAGGGACGGGAAAGGGGGGTGGGGTCCTCAAGTTACATACATTATCAATCCTTTAATCTTTGACAGTGAAATCTTCTCGGTTGAAAGCTTCTGTAGATGCAACATGAATGTATTCCATGGGTACAATTTTCCTTGTCATAGGTGCAATCTCCCGGCGGTAAAATTTTTCTTTTTTATTTATGTTTTTTTTCACCGCATGTCACATAAATGTAATTCCAGGGCAATTATTACAAAAAAAGAAAAAAACTGTGTCAACATTTTTAAAAGTTAATTCCAGGATACATATATTCAAACTGTATTCACATTATCAAATTTAAACCGCGTCCAAACAAAGGAAAAGAATCCGACGGACCAGAAATTGCAAAAAAAACTAATTTCCGTCAATAAAACTTGACAAGGTTTATAAATTTAAAATTCTTCTCAATTGAGTCGAGGCTGACATGATATAATGAATCTAAGGATAGGGAATGCGCACTCTTCTTGGTAAAATAATAAATCTGTAAAGTAAATCATTTCTGAGACCACACTGGATAAGCATGATAAAACGAGAAGAGCGTAGGATAATGAAGAAAACCGAGGTAAGTCACAGCCATTGGAAGAAGAGAAAAAAATATTTATTTCATGTCACCTCTTATCAGTTCCCAATCTTTTTTTATTTTGAACAGGGGCGCCAATTAGGGGGACAGGAAGGATTGCAATTGCCCCTCCCTAGACTTTGAAAAATACCTACTATTTCTAATTGATAGTTATTTCCTATTTTATCATGGCTAACATGTCGTTTTTGCCAACTGATCAAAATTACTGTCTAGACTTTAGTTAAACACATAAACAGAGAACAAAAAGTAAAAAATTATTAGAAAATAGAAAAAAAAATATTAGAAAAAATAGAAAAATTGTTAGAAAAAAGGAAATTTTATTAGAAAAAAGAGAAAATTTTATTAGAAAAAAAAGAAAAATTTATCAGAAAAAGAGAAAAATTTATTAGAAAAAAGAGAAAAATTCATTAGAAAATAAGGTAAAATTTATTAGATAAAAGAGAAAAATAAATATTTCGGCCTAGAACTCCACTCGGTCAACATCGGCACATGCAGAAAAAATATAGATAATGACCAAATAAAAACCGATCTTAAAAAAATCGAAGAGACCCCTTCTCAAGCAACGGTAAGAAGGAAATTTAAAGATATTTTCAAAATTATTTTTCACCTTATATTTAATTTATTTTAAATAATAAGGGGAGGGGGAAAAACTTGAAAAACAAAACTTTTGCGCTTGAAAGCTCTGAGGGGCATCACTTTGGTTGCTTTATTAACATTATCATATCTTTTTTAAAAAAAAAAACTAATACAGATTATTTTTTACAAAATGAATTATTTTCAAACTTAGTTTTGTTAACTTTACTCCGTCCAGCATCAATCTACGTCTAAATGTAACCTCTGCTATCTCAGGGTTTTCTTTATAGCCTCCAGCCCTGCAAAAGGTACATCTAACACTAACTGCTATGCTTCCAAGCCTGTATATGATTCGGCGTCCTTGATTTCATTTCTAAGGAGTGCACGTGAGGATCATAGTATCCCACTCCCTTGAAAAGAGTAATGGAGCCGCGTTTCATTCACGTGTAATAGTTCAACTATAAAGTTGCGATCATGCAAAAAGATCATGTGCAAAGCGCACTACCAAGCCGACCTCCTATGCTTCCTTTGCTGTTTCATTCCACATTATTGATTCCATTTCTCTTTGTGTACAGGTGAGCATTGTAATATCTCACCCCTTGAGCGTTAGAGTCACGGTTCATTCACGTGCAATGGTTCAACCACGACGGTTGAGATCATGCACATGAGATCATCCGCAAAACGTACATCCAACCCTGCCTCTATGCTTCTAAGCCTGTATATGATTCCACATTCTTGGTTCCATTTATCTGATGCACACGTGAGTACTCCAATGTCACTCCCCTTGACACGAGTAATGGAGCCAGGTTTCATTCACGAGTAATGGTTCAACTGTGACAATTGAGATCATGTCCGAAACGTAGGCTATATTCAAGCCTGTCTTCTATGCTTCCTTCTTTTTTTTATACTACATTCATGGTTACATTTCTCCGGTGTACATATGAATATTGTAGCATCCCACCTCTTCACATGAGCAATGGAGGCACGGTTCATTCACGTTTAATGGTTCAACCAGTAAAACAGAGATAGTGTAAATGAGATTATGTCCAAAACATGGTACTGTCTCCTACTCTTCCTTTTCGTTTTTATTCCACGTTCCTGGTTCCGTTCCTCTGGTGTACGATGTGAATAATAGAGTTCATGCCTCTTGATATGAGCAATAGAGGCGCGTTTCATTCTCGTGCAAGTGGTTCAACCAGAACAACTGAGATCATGTGCAAAATGTAATCCTGTATGTTATGCTTTGATTTCCTTTTTATTCCACATTCTTAGCTCCCTTTCTCTGGTTTACTCTCGAGTATTGTAGCATCCCGGATCCTCGACAGCAGCAATGGAGCCGCGTTTCATTCACGTGTAATGGTTCACCAGGACACTTGAGGTCATGTACAAAATATATCCCTGCCTCCTATACTTCCTTTTCTTTTTTGTTCCACATTCTTGGTTCCACTTCCCTGGGTACTCGAGTATTGACGTATCCCAACCCTTGACACGAGTAATGGAGCCGCGTTTCATTTACGTGTAACGGTTCACCAGGACACTTGAGATCATGTGCAAAATGTATCCCAGCCCCCTATGCTTTCTTTTCTTTTTTATTCCACATTCTTGGTTCCACTTCTCCGGGTACACGTGAGTATTGAAGTATCCAACCCCTTGACTTGAGTAATGGAGCCGCGTTTCATTTACGTGTAACGGTTCACCAGGACACTTGAGATCATGTGCAAAATGTATCCCTGCCCCCTATGCTTTTTTTCTTTTTTATTACACATTCTTGGTTCCACTTCTCCGGGTACTCGTGAGTATTGAAGTATCCAACCCCTTGACTTGAGTAATGGAGCCGCGTTTCATTTACGTGTAATTGTTCACCAGGACACTTGAGATCATGTGTAAAATGTATCCCTGCTTCCTATGCTTTCTTTTCTTTTTATTCCATATTCTTGGCTCCACTTCCCTAGGTACTCATGAGTATTGGAGTATCCAATCCCTTGGCACGAGTAATGGAGCCGTGTTTCATTCACGTGTAGTGGTTTACCAGGACACTTGAGATCATGTACAAAATGTATCCCTGCTTCCTATACTTCCTTTTCTTTTTTGTTCCACATTCTTGGTTCCACTTCCCTGGGTACTCGAGTATTGACGTATCCCAACCCTTGACACGAGTGATGGAGCCGCGTTTCATTTACGTGTAACGGTTCACCAGGACACTTGAGATCATGTGCAAAATATATCCCTGCCCCCTATGCTTTCTTTTCTTTTTTATTCCACATTCTTGGTTCCACTCCTCCGGGTACACGTGAGTATTGAAGTATCCAACCCCTTGACTTGAGTAATGGAGCCGCGTTTCATTTACGTGTAACGGTTCACCAGGACACTTGAGATCATGTGCGAAATGTATCCCTGCCCCCTATGCTTTTTTTCTTTTTTATTACACATTCTTGGTTCCACTTCTCCGGGTACTCGTGAGTATTGAAGTATCCAACCCCTTGACTTGAGTAATGGAGCCGCGTTTCATTTACGTGTAATGGTTCACCAGGACACTTGAGATCATGTGTAAAATGTATCCCTGCTTCCTATGCTTTCTTTTCTTTTTATTCCATATTCTTGGCTCCACTTCCCTAGGTACTCATGAGTATTGAAGTATCCAATCCCTTGGCAGGAGTAATGGAGCCGTGTTTCATTCACGAGTAATGGTTCACCAGGACACTTGAGATCATGTGCAAAATGTATCCCTGCCCCCTATGCTTTTTTTCTTTTTTATTACACATTCTTGGTTCCACTTCTCCGGGTACTCGTGAGTGTTGAAGTATCCAACCCCTTGACTTGAGTAATGGAGCCGCGTTTCATTTACGTGTAATGGTTCACCAGGACACTTGAGATCATGTGTAAAATGTATCCCTGCTTCCTATGCTTTATTTTCTTTTTATTCCATATTCTTGGCTCCACTTCCTTAGGTACTCATGAGTATTGAAGTATCCAATCCCTTGGCATGAGTAATGGAGCCGTGTTTCATTCACATGTAATGGTTCACCAGGACACTTGAGATCATGTGCGAAATGTATCCCTGCCCCCTATGCTTTTTTTCTTTTTTATTACACATTCTTGGTTCCACTTCTCCGGGTACTCGTGAGTATTGAAGTATCCAACCCCTTGACTTGAGTAATGGAGCCGCGTTTCATTTACGTGTAATGGTTCACCAGGACACTTGAGATCATGTGTAAAATGTATCCCTGCTTCCTATGCTTTCTTTTCTTTTTATTCCATATTCTTGGTTCCACTTCCCTAGGTACTCATGAGTATTGGAGTATCCAATCCCTTGGCACGAGTAATGGAGCCGTGTTTCATTCACGTGTAATGGTTCACCAGGACACTTGAGATCATGTGCAAAATGTATCCCTGCTTCCTATGCTTTCTTTTCTTTTTATTCCATATTCTTGGTTCCACTTCCCTAGGTACTCATGAGTATTGGAGTATCCAATCCCTTGGCATGAGTAATGGAGCCGTGTTTCATTCACGTGTAATGGTTCACCAGGACACTTGAGATCATGTGCAAAATGTATCCCTGCTTCCTATGCTTTCTTTTCTTTTTATTCCATATTCTTGGTTCCACTTCCCTAGGTACTCATGAGTATTGGAGTATCCAATCCCTTGGCATGAGTAATGGAGCCGTGTTTCATTCACGTGTAATGGTTCAACCAGGACAATTGAGATCATTACCGATCGTAAATCACAGCATGATGTGAAAATTTCCCTTTTTTAAAATGTTATTGTTACAATCTTTTTTTTATTTTTATGAATAACGATAATTGATCTGGTTGTGGTTTCATGGAAAGAGTGAAAATCTTGTTGGAAAAAAAGTACCCAAATAAATAATGTTTCCATTATTGTTCATAGCTACCCACGCTTAGAGTTATGCCTAATAAATCTAATTTTTTCCTTACTTTAATATACAATCATCTTTCAACAAGAAAAGAAGCCCTGCCTCACCTAGCAAGCCGTTAGGGAAAATGTTGAATAAAAATAAATTTAGCTTTAAAGAAAATTTTGAGAAATGAGCGTTTTTTACTATTTAGTATTGACACAGTAATCATAGGAGAAATTTTCTTAGAAGAATCAAAAAGCGAGGCTTGCTATTTAATATGGTCGCGATAGTAACGAACCAAGAGAAGGTAAACACTATCAGCATTGTAGCGCTACCTTCGTAAAGAGCCATGTGCCTTCCATGGTTTTATATAGAATAGTCGAAATGTTCAATAAATATTTCTTCAGGGATATTTTGCTTCAGTTTTTGTTATGTTTATTGTTGATGAATAAGCCCTTCCTTATTAAAAAGAAAAGAAAAAAGATAACATCTCCCCCCCCCCATCCATTGGGGAATGGTCCGTAAATCATGCAAATTGGCGACTGATTACAGACAAGTTAATAATGAAAAAGAGGGGCTTGTTTAACTTTGGTTATCCAGTGCTCGGAACTTTTAAAAATCATTCCCTGGGACAAAAGAACATCGTATTCCGTTTTGGGAGCGGATTAGAGGCCAGAATCTGTAGCCCTGATCAGTTTGAAAATTACAGCCTTAAGTCCTTGGGCCAGAACGAGCCCAACGTACAAAAGAACCGTGCCCCGTGTCTCGGGGCACGACCCCCCTCCCCCCCAAAAAATGGGGCCTGGATAAGGGATAAAAAGCTTTTTCCTGATCGACTCGAACCTTATATCCTTAAGTCCTTGGGCAAAAGAGACTGCGACGTAGAAGGAAACATAGAACGAATATTGATTACTCCCAAAATTGGGGCAAGGACCTGGCAAAGGGCCAAAAATTTTCTACCGGCCACTTCATCTGCAATAGGTGGTCCTGTAAACTTGAGAAGTGGCTCATCAAATTGGGAATAAAAAGTTCTAGTGCCTATTTTAAGAGCCCAGTGATTGAATGATAACTGGTCCTCTTCCCTGTCCTATTCTGCTATCCGGCCCATGCAGCCCTAATAATATCAGATAAGAAATTGTGATAGCCATTTCGTCAACGTCGAATGGTCTAAATAAAAAGCATCCACCGTTCACATCACTCCCACATAATCCGGGACAGTGGCCCTAAATAAATCAAATTACCCCTTGCTCACAGATAGATTTTAGAAGATAAGGCCGCCTTGTTTGGTCTCGTTTTCCGATCAGTTAAAGGCTACTAGGGTTCTTTCACTAGGTCAAAAACACCCAGAGTATCGCAATTGTATACTCTGGAAACGACACGCGTACCTGAGAAAATTAAAAGACGCTGTGCGTATCCGAATTTCAAATTATTAGCAATATCCCGAGAATTGTTAAAGGAGCTTAAGATCAAACTGCCAGGGAGTATTGAAGGTGGATGAGCGGATGTTGAATTATGGCATAGGTTGGGAAGGTAGAGCCAAAGCCAGGAACGACTTCGGAGGTAGGCTTGAAACTTTCATGGATTTGGTGTTTGTGGATCAAAGAGGATCTCAAGCTTTGACTTGGGCAAGGGGTCAGAGGTAAATTCAAAACATCATGCGTATCCAGACGGGTGGCTGGCGTTTACCCCCCCCCCCCCGCGGAAAATACCCGCCGGTAAATACCCTTCCCCCGGAAAATACCCACCGTGGAAAATAAGGCTTTACAAATTTGAGAATTTTATTTAAGTTCTTTTTTATTTCTGTAGGGGGAAGGAATTTTGGTACTTGTGTATTATGCGCCACTCACTCAAGTTTACTCTGTGTAAAACTCGAGAACAAACCGGTTGCTTCGTTAATTTTATTCATCTTAGCATGAGACAAGACAAAGACAAGTGACAGAATAGATGGGATATATATAATTTGGGCTATATATTTGCACATAAGGGGGGGGGGTAGAGTATTTGGACAGTTTGAAGTCAGAAAACAATTCCTTCTAGGTATGGCCACTAAAAAATTACAGAAGAATAGCGAGGTATCTGGAAATTTTGCTAGCTAAAAAAAAAAAAAAATCATTTAAGTGTTTTTTCCAAGTGTTAAGTGTTTTTTTTTCAATGACCGATTTTCCAAGTATTAAGTACTATTACTTATTAGGTTAAAGTACTGTTTAATTTAAGTGTTTTATGATGATCGCTGATCAAAGTTTATGTTATTTGTGCCTTTCATTTATGTTATTTTACTATGTTCTGATCGCTGATCAAAGTTTATGTTATTTGTGCCTTTCATTTATGTTATTTTACTACGTTCATGGCCGTATATTTGGCTTTAAAATACACTTCTCTATCTATCTATCTAATAAGCATAATAATTTTTACCAAACACATTTTGCATGCAGACCCGCTATACTTTACCCCCCCCCCCCCTAATATGCAAATGCATAGCCCAAATTTATTTCAGTAAGGAAAAAAACTGGTGTGTTCTCGAAATTTACACAGCGTAAACTTGAGTGAGTGACGCATAATACACCAGTACCAAAATTCGTTCCCCCTACGGAAAAAAAAAAACTCAAATAAAATTCTCAAATTTGGAAAGCCTTAATTTCCAGGGGGGTAATTTCCGCAGGGGTATTTTCCACGGGGGGGGGGGTTCCGGGGGGGTATTTTCCAGGGGGGGGGGGTAAACACCTAGAACCATCCAGACGACCAAAATAGCACATCTGCAATATCTTAGAGGCAGGAACGGCTTAGAGACTGCAGTTGAAACTCACGTATTGGGGGGAGGCAATGGGAATCGAAATTTAGTATTCGAGGGTGGAGTAGCTATCTCCAATTCACCTAAACGTTTTTGCATATTTTGAGTATGAGTCGGTTATTTATTGTAATGTTCTGTTCATTTTTGGTTTCATTTAGGCTATTTATTGATGGTGATTTATGGTAGTTTTACGCTTGGAAAATTATTTGAAGTTATTTTTGCTCATCCTTAGTTAATATAGTCCCAGTTTTCTTTGAAAAACTCCTTGCATATCATTTTTTTTTAAAATTAATTTCAAAACAGGAGCATTTATTCCAGCAATTGTCATGCTTTTTAAAAATACCAGCAGCAACAATTCAAGAGGCAGTATGTTATAAGACATAAATTCGTACAGGAAACAAGAAAATTAAAAAGTGAGCTTACTGTTAGTTAATTTTATCAGTTAATTGTAAAGTGCAAAAATCACTCATTACTTACAGTTCGCTACCACGAACTATTTGAAAAATAAGTTATAATCTCATTAAGACAAGTAAAATGAGTTGATTTCTGAAAACTCTGTAGATGGACCTTAATTGACTTTAAGCGTTTTATTTAATTTCTGAACGTTTTTTAATTAATGCAACTTTGATTTTGGCTCACCGTACATGAATAATTAAAACGAAATTTACATATTTTTTTTTTGGGGGGGGGGGGGCTAAATGGCTTTCTCGAAATTTTGTTCTGGCATAACTTACGAATTAACTTACGTAAGGATCTTGTATATTCGTATATTTTTATTACGTATATTAGGGATTTGGCCCCCTAGTCAATACCTCGCTCTTTACACTAACATTCAAATTTTGTTCCAATTCTTTAAGAATGACCCCTTAATCACAAAGGCCGGTAATTAGAATAAATAGCTGATGAAAGCACAAAAAAAAACTTTAGCGTAAAGAGCGAGATAATGACTAGGGGGCAAACACAATCATATACGTAATAATTTCTGTCCGTCTTAAGTTTTGATGTTGCTCCTTACTTTCAGTTGAAAAGATAGTTTTTTTTTAATTTAATTTCTGATCGCTTTTTAAATAATGCTAAGAAATCCGGCACCCCTTTCACAGCAATGTCCCTTCCCCCATGAAAACTTCCTCCATGGAAAGATCCTCCCAAGTAACCCCCGAACCAACCCAACCCCCCAAATACCAGAAAAAATTCCCCAACTACCAGAAAAATCCCCCCTGAAAACTTCTGTATACTTCCCAATAACCAATAATATATGTAAACATTGGCCAAAGTTCATAACTTGCAGACCTTCCCCCGGGGACTGTGGGGGATTCAGTCATCCTCAAAGACATAGTTATTGTATTTCTAGACCATGCTGAACAAAATGGCTATCCCAAAATTTTAATCGGGTGACATAGGACTACTGGGTCGATAAAATCACCCCTAAAAAAAAAAAAAAAAAAAAAAAAAAAAAAAAAAAAAAAAAAAAAAAAAAAAAAAAAAAAAAAAAACGCATCCGTGATCTTTCTTCTGGCAAAAAATACAAAATTCCATATTTTTGCAGATAGGAGCTCGAAACTTCTATAGTAGGATTCTCTGACACGCTGAATTTGACGGTGTGATTTTATAAGTTCTATGCTTTAAGGTGTTTTCTCCTTTTTTCGAAAATAAAGCAAATTTTTTTCAGGTTTTTGCGTAATTTTTGCGTAACTTTTGATGGGTAAGACTAAACTTGATGAAACTTATCTATTTGAAATCAGCATAAAAATCTGATTCTTTTGAAGTATCTATTGATATCAAAATTCAGTTTTTTAGAGTTTCGGTTATTATTCAGCGGGGTCGCTCCTTACTCACAGTGCATTCCAATAGTTTCCAAAAATAGTAAACTTAATTGGAAATAAAAAATGAAAATTGCGTTTCGGCGTCGTTTTTAACAGCTATAAAAAAAACTATCAAAAAATTATCAAAAAGGCTAAAATAATGACTAAAAATAGATATACAAGGAAAGAAAGAACAAAAACTGCGTTTCAGTCATTTTTCAACAGCTATTAGCAAGTAGTTTACATGTTCATCCTTTGCGTGTTTGGCTTCAATAATCCAAATCTTAAAAACAAAATTACCACCTACCATATTTTCTTTTTTTTGACATAATAAATCCAACCGGTATATAATTCAATATATTTAATAAAAGTATATAAGGTACTAAAAACGCAATTCAAGGCGTTTTAGATATAGATCTGTAAACCACCAAATAGGATATTATCTGCCAGAGTTGTCATTCTGGAGAACATTTCAATTGCTTTTTAATTTATATTGTCAGGTTATGTTGCATGTAATGTTCTTTTTAATAGGCACTTTGGCATAAAGCAGAAGAAAAAAGGTAATGGCGACTACTGTATTTTACTAAAACCAGTATTGGTATGATATAACCCCGACCACTCAAGTTGTTCATTCATTGACGCATTGTAATCGACCGTTTTTTTTTTTTCGTTAAATTCTTTCAGCTTAGCGTGAGACAAGACAAAGAGAAGTGACAGAATAGATGGAAAATATATAATTTGGGCTATATATTTGCACATTTGGGGTGGGGGTAAAGTATTTGGACAGTGTGAAGTTAGAAAACAATTCTTACTACATAATATGCAGAATAATTGTACCTAAAACATTAGGCATGCAGACCCTACCCGCTATACTTTACCCCCACCTCCACCCCCAATGTGCAAATATATAGCCCAAATATGTTTCAAAAGTATTATATTTTTATCATACTTAGGTATATTTCATTAGGATTGAGCGTCAGAGAAACAGGTTCTACTTAGATGAAGAATATTAAGTCGCACTGTAAAAAAAAAAAAAAAAAAAAAAGATTTCCAACAAAATGTTTTGCTCGAATTCAAACAAGTCAAAAAAAATGCATTTTTTCTGTTCAAATTGTAACCTGCTTATTGAATTCAAACAAGCCAAAAGTAAAATCCAATTTTACTGTTGGAATTGTGACTTGCTTGTTGAATTCCAACAAATTATAGAAATTATTAAGATTTATGTACTTTTCAGTAAAAAAAAAAATATTTTTCGACAGCAAATAGGTTATATTAATAAAAATGGGTTGGACTTCAACAGTAGACTGAAATTTCCTGAATATCATATTGAATTTGACTATTGACTTACTTGACTTAAGGCTCCTACCGAGAGTTCGGCGTAGAGAACGATGAGACTAGGCGCCTCCAGGTTGATCTATCGCTTGCCAGGATCACAGCTTCTTCCACCGGGATGTGGGCTTGGGTGAGGAATTCATCGGCTTTGTCTTTCCACCTAGTGGGTGGGCGTCCTCTGGGTCACTTCTATCCGTGTAGGGTGGGGTCGAAGTCGAATGCGACCCGTGCTGGGGCGTCGCGTGGCATGTGAAGGAGGTGGCCGTACCACCGAACAGTACGCTGGGCGAGCTGCGTCGAGAAAGGAGTTTGAGCCGTACGTGACAGGAGAGTCTGGTTGCTAACGAAGTCAGTCCAGTGAAGTCTTTCGATTCTTCGGAGATGTGTCGTCTGAGCGACATCGACGGCGCTGAGGATAGATTTTGTAGCTGGCCACGTCTCCGCTCCATACAGCAGGACGGTGCTGACTGACGTATTGTAAATGCGCATTTTGGTAAAGCGGCTTATGTTTTACTTTCGCCAGATGCTGCTAAGCCTCCCAAAAAGTGCTGAAGCTTTGGCAATTCGAGATGTAAGCTCTTTTGTGATCAAGCCATCATTCGACAGAATAGATCCCAGGTAAGTGAAGTCTTCAACCACATCTACTCGGTTGCTTCCGATGTTGACTTTCTTTACAGTAGAACGAGACGTGGGGGCTCAATGAGCATAACTTTGGTTTTCTGCCAGTTGATCTTCAGTCCAACTTTCGAGGCTTCTTCTGAGAGCACCTGGAGAGCTTTGGGGATCTTTTCGACGCTGCTCGCAACTAGCGCTATGTCGTCGGCGAAGTCAGCATCAGAGGGTAGCCGGTCTCCGAACTGAAGGCGATTCGTCGTGCTGGTCACAACATGGTCTGTGACGTATTTGAAGAGCTCGGGAGCGGCGGCGCAACCATGCCGGACGCCAGCCTTCACCGAGAATGTGGGACTGCGTCTTCCATTGACTTGCACGCAGCTCTCCGTATCGTCATACAGCTTTCCAAAAAGAGATCAATATTTCTGGGGTAGGCCCGTAGTTCTCGGTATTAGCCAAAGTGAACGGCGATCAACAGAATCGAAGGCAGCCTTAAAGTAAACGAATGCGATGTACGCTTTTTGATGGAACTCTCGCGTCTTCTCGATCAACTGGCGCATTGTGAAAATTTGCTCCGTCGTCAACCTGCGGTTTGCTGGACTCTTCTCTTTCAACGAGAAAAAGTGGAGCACCTGTCCAGGAGTGACACGGCGAAGAGTTTACCAGGAACGGAGAGAAGCGTGATCCCACGATAGTTGGAGCAGATTTGACGGCTGCCGTTGGGTTTCCAGAGCGGAAACGCATTTCCATATGATGCCAGCACGCCAGTCGTTCGATATGCTTTCCGCCGTCCATACAGCTGTGAAGATTAGCTGGAGCCACAGAATCATCACTGCACGCCCGTACTTGAGGAGTTCTGCAGAAATACCACAGACGCAAGGGGCTCGATTGTTATTCAACCGTTTTACAGCATGTCGAATCTCGGAGGTGGTAAACGGTTGCGATACGAAGTCGGAAGTAACCTAGGGTGTGGCCATGGCAGCTTAAGTCAGATCTGGGTCGGGATGAGCAACTGCCTCGGCGTTCAGAAGCGCTGAGAAGTGACAGCTCCAGATGGAGAGTTGGCCTGCATCGTCATCCAGCATGCTGCCGTCAGCAGACAAAACACGGCTCACGGTGGAAGTCTCCCCTTCCGTCAGCTCGCGGAGGTGTTTGTACAGGGAGCAGGTGTCTCCTTTCTTTGCAGCATCTTCAAGATCACTGGCTTTCTTGTCGACAAATATCTTCCTATCTTTGTGCAGTAGGCTATTGCACAGGCCATTGAGTACACTGGCATATTCTTTGCTAAGCGAGCCTTCGGGCGCAGCTTGATCACGGACAGAGTCTCCTGGGATATCCAGGGTTTATGCTTGTGTCTGCTGTTGCCAATGGTATTGCCAGCAGAATCGAGTATAATATCTTTGAAAGACTTCAATGCTCGTTCAGGATCGTCCAGAACTCGCAGGCAGCTAAACCGGTTAGGGATATCGACAGCATACTCCTGTTGCACCTCAGATGTAGCCAGACTACTCAGACTGAACTTGGGAGGCCGTCTTTCTTGTCGTTGCGCTCCCAGGCGTAGCCTCAGCGTGGCGACTACCATCCTATGGTCTGTGTTTTCAAGCTCGGCTGACCTATAAGTCCGACAAAGACTTCACACAATACTTTTGGTAATAGGCTACTCACGAAGAAAAAAGACTCCTTGCCTTTAGTCAAGGTTTTATCAGGGAGGAGGTCAAACCAAAGGATTCTCAAATCCATTTGCTATTAATTTACTAAGAATCACAATCTTATTGCTACTTTTTTTGTATATATTAGAAAAGTAGTTTTTTTTTCTTTTCCTTTTTTGTTAATTTTTCAATAGTATTTGTATCTTCCCTCGCTATTGCTACTTTTTTTGTATATATTAGAAAAGTAGTTTTTTTTTCTTTTCCTTTTTTGTTAATTTTTCAATAGTATTTGTATCTTCCCTCGCTATCCAAGCCATGGAGCCTAATCTTGTCATAACTGCAACCTAGTAAATATCGAAGCATGGCTCACAGTGAACGAAGGTTTGAAAAAGCATTTTGCAAAACACTGTCTAGTGAAAAATATTTCCCAGTTGATCCTATTTCAGAAATAGTAACTAATATAATGCAGGTTGTGAAGATTTTCATAATAAATTGAATAAAGACAAATTTTTCCCCTGAAAGTAAGGAGCAACATTAAAACTTTAAACTTACAGAAATTATTACGTATATGATGGGGGTTGCCCTCTTCTTAATACCTCGCTCATTACGCTAGAGATGAATTTTTTTCAAATTATTTAAGAATGACTCCTTAAACACAAGGGCCGTTTAAATAGAATAAGAAGCTTTTTTAAAAGTTCTTAAAAAAAACTTGGCATAAAAAGCGGTATTCATTTCTTAATTTTTCAAATGTAAAAATACCGTTGCTATTTTACACGTGGGAAAAATTTTCCACAGGGGGAGGGGAGGATCCGCAGGGGTGGGAATTTTTCAAATACTTTAACATTTCAAAATATGATCTTTATTTATACGCGGGGAGGAATTTTCAACGGGGGGTTTTTCCGCGGGGGGATCCCCGCGATGGATGAGTTTTCCGCCATGGGGAGATTTTTCTACTGAGATTACAGTAACAGGCTAAAGGTAAGCTAGTTACATATAAAATATCACAATCACATGTTTAGTAGCACAAAGGCAAAAGGAGTGTCGGACATACAATAGGAGCAATATTTGCCCATTCTTCCCCAGCAGAGTTTTGAAATCACAACCTCAAAATTCATTGCCGGCATTTCAGATAGAAGAGAATTTTTATGTTAAACTTTTATTTTAAGTTAAACTTAAGCATTAAGAGCTGTGGGTTGAGAGGGTGGGTAGCTAACCTCCTATTTACAGTAGCCCTATTTAATTTAGGGCTATTTAATAAGTAGCCCTATTACAGTAGTCCTATTTAATAACGGACAAAAAATAGATATAGAAAAGGATTTTTTCCAAATGAAAGTGAAGAGTGACATTAGAGCATCAAACGAACTGAAATTTTCCTATATATAGGGGGCTGCCGTCACTATAAACTCCAGCTCTTTACGTCAATTTTAGCTTATGATTTATTGGCATTATAATTAGCATCTATAGCATCTCGAAACTTCAGCTTAGAATAGTTTATGTCCCTTCTAATTTCAACTTTGCCCGTTAATTTCACATGACAAAAAAACAACACTTTTTTAACATTTACAGCTTGAAAGCATTAAATAAAGGTTTCAGTGGGGCAAGAACTCGTCCAGGGGAAGTGGTAAGGAGGTTTGAACCCCCCGCCCCGCCGAAATATTGGTTCGACTCGTAAAAGTAACTGAAATGAGTATAATCAGCTTTTAAATGCATTTCTGAACCCCCCCCCCCTCCTGAACAATATCTTGAATACCACCATGCAGTGGAGTAATAGAAGAGTTTGTTGACAGAGGAACTAAGTATTAGAAGAAGCAAGAACATAAAGTCCAAAAAATTCGAAGCCATCATTATTGGTTAGAAGATTACAAAAGAAAAATCCAAACGAAGATGAATGCGTGGACAGGATCAAATTGCCCTCAGGGCGGTTGGATTACTAGTGCTGAGTAAGTCGCTGCTTACCTTTTTTGACATTAAAGAAATATTTCATTTCAAAAAAGTGTTCTCGGTGCTTCTTATGTAAATCATCAATAGGGCTTTTCTAAGGTAGGTTATATAAGGGATTATTAATCATTAATAGGGATTATGTAAGTTTCATTGGTATCATGGCTGTAGAGATGGCTAAAACCTAGTAAAGAACAATTATAGGCAGCGCGCTAGCGCTGCCTAAGTAAAGAAAGATGTGGGCACAATATTTTTTTTTTCTCCATACCCGGGCACTTCGTATCGAAGGAGTTGTCGTAGAAACTTCGAAAGGGCTCATTCGATTGGAAATTGGAGTGGGTAGAGCCCTTTTTAATAGCGCGAAAGTAATTGGAGAGCAACTAGCCGCCCCCCACGCCCATCATTCCCCCAAACACATCCAATCAAAATTTTGAGATAGCCATTTTGTTCAGCGCAGTTGATTTCCAGATAGAAAATATGTTTTTGAGGAGGACACTCCCCCACAACCCTCAGGGCAAGGGTTTTAAGTTATGCCCTGGGGCATATAAGATTTTTTTTATAGATGGCGTTGTCGTAGAAACTTCAAAACAGGCTAATTCGATTGGAAATTCGAAGGGCTAGTACCCTTTTTAATAGTCGAAAGAGATTGGAGGACAACTAGCCCCCCCCCCAGGGATCATTAATCATTAATAGGGATTATGTAAGTTTCATGGGTATCATGGCTGTAGAGATGGCTAAAACCTAGTAAAGAACAATTATAGGCAGCGCGCTAGCGCTGCCTAAGTAAAGAACGATGTGGGCACAATGTTTTTTTTTCTCCATACCCGGGCACGTATCGAAGGAGTTGTCGTAGAAACTTCGAAAAGGGCTCATTCGATTGGAAATTGGAGTGGGTAGTGCCCTTTTTAATAGCGCGAAAGTGATTGGAGAGCAGCTAGCCGCCCCCCACACCCATCATTCCCTCAAACACATCCAATCAAAATTTTGAGATAGCCATTTTGTTCAGCGTAGTTGATTTCCAGATAGAAAAGATGTTTTTGAGGAGGACACTCCCCCACAACCCTCAGGGCAAGGGTTTTAAGTTATGCCCTGGGGCATATAAGTTTTTTTCTAGATGGCGTTTTCGTAGAAACTTCAAAACAGGCTAATTCGACTGGAAATTCGAAGGGCTAGTACCCTTTTTAATAGTCGAAAGAGATTGGAGGACAACTAGCCCCCCCCCAAGCCCATCATTCCCCCAAACATATCCAATCAAAATTTTGAGATATCCATTTTGTTCAGCGTAATTGATTTCCAAATAGAAAATATATTTTTGAGAAGGACAATCCCCCACAACCCTCAGGGCAAGGGTTTTCAGTTATGCCCTGGGGGCATATAAGGTTTTTATAGAAGGCGTTGTCGTAGAAACTTCAAAAAGGGCTCATTCGATTGCAAATTGGAATGGCTAGTGCCCTTTTTAATAGGCAAAAGTGATTGGAGGGCAACTAGCCACCCCCTTCCACGCCCACCATTTCCCCAAACACATCCAATCAAAATTTTGAGATAGCCATTTTGTTCATCGTAGTTGATTTCCAGATAGAAATTATGTTTTTGAGGAGGACACTCCCCCAGAGCCCTAAGGGCAAGGGTTTTAAGTTATGCCCTGGGAGCATATAAGGTTTTTAAAGAAGGCATTGTCGTAGAAACTTCAAGAAAAGCTCATCTCGATTGGAAATTCAAAGGGCTAGTGCCCTTTTTAATAGTCGAAAGTGATTGGAGGGCAACTAGCCCCCCCCCCCCAGGCCCATCATTCCCCCAAACACATCCAATCAAAATTTTGAGATAGCCATTTTGTTCAGCGTAGTTGATTTCCAGATAGAAAATATGTTTTTGAGGAGGACACTCCCCCAAAACCCTCAGGGCAAGGGTTTTAAGTTATGCCCTGGGGGCATTTAAGTTTTTTTTATAGATGGCGTTGTCGTAGAAACTTCAAAACAGGCTAATTCGATTGGAAATTCGAAGGGCTAGTACCCTTTTTAATAGTCGAAAGAGATTGGAGGACAACTAGCCCCCCCCCCCAGGGATTATTAATCATTAATAGGGATTATGTAAGTTTCATTGGTATCATGGCTGTAGAGATGGCTAAAACCTAGTAAAGAACAATTATAGGCAGCGCGCTAGCGCTGCCTAAGTAAAGAACGATGTGGGCACAATGTTTTTTTTTTTCTCCATACCCGGGCACTTCGTATCGAAGGAGTTGTCATAGAAACTTCGAAAAGGGCTCATTTGATTGGAAATTGGAGTGGTTAGTGCCATTTTTAATAGCGCGAAAGTGATTGGAGAGCAACTAGCCGCCCCCCACACCCATCATTCCCCCAAACACATCCAATCAAAATTTTGAGATAGCCATTTTGTTCAGCGTAGTTGATTTCCAGATAGAAAATATGTTTTTGAGGAGGACACTCCCCCACAACCCTCAGGGCAAGGGTTTTAAGTTATGCCCTGGGGGCATATAAGTTTTTATAGATGGCGTTGTCGTAGAAACTTCAAAACAGGCTAATTCGACTGGAAATTCGAAGGGCTAGTACCCTTTTTAATAGTCGAAAGAGATTGGAGGACAACTAGCCCCCCCCAAGCCCATCATTCCCCAAACATATCCAATCAAAATTTTGAGATAGCCATTTTGTTCAGCGTAGTTGATTTCCAAATAGAAAATATATTTTTGAGGAGGACAATCCCCCACAACCCTCAGGGCAAGGGTTTTCAGTTATGCCCTGGGGGCATATAAGGTTTTTATAGAAGGCGTTGTCGTAGAAAGTTCAAAAAAGGCTGAATCGATTGGAAATTCAAAGGGCTAGTGTCCTTTTTAATAGTCGAAAGTGATTGGAGGGCAACTAGCCCCCCCCCACGCCCATCATTTCCCCAAACACATCCAATCAAAATTTTGAGATAGCCATTTTGTTCAGCGTAGTTGATTTTCAAATATAAAATATGTTTTTGAGCAGGACACTCCCCCAGAGCCCTAAGGGCAAGGGTTTTAAGTTATGCCCTGGGAGCATATAAGGTTTTTAAAGAAGGCATTGTCGTAGAAACTTCAAGAAAAGCTCATTCGATTGGAAATTCAAAGGGCTAGTGCCCTTTTTAATAGTCGAAAGTGATTGGAGGGCAACTAGCCCCCCCCCCCCCACGCCCATCATTCCCCAAACACATCCAATAGATAGCCATTTTGTTCAGCGTAGTTCATTTCCAGATAGAAAATATGTTTTTGAGGAGGACACTCCCCCACAACCCTCAGGGCAAGGGTTTTAAGTTATGCCTTGGGGGCATATAAGGTTTTTATAGAAGGCGTTGTCGTAGAAACTTCAAAAAAGGTCTCATTCGATTTGAAATTCAAAGGACTAGTGCCCTTTTTAATAGTCAAAAGTGATTAGTGATATTTTTTGTTGTTGTTGTTGTTGTTTAGACTAGGGCACTTCGTATCGAAGGAGTTGTCGTGGGAACTTCGAAAGGGGCTCAATCGATTTAAAATAGAAAGGGCTGATGCCCTTTTTAATAGTCTATAAGTGATTGGAGGGCAACTAATCCCCCTCCACTCCCACCCTCCCACGCCCACCCTCCCATTTGCCCACTATGTTTAAAAACTATACGTTGCCTTAAGATTAAATCAAAATGCACTGTGTTAATGCTAATCCCAATAAGGCATCTCAGCAGTATCCCAAGAACCATTGAGGATATTATATTCAAACTTTCGGGGCAACTTCTGCTCTTGAAATTTAACCAAATCAAAATAGTGTAAGTGTATCCAAGCTATCAAAGAAAGTAAACAGATTTTTTTGCGAATGGTATCAAGTTTTCCATTTCAGGTCAACTAGAGGAGGTATGAAAACTAAATTAAACAGTACTATTTGTGTCCAGATTTTTAAAAGGATGTGTGTTGTTAAAAATTGCTGAAATTTTTCCTCCAGTATACAAATAGCAGGCCAAACTATAAAGTCTTAAAAAACGAAAAGATTTAAAGTGTTATTTTCTTTTTCCCTGTAAAAATTATGTCAATATAAAACGAACAGAAATTAATTAAAAAATCGTTTCCACAAAATAAGCTTTTCAAAGAAAAGTAAAGAACTCCATTAAACAAAAACGAGCAAAAATAAAATCAAATAATCTACCAAGCGCGAGACTATCACAAATCAGCATCGATAAATAAATGAAACCCAAAACGAACAGAAATTACAATAAATAACCGAGTCAAACTCAAAACGAGCAGAAATTAACATAAGCTGGCGCAAAACCCCTATGCCTTCCAAGGCCAGAACAAAACTTGCACTTTACTGAAAAAGTACAAATGAATGTGCATTGTCGGTTTAATACACATTTACTGATATTTAGTAAGCAAAATCTTAATATTATTTGATTTATTAAGTTATAAAAGTAAAAACATTTAAATTTTTTTCATAACTTTTCCCCAAACACATCCAATCAAAATTTTTAGATAGCCATTTTAGTCAACGTAATTAAAAGTTTTAGAAATTAGGTCTTTGGGATGATAACCCCCTCAGAGCCTTCGGGACAAGGGTTGTAAGTTATGCCCTGGGGGCATATAAGGTTTTTATAGATAGTGATGTTGTAAAAACTTCAAAAATAGCTCATTCGATTGGAAATTAGAAGGACTTGTTCCCTTTTAATAGTCAAAAGTGATTGGAGTATAACTAATACCCCTCTCACACCCACCATTTCCCCAAACACATCCAATCAAAATTTTGAGATAGCCATCTTGTTCGCCGTAGTTAAAAAGTCTGGAAATTATGCTTTTGAGGATGACACTCCCCCACAGCCCTCAGAGCAAGGGTTGTAGGTTATGCCCTGGGGCTATATAAGATTTTTTTTTTTATAGAAAGCGTTGTCGAAGAAACTTAAAAAAGGAATCATTCGATTGCAAATCGAAACGGCTAGTGCCCTTTTTAAAAGTCGAAAGTGAACGGATGGCAAGTAAACCCCCTCTCACGCCCACAATTTCCCCAAACATATCCAATCAAAATTTGAGATAGCCATTTTGTTCAACGTAGTTGAAAGGTCCGGAAATTATGTCTTTGAGAATGATAAACCCCTCATAGCCCCCGGGTCAAGTGTTGTAAGTTATGCCATGGGCCATATAAGGTTTTTATTGAAAGCGTTGTCGTAGAAACTTCAAAAGGGTTCATTCGATTGGAAATTGAAAGGGCTAGTGCTGTTTATAATAGTTGAAAGTGATTGGAGAGCAACTAACGACCCTCTCACGCCCACCATTTCCCCAAACACATCCAATCAAAATTTTGACATCGCCATTTTATTTAACGTAGATGAAAGTTCTGAATATTAGGTCTTTGAGGATGACAACCCCTTCACAGCCCTTAGGGCAAGGGTTGTGATTTATGCCCTGGGGGCATATAAGGTGTTTATAGAAAGTGTTGTCGTAGAAACTCAAAAAGCGCTCATTGGATTGGAAATTGAAAGGGCTAGTGCCCTTTTTAATAGTCGAAAGTGATTTGAGGGCAACTAACCCCCCTTTCACGCCCACCTTTTCCCCAAACACATCCAGTAAAAATTTTGAGATAGCCATTTTGTTCCACGCAGTTTAAAGTTCAGGAAATTATACCTTTGAGCAGGACACTCCCCCTACAGTTTTCAGGGCAAGGGTTATAAGTTATGCCCTGGGGGCATATAATGTCTTTATTGAAATCGTTGTCGTAGAAACTTGAAAAAGGGCTCATTCAATTGGAAATTGAAAGGGCTAGTGCCCTTTTTAATAGTCGAAAGTGATTGGATGGCAACTAACACCCCTTCCACACCCACCATTTCTCCGAACACATCCAGTAAAAATTTTGAGATAGCCATTTTGTTTAAGGCAGTTTAAAGTTCAGGAAATTATACCTTTGAACAGGACACTCCCGCCAAAGTCTTCAGGGCAAGGGCTATAAGTTATGCCCTGGGGGCATATAAGTTTTTATTGAAATTTTTGTCATAGAAACTTGAAAAAGAGCTCTTTTCGATTGGAAATTCAAAGGACTAGTGCCATTTTTAATAGTCGAAAGTGATTTGAGGGCAACTAACCCCCCTCTCACGCCAACCTTTTCCCCAAACACATCAAATCATAATTTTTATATAGCCATTTTATTCAACGTAGTTGAAAGTTTTGGAAGATAGGTCTTTAAGGATGACAACCCCATCCCCACAACCCTCAGGGCAAGGGTTGTAAGTTATGCCCTAGGGGCATATAAGGTTTTTATAGAAGGCATTGTCGTAGAAACTTCAAAAAAGGCTCATTTGATTGGAAATTCAAAGGGCTAATGCCCTTTTTATAGTCAAAAGTGATTGGACAGGCAACTAACACCCCTTCCACGCACCAATATTTCCCATAACACATCCAATCAAAATTTTGAGATAGCCATTTTATTCAACGTAGTTTTAAGTTCTGGAAATTAGGTCTTTTAGGATAACAACCCCGCAAAGCCCACAGGGCAAGGGTTGTAAGTTACGCCCTGGGGGCATATAAGGTTTTTTTTATAGAAAGTGTTGTCGTAGAAACTTCAAAAAGGGCTCATTCGATTTGAAATTGAATTGGCTAATGCCTTTTTAATAGTCGAAAGTGATTGGAAGGCAACTAACACCCCTTCCACGCCCACTGTTTATCCAAACACATCCAATCAAAATTTTGAGATAGCCATTTTGTTCTAAGTAGTTGAAAGGTCCGGAAATTATATCTAAGAGGATGACACACCCCCCACAGCCCTAAGGTTAAGGGTTGTAAGTTATGCTCTAGGGACATATAAGGTTTTTATTGAAAGCTTTGTCGTAGAAACTTGAAAAAGGGATCATTCGATTGGAAATTCAAAGGGCTAGTGCCCTTTTTAATAGTTGAAAGTGATTGGATGGCAACTAACACCCTTCCACACCCACCATTTCTCCAAACACATCCAATCAAAATTTTGAGAGGGCCATTTTGTTCCACGCAGTTTAAAGTTCATGAAATTATACCTTTGAGCAGGACACTCCCCTACATTTTTCAGGGCAAGGGTTATAAGTTATGCCCTGGGGGCATATAAGTTTTTATTGAAATTTTTGTCATAGGAACTTGAAAAAGAGCTCTTTTCGATTGGAAATTCAAAAGGCTAGTGCCATTTTTAATAGTCGAAAGTGATTTGAGGGCAACTAACCCCCCTCTCACGCCAACCTTTTCCCCAAACACATCCAATCATAATTTTATATGGCCATTTTATTCACGTAGTTGAAAGTTTTGGAAAATAGGTCTTTAAGGATGACAACCCCTGCCCCACAACCTCAGGGCAAGGGTTGTAAGTTTTGCCCTAGGGGAATATAAGTTTTTATAGAAGGCGTTGTCGTAGAAACTTCAAAAAGGCTCATTCGATTGGAAATTGAAAGGGCTAATGCCCTTTTTAATAGTCAAAAGTGATTGGAGGCAACTTACACCCCTTCCACGCCCATTATTTCCCCAAACACATCCAATCAAAATTTTGAGATAGCCATTTTATTCAACGTAGTTTCAAGTTCTGGAAATAAGATCTTTGAGGATGACAACCCCCCCATAGCCCTCAGGACAAGGGTTGTAAGTTACACCCTGGGGGCATATAAGGTTTTTATAGAAAGCGTTGTCGTAGAAACTTCAAAAAGGCCTCATTCAATTGGAAATTGAAATGGCTAGTGCCTTTTTTAATAGTCGAAATAAATTGGAAGTCAACTAACACCTCTTCCCCGCCCATTATTTCTCCCAACAAATCCAATCAAATTTTGAGATAGCCATTTTGTTCCACGCAGTTTATAGTTCAGGAAATTATACCTTTGAGCAGGAGACTCCCCCTACAGTCTTCAGGGCAAGGCTTATAAGTATGCCCTGGGAGCATATAAGTTTTTATTGAAATCTTTGTCGTAGAAACTTGAAAGACGGCTCATTCGATTGAAAATTTAAAGGCCTGGTTCCCTTTTAAAGTGATTTGAGGGCAACAAACCCCCCCCTCACGCCCACCTTTTCCCCAAACACATCCAATCAAAATTTTTCGATAGCCATTTTATTCAGCGTAGTTGATTTCCAGATAGAAATTATGTTTTGAGGAGGACACTCCCCAACAGCCCTCAGGGCAAGGGTTGTAAGTTATGCCCTGGGGGCATATAAGGTCTTTATTGAAAGCTTTGTCGTAGAAACTTCAAAAAGGGCTCATTCGATTCGAAATCGAAATGGCTAGTGCCCTTTTTAATAGTCGAAAGTGATTGGAATGCAACTAACACCCCTTCCACAGCCACCATTTCTCCAAACACATCCAATCAAAATTTTGAAATAGCCATTTTGTTCCACGGAGTTTAAAGTTCAGGAAATTATACCTTTGTGCAGGACACTCCCCCCACGGTTTTCAGGGAAAGGGTTATAAGTTATGCCCTGGGGGCATATAATGTCTTTATTGAAATCTTTGTCGTAGAAACTTGAAAAAGGGCTCATTCGATTGGAAATTCAAAGGGCTAGTACCCTTTTTAATAGTCGAAAGTGATTTGAGGCATGGCACTTCCACGCCCACCATTTTCCCAAACATGTCCAATCAAAATGTTGAGATAGCAATTTTGTTCAGCGTAGTTGATTTCCAGATAGAAATTATGTTTTTGAGGAGGACACTCCCCACAGCCCTCAGGGCAAGGGTTGTAAGTTATGCCCTGGGTGCATATAAGGCTCTTATAGAAAGCGTTACCGTAGAGACTTCAAAAAGGCTTGTTCGATTGGAAATTCAAAGGGCTAGTCCCCTTTTAATGGTCGAAAGTGATTAGAGGGCAACTACCCCCCCCCCCCCCTCACGCCCATCTTTTCCCCAAACACATCCAATCAAAATTTTGAGATAACCACTTTGTTCAACGTAGTTGAAAGATATGGAAATTAGGTCTTTGAGGATGACAACCCCACACAGCCCTCAGGGCAAGGGTTGTAAGTTACGCCCTGGGGGCATATAAGGTTTTTATAGAAGGCATTGTCGTAGAAACTTCAAAAAGGGCTCATTCGATTGGAAATTGAAATGGCTAATGCCCTTTTTAATAGTCGAAAGTGATTGGAAGGCAACTAACACCCCTTCCACGCCCACTGCTTATCCAAACACATCCAATGAAAATTTTGAGATAGCCATTTTGTTCTAAGTAGTTGAAAGGTCCGGAAATTATATCTAAGTGGATGACACCCCCCCCCCACAGCCCTAAGGTTAAGGGTTGTAAGTTATGCTCTAGGGACATATAAGGTTTTTATTGAAAGCTTTGTCGTAGAAACTTGAAAAAGGGATCATTCGATTGGAAATTCAAAGGGTTAGTGCCCTTTTTAATAGTCGAAAGTGATCTGAGGACAACTACCCCCCTCTCACGCCCACCTTTTCCCAAAACACATTCAATCAAAATTTTTAGATAGCCATTTTTGTCAACGTAGTTAAAAGTTTTAGAAATTAGGTCTTTGGGGATGATAACCCCCTCAGAACCTTCAGGGCAAGGTTGTAAGTTATGCCCTGGGGGCATATAAGATTTTTTATAGATAGTGATGTTGTAGAAATTTCAAAAAGAGTTCATTTGATTGGAAATTACAAGAGCTTGTGCCCTTTTTAATAGTCGATAGTGATTGGAGGATAACTAACACCCCTCCCACACCCACCATTTCCCCAAACACATCCAATCAAAATTTTTAGATAGCCATTTTAGTCAACGAAATTAAAAGTTTTAGAAATTAGGTCTTTGGGGATGGTAACCCCCTCAGAGCCTTCGGGCAAGGTTGTAAGTTATGCCCTGGGGGCATAGAAGTTTTTTTTATAGATATTGATGTTGTAGAAACTTCAAAGAGCTCATTCTATTGGAAATTAGAATGGCTTGTGCCCTTTTTAATAGTCAAAAGTGATTGGAGGATAACTGACACCCCTCCCACACCCACCATTTCCCGAAACACATCCAATCAAAATTTTGAGATAGCCATTTTGTTCGACGTAGTTAAAAAGTCTGGAAATTATGTTTCTGAGGATGACACTCCCCCCATAGCCCTCAGAGCAAGGGTTATAAGTTATAAACTGGGGACACATAAGATTTTTTTTTATAGAAAGAGTTGTCGAATAAACTTAAAAAAGGAATCATTCGATTGGAAATTGAAACGGCTAGTGCCCTTTTTAATAGTCGAAAGTGATTTGAGGGCAACTACCCCCCCCCCTTTCACGCCCACCTTTTCCCCAAACACATCCAATCAAAATTTTGAGATAGCCATTTTATTCAACGTAGTTGAAAGTTTTGGAAAACAGGTCTTTAAGGATGACAACCCCTGCCCCCACAACCCTCAGGGCAAGGGTTGTAAGTTATGGCCTAGGGGCATATAAGGTTTTTATAGAAGGCGTTGTCGTAGAAACTTCAAAAAAGGCTCATTCGATTAGAAATTCAAAGGGCTAATGCCCTTTTTAATAGTCAAAAGTGATTGGAAGGCAACTAACACCCCTTCGCAAGAGTCCCCCTAAACCGCAGATTCAATGAAGTATCTAGGAAAGAGGGCTTTTGAAGGATTATTGTAGCCGAAGAAGAAAAAGATATTGTGGATTTTTAACACGTTTTTACAGTATCCACTTGTAAATAGTTCTTTTTTGGACCAAGCTTTACATTTAGACTCTCAACATTTAAGATAAACCAAAAATTTTGTCTTTTAGAGGATCTTCCACGATTAAGATTAATCACCATTCCCATTCCTGAATCAGCTTGAAATCGCGATTCTTCCTCACTTGATTGTTGTCTTTTTTCAAATTTCGTTTTTGTATTTTCAGTTAAAGGTTGCAGTTCACTCTAAAATAACACCCTACCCTAGAAGAGAAATTCTTCGAAAATACCATTTTGTTTTAACTTTATCTTTTGTCATCTTCAAAAAGCGCTACACACCTACATATAGCAATTTTTCTTCAAATGAGCCATAATACCTCTCTGTATGAGGTTTTAGCACCCTACTAGCGGTGACAAAATAAGAAAAATGAAGACACATCACTGCAACCCATGGGTAAGAAGTGATTTCCCTTATTGCTCAAGGTGGGGGACTATAATTCTCCTAAGGGTGGTTTTTGGCAATGATGATTCCAATGGTGTAGTTTTTATATCGATAGTGCACTATTAGTGGTGGTCTTAAGACTATTTTTTTTTAAGTTTTCATAAATCGGTCTTTGCAGCGAATTTTTATTTTATTTAATACTAATCCAAATTATAGTGACCATTCATTAATCAGCTTCAAATGATTGTTTTTTTTTTATCTCTAGACAGTTATTTTCAAAACTCATTTTAAAATTTTCGGGTACTATAGGCTAGAGATCTTTTTTACCAGGTTGTAGCTGTCAAGTGACGAAAAATCGTCATTTGATTATTCTGGCAGCAGGCACAGCCTAGTAAAGAACCAAATCTAGTCCGCAGTAATATCAAATCGAAACAAAACAAATCGAATAAATGTTGGGGAATCTAAAGTAAAATATTTCAGTTAGTTAACAATTCTGTTTTTGCAGTCCAAACAAATACCTGTTAGCTAACATTGTTGGCTAACAATTGGACGACGGTAAAACCCCTTAAATGTCATGTGACTAGGTAAATCTTTTCAAACAAATATATCTAATAATAGATATTATATTATGAGCCCCAACTACTAAGCAGCCTCCGGTTCAGTAAACTAATACAAACTAGCTTATTTTTGGGTTAAGCTAGTGCTAAGTGAGTAAGCCTTCCCTGACTACCCGTTGCACGATAGAATCGTATGTGGAGTAAAATCATGATAAATCACATGTAAACACGCTTAACTCTTTTGACCTGATGCTTGCAAATTGTTGCTGTTGCTGATTACATATTTGAAACTAATACTGATAAAATCTAAGGCAATCTGAATATGTGTCACTTCTTTCATCTCATGACTATTAAAATATTATAATGTAATGATCCTTACTGATTTAAATTTTAATCCTTGATTTAAATTAATTTTTGATTTAAAATCATTAAGTCATTAGATAATGACTGATTTGAATTAAATTTTAATGATTAAAAACACTAAAGATTGCAGTTTGACTGGCCTGACAAGGTGCTCTTATTTACAAAAATATAGGGGGATAAGGGGTTCTTCCAATTTTTAAATTCAAAATACAAAAAGTTGCCTTTCTGCTCAGTAGAAGTATTGATGCAGACTTTGGTCAGCGTTTGAGTTGTGCCCATGATAAGGCTGATACTAAAGGTATGTTGATCACGTTGGATGTTTTGAAGAGGGGTACTTAACTTTCTTTTTATTAGCAAGAAAGTCATTGTTGCTCGATACGATATGAGGATTTTTATGAAGACATTAAAGCTGATCTCCAAAAAAATCGATACTTCGGATTTTAAAAAAGATAACCCTTATAATTTCCTTGCAGTCAATAAAAAAGTGATAGGTATGATGAAGGATGAATTATCTGGAACAATAATGTCTAAGTTTGTAGGTTTAAGATCAAAATTATATGCTTATTTAAAAGAGGGTGACGATAAAACTAAAGCAAAGAAAAATTGAAAGGTAACATTACCGGGGACTTTACCGAAAGATCGAAGTTTGAAACTACCCGGTCCACACAAGATTGTGGATCTGGATCGGAAGTGGTTATTGAAGCTCCAAAAAACGTGGTAGACCCAAGAAAATACAAGTAGAAGTGGTTAAAGTACCTAAACAGCGTGGAAGACCCAGAAAAGTTGTTGAAGCTGAGATTTCACAATTCGAAGAATGTTCGCTTCCAAAAAACGGGGAACGTCAGAAAGAATCAAAAATCACATGATACCGCTAACAAATGTTGATATTTTTAATGAATTAGCTCATATTTCTTATTTTAACTACTTAAAGACTTCAAATAAACAAATTGCCTATCATTCTACTCAAGTCAAAAATTTTAACGATGTGAATTGTGGTCATTTATGTTGATTATATAAAAAGAAGATTTAACGGAACGGATCCACAGAATTTTATTTAAGGTTTATTTTCAAATATAAATGGAAGAAAAACTAGAAAAGAGATTATTTGTTTATCGTAGAAGTTTTAAATATTATGGAAATGTTAGTAATGCTTTCTTAGTATCTAAATTTATTTTTAGTGCTTCAGGTTTATCTGCTTTTGCTATGTTACCCCTTGCTTCTTAAAGTCTTGGGACATCTCTAATTGAAATACTTGAAAAATACCTAAGAATAGCAGAAAGAAAGGCTGAGTATAACACTGCTTATTCATTTTATTTAGAATTACTTGCTATACATAAATCGGGCGAATTGACTAATGAAGAAATAATTAAACGAGAAATCGAATTACGGAAAACATTACAGTTTTTTCCCCGTGAAAAATATATGAAACAAGTGAAATTAAATGGTTATTAATGTTGCAAAAATTCTGTGAAAGTGTAACCATAATAGAGAACCTTCTTACTTTCCGCACTATGTTCTCCAAAACTTTAAAAATACAAACCATCTTTTTCCTAAAGCTATACACGCGAAATTTTATTCATACGCCATTTAGCCAAATAACGCGTCATTACCTAAAGGTTCGATTTCAACAGGTGAAAATTCTTTTCAAATGAGTGCTTGTGAAACCATCTTCTGTAATCGAGCTCTATTAAACAAGTCAGACACGATTGCGTACAGGCTTCTGACGCGTGTTTGGATTTCTTCCCAGAATTCTTTCATCGAGCGAAAAATTCTTGGGAAGAAAGCCAAGGTTATTTATACAATCTTTTTGTGTCTCATTTAACATAGAGAATTACTAAAAATTTGCCGGCTACTGCGCTTGAACCCGGAACCTGAAGGTCCAAGCACTTAACCAGTTGCGTCACGGAGACTTGTCTAGAGTTACATAGGCCT
This sequence comes from Artemia sinica, assembly GCA_027921565.1. NCBI lineage: Eukaryota > Metazoa > Arthropoda > Branchiopoda > Anostraca > Artemiidae > Artemia > Artemia sinica. The sequence goes on from CM051276.1 coordinate 38,407,130, forward strand.
ACTAATGGGATGCTGATAGAAAAAAATATGGTCTAGAAACCCTATGTAATAAAATCATCACCTGATAGATGGAGAACCTTTTAAGAGAACTTAAAATCGAGAATAAATACAATCAAAACGTTAAAAAATAAGACTTGGATCTAGGAATTGAATATGAAATTCAAGCAATGAAATGTGTAAAAACTAAATATGGAAACAAACTCGTTATCATTATTGATTTTGAAGGTGAAATGGTTGATCTATTTGCACCTAAACGTTTTGGTTCTAAAGCAGCTGACTTTGAAAAAAATTTTAAAAATTAGATAAAGGTATGATTTTAAAGGTTATTGAAAGAAAAGGGAAAGATAATAACAATTATTTAGAGATTCATATCAAACTATCCAATTTATATAGAAATACTTTTGGAGTTATCAGTTTTTTGCTCTAGTCTTTTAAAGTGAACTTCTTCATGCGTGAAAATTTGTAGCGTTTTTGACATTAGTGTGGCAACAAATTTACCGTTAAAACCTCGCCTAAATATATACCGGATTACGAACAGGAAAAAGCCTTATGGTTTTTCTTCTTTGGAATAGTAAGAGACAACCCTCAAAGAATAAGGCAGCCAACTAAGTCCAATATATGATATGGTTTGTTCTTATATTGATCGTCTTTTAATATAATAACATAAGCTACTACAGTGCTCTAGAAAAATATAGTTTTTCGTAAAAAATTGATTATATTAATTTTTTTTTAATTAAAAAGGGTTTTTAACCCCATCAATTTCCTTTAAAATGAACCATTAAATAGCTCTACGATGTTCAAGTACCAGGCTATCTGAGGTGGAAGAGAAAAAAGAAAAAAAGATGGCGTATATGCAGAATATCGTGGTTGTAGCCCCTTTTCTTGATTTTTAAGCCAGTATATTTCCCTTGTTATTAAAGCCAAGGGATGATAAGTTTCCTATTTAGGGGTTTCGGAAAAGGCATTTCTAACAATGTACTACTTGTTTTGATCTGACTCTATTTTTAGGAGCTATGGGTTATTATATTTTTAGTATTGGACGTGATCGTCTCTTACTAGGTTGCTAGCTACCGCTAGCATATAAGTATGTCGTAGGAACTTGAAAGAGGGCTCATTCGATTGAAAACTTAAAGGTCTGGTTCCCTTTTAAAGTGATTTGAGGGCAACTAACCCCCCTCTCACGCCCACCTTTTCCCCAAACACATCCAATCAACATTTTTAGATAGCCATTTTGTTCAGCGTAGTTGATTTCCAGATAGAAATTATGTTTTTGAGGAGGACACTCCCCCACAGCCCTCAGGGCAAGGGTTGTAAGTTATGCCCTGGGGGTATATAAGGTTTTTATAGAACGCTTTGTCGTAGAAACTTCAAAAAGGGCTCATTCGATTGGAAATCGAAATGGCTAGTGCCCTTTTTAATAGTCGAAAGTGATTGGAAGGCAACTAACACCACTTCCACACCCACCATTTCTCCAAACACATTTTGTTCCACGCAGTTTAAAGTTCAGGAAATTATACCTTTGAGCAAGACACTCCCACCACAGTCTTCAGGGCAAGGGTTATAAGTTATGCCCTGGGGGCATATAAGGTTTTTATTAAAATCTTTGTCATAGAAACTTGAAAAAGGACTCATTCGATTGGAAATTCAAAGGGCTAGTGCCCTTTTTAATAGTCGAAAGTGATTTGAGGCGTGGCACTTCCACGCCCACCATTTTCCCAAACACATCCAATCAAAATGTTGAGATAGCCATTTTGTTCAGCGTAGTTGATTTCCAGATAGAAATTATGTTTTTGAGGAGGACACTCCCCCACAGCCCTCAGGGCAAGGGTTGTAAGTTATGCCCTGGGTGCATATAAGGCTCTTATAGAAAGCGTTGTCTTAGACTTCAAAAAAGGCTTGTTGGATTGCAAATTCAAAGGGCTAGTCCCATTTTACTAGTCGAAAGTGATTAGAGGGCTACTAACCCCCCCCCCCTCACGCCCATCTTTTCCCCAAACACATTCAATCAAAATTTTGAGATAGCCATTTTGTTCAACGTAGTTGAAAGATTTGGAAATTAGGTCTTTGAGGATGACAACCCCACACAGACTTCAGGGCAAGGGTTGTAAGTTACGCCCTGGGGGCATATGATGTCTTTATTGAAATCTTTGTCGTAGAAACTTGAAAAAGGGCTCATTCGATTGGAAATTCAAAGGGCTAGTGCCCTTTTTAATAGTCGACAGTGATTTGAGGCGTGGCACTTCCACGCCCACCATTTTCCCAAACATATCCAATCAAAATGTTGAGATAGCCATTTTGTTCAGCGTAGTTGATTTCCAGATGGAAATTATGTTTTTGAGGAGGACACTCCCCCACAGCCCTCAGGACAAGGATTGTGAGTTATGCCCTGGGTGCATACAAGGCTCTTACAGAAATCGTTGTCGTAGAGACTTCAAAAAAGGCTTGTTCAATTGGAAATTCAAAGGGCTAGTCCCCTTTTAATAGTCGAAAGTGATTAGAGGACAACTAACCCCCTCCCCCCCACGCCCATCGTTTCCCCAAACACATCCAATCAAAATTTTGAGATAGCTATTTTGTTCAACGTAGTTGAAAGATCTGGAAATTAGGTCTTTGAGGATGACAACCCAACACAGCCCTCAGGGCAAGGGTTGTAAGTTACGCCCTGGGGGCATATAAGGTTTTTTATAGAAAGTGTTGTCGTAGAAACTTCAAAAAGGACTCATTCGATTGGAAATTGAAATGGCTAGTGCCTTTTTTCATAGTCGAAGTGATTGGAAGGCAACTAACACCCCTTCCACGCCCACTATTTATCCAAACACATCCAATCAAAATTTTTAGATAGCCATTTTGTTTTAAGTAGTTGAAAGGTCCGGAAATTATATCTAAGAGGATGACACACCCGCCACAGCCCTAAGGGTAAGGGTTGTAAGTTATGCCCTGGGGGCTTATAAGGTTTTTATTGAAAGCTTTGTCGTAGAAACTTGAAAAAGGGCTCATTCGATTGGAAATTCAAAGGGCTAGTGCCCTTTTTAATAGTCGAAAGTGATTTGAGGGCAACTAGCCCCCCTCTCACGCCCACCTTTTCCCCAAACCCATCCAATCAAAATTTTTAGATATCCATTTTAGTCAACGTAGTTAAAAGTTTTAGAAATTAGGTCTTTGGGGATGATAACCCCCTCAGAGCCTTCAGGGCAAGGTTGTAAGTTATGCCCTGGGGGCTTATAAGGTTTTTATAGAAAGTTTGTCGTAGAAACTTCAAAAAGAGTTCATTCTATTGGAAATTACAAGGGCTTGTGCCCTTTTTAATAGTCGAAAGTGATTGGAGGATAACTAACACCCCTCCCACACCCACCATTTCCCCAAACACATTCAATCAAAATTTTTAGATAGCCATTTTAGTCAACGTAGTTAAAGTTTTAGAAATTAGGTCTTTGGGGATGATAGCCCCCTCAAAGCCTTCGGGGCAAGGTTGTAAGCTATGCCCTGGGTGCATATAAGGTTTTTTTTTTATAGATAGTGATGTTGTAGAAACTTCAAAGAGCTCATTCTATTGGAAATTAGAAGGGCTTGTGCCCTTTTTAATAGTCGAAAGTGATTGGAGGATAACTAACACCCCTCCCACACCCACCATTTCCCCAAACACATCCAATCAAAATTTTGAGATAGCCATTTTGATCGACGTAGTTAAAAAGTCTGGAAATTATGTTTCTGAGGATGATACACCCCCAAAGCCCTCAGGGCAAGGGTTTTAAGTTATGCCCTGGGGGCATATAAGATTTTATTTTATAGAAAGAGTTGTCGAAGAAACTTAAAAAAGGAATCATTCGGTTGGAAATAAAAAAGGCTAGTGCCCTTTTTAATAGTCGAAAGTGATTTGAGGGCAACTAACCCCCCCTTTCACGTCCAGCTTTTCCCCAAACACATCCAATCAAAATTTTGAGATAGCCATTTTATTCAACGTAGTTGAAAGTTTTGGAAAATAGATCTTTAAGGATGACAACCCCTGCCCCCACAACCCTCAGGGCAAGGGTTGTAAGTTATACCCTAGGGGCATATAAGGTTTTTATAGAAGGCGTTGTCGTAGAAACTTCAAAAAAGGCTCATTCGATTGGAAATTCAAATGGCTAGTGCCCTTTTTAATAGTAAAAAGTGATTGGAAGGCAACTAACACCCCTTCCACGCCCATTATTTCCCCAAACACAACCAATCAAAATTTTGAGATAGCCATTTTATTCAACGTAGTTTTAAGTTCTGGAAATAAGATTTTGAGGATGACAACTCCCCACAGCCCTCAGGACAAGGGTTGTAAGTTATACCCCGGGGGCATATAAGGTTTTTATAGAAAGCCTTGTCGTAGAAACTTCAAAAAGGCCTCATTGGATTGGAAATTCAAAGGGCTAATGCCCTTTTTAATAGTAAAAAGTGATTGGAAGGCAACTAACACCCCTTCCACGCCCATTATTTCCCCAAACACATCCAATCAAAATTTTGAGATAGCCATTTTGTTCCACGCAGTTTATAGTTCAGGAAATTATACCTTTGAGGAGGACACTCCCCCCACAGTCTTCAGCGCAAGGGTTATAAGTATGCCCTAGGAGCATATAAGTTTTTATTGAAATCCTTGTCGTAGAAACGTGAAAGAGGGCTCATTCGATTGAAAATTTAAAGGTCTGGTTCCCTTTTAAAGTGATTTGAGGGCAACTAACCCCCTCTCAAGCCCACCTTTTCCACAAACACATCCAATCAAAATTTTTAGATAGCCATTTTGTTCAGCGTAGTTGATTTCCAGATAGAAATTATGTTTTTGAGGAGGACACTCCCCCACAGCCCTCAGGGCAAGGGTTGTAAGTTATGCCCTGGGGGTATATAAGGTTTTTATAGAACGCTTTGTCGTAGAAACTTCAAAAAGGGCTCATTCGATTGGAAATCGAAATGGCTAGTGCCCTTTTTAATAGTAAAAAGTGATTGGAAGGCAACTAACACCCCTTCCACACCCACCATTTCTCCAGACACATCCAATCAAAATTTTGAGATAGCCATTTTGTGCCACGCAGTTTAAAGTTCAGGAAATTATACCTTTGAGCAGGACACTCCCCCCATAGTTTTCAGGGCAAGGGTTATAAGTTATACCCTGGGGGCATATGATGTCTTTATTGAAATCTTTGTCGTAGAAACTTGAAAAAGGCTCATTCGATTGGAAATTCAAAGGGCTAGTGCCCTTTTTAATAGTCGAAAGTGATTTGAGGCGTGGCACTCCACCCCACCATTTTCCCAAACACATCCAATCAAAATGTTGAGATAGCCATTTTGTTCAGCGTAGTTGATTTCCAGATAGAAATTATGTTTTGAGGAGGACACTCCCCCACAACCCTCAGGGCAAGGGTTGTAAGTTATGCCCTGGGGCATATAAGGTTTTTATAGATGGCGTTTTCGTAGAAACTTCAAAACGGGCTAATTCGACTGGAAATTCGAAGGGCTAGTACCCTTTTTAATAGTCGAAAGAGATTGGAGGACAACTAACCCCCCCCCCATCCACGCCCATCATTTCCCCAAACACATCCAATCAAAATTTTGAGATAGCCATTTTGTTCACGTAGTTGAAGTTCTGGAAATATAGGTTTTGAGGATGACAACCCCCACAGCCCTCAGGACAAGGGTTGTAAGTTATGCCCTGGGGGCATATAAGGTTTTTTATAGAAAGCTGTTGTCGTAGAAACTTCAAAAAGGGCTCATTCGATTGGAAATTGAAATGGCTAGTGCCCTTTTTAATAGTCGAAAGTGATTGGAAGGCAACTAACACCCCTTCCACGCCCATCTATTTCCCCAAACACATCCAATCAAAATTTTGAGATAGCCATTTTTTACAAAGTAGTTAAAAGGTTCGGAAATTAGTCTTTGAGGATGACACACCCCCGAGAGCCTTCAGGGCAAGGGTTGTAAGTTATGCCTAGGGGCATATAAGGTTTTTATTGAAAGCTTTGTCGTAGAAACTTGAAAAAGGGCTCATTCGATTGGAAATTACAAGGGCTTGTGCCCTTTTTAATAGTCGAAAGTGATTGGAGGACAACTAACACCCCTCTCACATCCACCATTTCCCCAAACACATCCAATCAAAATTCTTAGATAGCCATTTTAGTCAACGTAGTTAAAAGTTTTAGAAATTAGGTCTTTGGGGATGATAACCCCCTGAGAGCCTTCAGGGCAAGGTTGTAAGTTATGCCCTGGGGGCATATAAGGTTTTTTTTATAGATAGTGATGTTGTAGAAACTTCAAAGAGCTCATTCGGTTGGAAATTAGAAGGGCCTGTGCCCTTTTTAATAGTCAAAAGTGATTGGAGTATAACTAACACCCCTCCCACACCCACCATTTCCCCAAACACATCCAATCAAAATTTTGAGATAGCCATTTTCTTCGACGTAGTTTAACAGTCTGGAAATTAAGTTTCTGAGGATGACACTCCACCCATAGCCTCACAGCAAGGGTTGTAAGTTATACCCTGGGGGCATATAGGATTTTTTTTATAGAAAGAGTTGTCGAAGAAACTTAAAAAAGGAATCATTCGATTGGAAATTGAAACGGCTAGTGCCCTTTTTAATAGTCGAAAGTGATTTGAGGGCAACAACCGCCCCCCCCCTTTCACGCCCACCTTTTCCCCAAACACATCCAATCAAAATTTTGAGATAGCCATTTTGTTTCACGCAGCATAAAATTCAGGAAATTATACCTTTGAGCAGGACACTCCCACCACAGTCTTCAGGGCAAGGGTTATAAGTTATGCCCTGGGGACATATAAGTTTTTATTGAAATTTTTGTCATAGAAACTTGAAAAATATCTCTTTTCGATTCGAAATGCAAAGGGCTTGTGCCATTTTTAATAGTCGAAAGTGTTTTGAGGGCAACTAACCCCCCTCTCACGCCCACCTTTTCCCCAAACACATCCAATCAAAATTTTTATGTAGCCATTTTATTCAACGTAGTTGAAAGTTTAGGAAAATAGGTCTTTAAGGATGACAGCCCCTGCCTCCACAACCACAGGGCAAGGGTTTTAAGTTATGCCCTGGGGGCATATAAGGTTTTTATAGAAGGCGTTGCCCTCCCAAGGCCAGAACAAAATTATGCCCTCCCAAGGCCAGAACAAAATTTGCACGTTACTGAAAAATACAAATGAATGTGCATTGTCAGTTTAATATTCATATACTGATATTTAGTAATCAGATGTTAATATTATTTGATTTATTAAAGTTATAAAAGTAAAAACATTTATATTTTTTTCAGTAAAGTGCAACTTTTGTTCTGACCTTGGGAAGGCATAGGGGTTTTGCGCCCAACTTATGTGAATTTCTGCTCGTTTTGAGTTTGACTCGGTTAATTATTGTAATTTCTGTTCGTTCAGTGTCTATGATGCAGGCAAAATTACACAAGAAACATGATTGACAAGAAAAATCATGATTGACGTCATATTAAGAGTACATTTCAAGAGAATAAGTTACATCATTTCCGCCCCTCTCCAGGCGTGAAAGTATTGTTTTTATATCTATGACGGGTTTGACATCACAAAAGGAATATAGCTCAGTTTAAATACCAAGTATAATTAGTCTATTTACAAAAGATGTTTTAAGTAGTTTCATAATGCTTAGAGGACAATTGAACAACCTGGACCATCAAACGTGACAAGACCAATCTGAGCAGTTAAGTTAAAGGGTATTTAAATGTCTGAAGTAATAATAAACGAAAATAAAGAACAAATATATAGAGTCAGAATACTTCCGTCATCAACAATTACAACGAGTCAAAAACAAAAATGAAGGACAAAGAAACATATGGTTCGAAGATAAGTGGAAGCAAGAACTGAAACTACTCAAAAAGAAAGGTGAAGAACAAAGAAATTTCTGGCCATTTCTGGCCACTAAAACGATCTAAAAAGGTCGCAACTTTAAGGGAGAATTCGCAGTTTGCCCATGGAGGATGTATCGAACCTATGGTGATGCCATAACATCAAGAAGAGGCTCATATTGTCTGCGATTACAAGATAAGTGACAATGAGAATCAATATATACAAGCCTGTCGCGTAGCCAAACCCGGCCTGAAAATCGGCTACATAGTTGTTTCTTCTTAAAACTGGCAAATTGACATTTTTGGCCACAAGAACGTTCTAAATAGGTCACAACTTAAAAAAAAATTCCTATTTTTTTCAAAGTCACAAAAAGTTGAGAAACTTGCACTTAGAATATTTTCACAGCAGACAATGACATAGCTTGGTTTTGCGACAAGCGTTGACTTTGTGATCGACTTTTGTTGTTCAAAAAGGCACTAGAACTGACAATTACGATTCTCCTGACAAGAATCTAAGACATCCGTTTTGTAAAAAGTGGCCAAGGAAAAACTCTGAAAAGGATAAATATAATACATGGGGGACATATAGCTATTTACAAAGAATGCGTTCAAACCTTAGATTTCAAGTGACTATAGCAGTATATTTCAGCTGACTATAGTTGTACTGTCAATTTCCAGCTTTGTACGCTTCTTAGTCAAGGCTATTCTGACCGTTTTACTTTGAAACTTTAGCTACGTTGTACAACTTATATCACTTATAGATGTTGAGAATTTCGCTCATGGATTCTAGAATTTTCGACAAAGGTGGTCTTAAGGTATCATAGGCAGCGGAATAGCGCTGCCTAAGTAAAGAACGATGTGGGCACAATGTATTATTATTTTTTTTCATACCAGGGCACTTCGTATCGAAGGAGTTGTCGTAGAACTTCAAAAAGGGCTCATTCGATTGGACATTGGAGTGGCTAGTGCCCTTTTTAATAGTCGAAAGTGATTGGAGGGCAACTATTCCCCCCCTCCCAACGCCCATAATTCCCCCAAACACGCCCAATCAAAATCGAGATAGCCATTTCGTATAGCGTAGTTGATTTCCAGATAGAAAATATATTTTTGAGGAGGACACTTCCCCACAACCCTCAGGGCAAGCGTTTTAAGTTATGCCCTGGGGGCGTATAAGAACGATGTTGGCACAATGTGTTATTTTTTCCCTTTAGAGCAGATCACTTCGTATCGAAGCAGTTGTCGTAGAAACTTCGAAAAGGGCTCATTCAATTGGAGATTGGATTTGCTTGTGCCCTTTTTAATAGTCGAAAGGGATTGGAAGGCGACTAACACCCTTCTACGCCCGCCATTTCCCGAAACACATCCAATAAAAATTTTGAGATAGCTATTTTGTTCAGCGTAGTTGATTTCCAGATAGAAATTATGTTTTTGAGGAGGACACTCCCCCACAGCCCTCAGGGCAAGTGTTGTAAGTTATGCCCTGTGGGCATATAAGGTTTTTTATAGAAGGCGTTGTCGTAGAGACTTCAAAAAAGGCTCGTTCGATTGGAAATTCAAAGAGCTAATGCCCTTTTCAATAGTCAAAAATGTTTGGACGGCAACTAACCCACCTCTCACGCCCACCTTTTCCCCAAACACATCCAATCAAAATTTTGAGATAGCCGTTTTATTCAACGTAGTCTTAAGTTCTGGAAATAAGATCTGTGAGGATGTCAACCCCCCACAGCCCTCGGGGCAAGGGTTGTAAGTTATGCCCTGGGGGCATATAAGGTTTTTATAGAACGCGTTATCGTAGAAACTTCAAAAAGGCCTCATTCGATTGGAAATTGAAATGGCTAGTGCCCTTTTTAATAGTCGAAAGTGATTGGAAGGCAACTAACACCCCTTCCACGCCCATTATTTCCCCAAACACATCCAATCAAAATTTTGAGATAGCCATTTTGTTTCACGCAGTTTAAAGTTCAGGAAATTGTACCTTTGAGCAGGACACTCCCCCCACAGGCTTCAGGGCAAGGGTTATAAGTTATGCCCTGGGAGCATTTAAGTTTTTATTGAAATCTTTGTCGTAGAAACTTGAAAGAAGGCTCATTCGATTGCAAATTCAAAGGTCTAGTTCCCTTTTAAAGTGATTTGAGGGCAACTAACTTTCCTCTCACTCCCACCTTTTCCCTAAACACATCCAATCAAAATTTTTAGATAGCCATTTTGTTCAGCGTAGTTGATTTCCAGACAGAAATTATGTTTTGAGGAGGACACTCCCCCACAACCCTCAAGGTAAGGGTTGTAAGTTATGCCTTGGGGGCATATAAGGTTTGTCGTAGAAACTCCAAAAAGGGCTCATTCGGTTGGAAATTGAAATGGCTAGTGCCCTTTTTAATAGTCGAAAGTGATTGGAAGGCAACTAACACCCCTTCCACACCCACCATTTCCCCAAACACATCCAATCAAAATTTTGAGATAGCCATTCTGTTCCAAGCAGTTTAAAGTTCAGGAAATTATCACACCCACCTTTTCCCCAAACACATCCAATCAAAATTCTGAGATAGCCATTCTGTTTCACGCAGTTTAAAGTTCAGGAAATTATACCTTTGAGCAGGACACTCCCACCACAGTCTTCAGGGCAAGGGTTATAAGTTATGCCCTGGGGGCATACAAGTTTTTATTGAAATTCTTATCATAGAAACTTGAAAAAGAGCTCTTTCAATTGGAAATTCAAAGGTCTAGTGCCATTTTTAATAGTCGAAAGTGATTTGAGGGCAACTAACCCCCTTCTCACGCCCACCTTTTCCCCAAACATATCCAATCAAAACTTTAGATAGCCATTTTATTCAACGTAGTTGAAAGTTTAGGAAATTAGGTCTTTAAGGATGACAACCCCTTCCCCCAAAACCCTCAGGGCAAGGGTTGTAAGTTATGCCCTAGGGGCATGTAAGGTTTCTATAGAACGCGATGCTGTAAAAACATCAAAAAGGGCGAATTCAATTGGAAATTGAAAGGGTTTGTGCCCTATTAAAAGTCAAAAGTGTTTGAATGACAACTAACTCCCCTCTCAGGCGCACCATTCCCCAAAACACGTCCAACCAAAATTTTCAGATATCCATTTTGTTCAACGTAGTCGAAAGTTCTGGAAATTAGGTCTTTTAGGATGATAACTCCCGTAGAGCCCTCAGTGCAAGGGTTGTAAGTTATGCCCTGGGGGCATATAACGTTTAAATAGAAAGTTGTTGCAGAAATTTCAAAAAGGGCTCATTTGTTTAAAAATTGAACATGCCCTTTTTAATAGTCGAAAGTGAGTGGAGAGTAATTGACCCCCCTCTCACGCCCGCCATTTCCCCAAACACATTCAATCAAAGTTTAGATAGCCATTTTGTTCAACGTAGTTTAAAGTTATGGAAATTATGTATTTAAGGATGACAAACCCCTCAGAGCCCCGAGTGCAAAGGTTGTAAGTTATTCCCTGGGGGCATATAAGGTCGTTATAGAAAGAGTTGTTGTAAAAACTTCAAAAGGGGCTCATTCAATTGGAAATTGAGAGGGCTAGTGCCCTTTTTAATAGTCGAAAGTGATTTGAGGGTAACTAACCATCCTCTCAGGCGCACCATTCCCCAAAACACGTCCAACCAAAATTTTCAGATAGCCATTTTGTTCAACGTAGTAGAAAGTTCTGAAAATTAGGTCTTTGAGGATGGCAACCTCAACCCTCAGCGCAAGGGTTGTAAGTTATGCCCTGGGGGCATATAAGGTTTTTATTGAAAGCGTTGTCGTAGAAACTTCAAAAGGGTTCATTTGATTGGAAATTGAAAGGGCTAGTGCCTTTTTTAATAGTTGAAAGTGATGAGAGAGCGACAAACGCCCCTCTCACGCCCACCATTTTCCCAAACACATCAAATTAAAATTTTGAGATAGCCATTTCGTTTAACGTAGTTGAAAGTTCTGGAAATTATGTCTTAGAGGATAACAACGACCCTCACAGCCCTTAGGGTAAGGGTTGTAATTTATGCCCTGGGGGCATATAAGGTGTTTATAGAAAGCGTTGCTGTAGAAACTCAAAAAGGGCTCATTAGAAATCGAAAGGCCTAGTGCCCTGTTTAATAGTCGGAAGAGATTGGAAGGCATGTAATTTTATAGTAAAGTTCGATGGGTATAATGTATGATTTTTTGTTGTTTTTGTTGTTTAGACCAGGGCGCTTCGTATCGAAGGAGTTGTCGTAGAAACTTCGAAAAGGGCTCATTCGATTGAAAATAGAAAAGGCTGATGCCCTTTTTAATAGTCGAAAGTGATTGGAGGGCAACTAACTAATCCCCCTCCCACATCCACCTTCCCATTTATGTTTAAAAACTAAATATTGCCTTGAGATTAAATCAAAATGCATTGTGTTAATGGTAATTCCCAATAAGGCATCTCAGCAGTATCCCAAGAACGACTGAGGGTATTATGCTCAAACTTTCTGGGCTACTTCTGCTCTTAAAATTTAACCAAGTCAAAACAGCGTAAGTGTATCCAAGCTATCAAAGAAAGTAAGCAGATTTTTTTGCGAATGGTATCAAGTTTTCCATTTCAGGTGAACTAAAGGAGGTATGAAACGAAATTAAACACTATTATTTGTGTCTAGTTTTTTAAAAGGGTGTATGTTGTTTAAAAATTGCTGAAAATGTTTCTCCAGCATACAAATAGCAGGCCAAACTATAAAACCTTAAAAAAACGAAAATATTAAAAGTATTATTTTCTTTTTCCCTGAAAAGACTATGTCAATATAAAACGAACAGAAATTAATTAAAAAAAACTTTCCACAAAATAATTTTTTCAAAGAAAAGTAAAGAACTCCTTTAAACAAAAATGAGCAAAAATAAAATCAAATAATCTACCAAGCGTGAAACTACCGCAAATCAGCATCGATAAATAAATGAAACCTAAAACGAATAGAAATTACAATAAATAACCGAGGCAAACTCAAAACAAGCAGAAATTAACATAAGTTGGGCTCAAAACCTCTATGCCTTCCCAAGGCCAGAACATAATTTGCACTCTACTCAAAAAAATACAAATGTGCATTGTCAGTTTAATATACATATACTGATATTTAGTAATCAAAATGTTAATATTATTTGATTGATTAAAGTTATGAAAGTAAAGACATTTATATTTTTTCAGTAAAGTATATATATAATATATATATACTTTAATGTATATATTACACAAAAATGTACACAAATTTACACAAAATATATATATTTAAAAATTAATACACATTATATTTTACTAAAGATAAAAAGGAAAAAAGTATATTTTCAGTTCTGTAATAAATTACCATGACATTGGTATAAATAATGACAAAAACTTAGTGGCCTGACTAGAGTCACGCTTCGCTTCAGCAACGGATATAAAAAGTAATAAAAAACAGATAAGTATTGCATCAGATAAAGTGAAAAGAATTTTGCAGCCATGCCAAAAATTAGCAATAGATAGGTTACTAACTTGTATTTATGGTTTTTGAGCTTTAATTTTAAAAAGTGGAGGATGACATAAGATCCTGATCACAGAAATAATTTTTGTTCAAAGGGGGAGGGGAAGATAGAGAAAGAATTTTGTTCAGTATGGGGGTTAAGGGTTTTCATCTAGATTTTTATGGTCAATTTACGAGTTGGTGAAATATTTATATTCTTTTAGGAGAAACAGTATTTTTACGACTAATTTACGAGTAGGGAAACTATTGCAGGGCGGGAGGGCGTTCAATCTGGTAACATACTCTCCCCCCTGGATACGGACCTGGTCCTGTGATTGTGTAAATAAAAAGCACTATGAGTACCCTTCAAAGGGTGAATGAGCCAGTAGCCTTAATACCCCCCCCCCCCTTAAAGACTAAGAATAGAAAAAATATATAATTTTTTAATAATAATCAAAATGATTCAAAAAAGATTTTTTAAACTCCCCATCTTTCCATCTTATTCCTGTCTGAAAATCTAACTGCATGAAAGGTAAAATTTGCTGATTTATTTATTTTGTGAAAAACAGACAAATACTTTTTGTAAACAGACAAAAGAAAAAAAAAAATTCAGTACTTGTTATTTTTTGCTTAAAAAATGGAACACAAAAAACCTTCAGTAAATCCAGGCACAAAATAAATATATCACTTGTACTACTTCTGTGACGCGTACTTGCGTGTTTGGGACACAAAATAATAATAATAACAATAAATTAATAAAACAAAGCTTATATAGCTAAGAAAGCAATAAAAATATAAGTATTGCATCAGATAAAGTGAAAAAAAAAAAATATCAGTCATGCCAAATATCAGTAACAGATAGGTTATTAACTTTTTTTTATACTTGTTAAATATCCCAACCGCACTCAAGAAGTGAAGTTAGGTTAATCATAATAAATTATACTAAAATATGGTAAAAATATAATACTTTAGTGACAAAATTATGGGAAGTACAACAGAGAAATATGGAAAGCAGGCCGCCCAGAACGCATTATATTCAATATTAGTTAAAATATACCTAAATAGTACTGTCTCACTGAGCCTAAGCAAATTATCTCCGAACGCAGAGAAACCGGTTTTAAACAGATCAAACAGATTCAGGGTGCTAGAAAAGGTTTGAAAATTAATGTTAAGAAGACTAAGTCACTAAAGCTAGGAATAAGTGAAGATGGAAAGGTGACTCTGTGTAACGAAAAGATTGATCAGGTGAACACCTTCACTTACTTTGGTAGTATTATTAGTAAAGATGATGGGAGCAGTGAAGATGTTAAAAGTAGAATAGCCAAGGCTCAGAGTGTTTTTTTCACAGTTAAAAAAAGTTTGGAAGAATAGAAAGATAAATCTGCAAACCAAGATTAGAATATTAGAAGCCACAATGATGAAAGTGGTAATATATGACTCTGGAAATTGTCTACGAATTTTTCTGGGTATCCGGCTGACTGACCGTATTTCAAACAGTAGGCTGTACGAAAAATGTGGTTCAATCCCGCTTTCTAGGGCTATAATGATAGAAAAGTTGAGATGGCTAGAGCACATTGTGCGGATGATGAATGAAAGATTGCCGAAGATTGTCCTTTTCGGCCAACCGTCTAGGGCTAAACGGAAAGCAGGTCGTCCTCGTCTGGGGTGGGATGGCGTCATATTTTTTTTTTTTTTTTAAAGGAAATTGGAACTTCCTGGGGGGGGGTAAAAAGGGAGGCTTTGAATAGATTGGGATGGAGGAGGAGCATATGTAGCTGTGTTGGCCTCAGGCGGCTTGGTGCTGCGGTGAGTTGTTAGTAGTAGTAGTAAACAGATCAAACTTCTTGAGTGTAGTCCGGATATTTAACAAGTAAAGATACATCCGTCCTTTTCCCTGAGAGACCTATTCTCGTCATGAAGGGTATATCCCCAGTGAGGGAATACATTGATTATGTAAACAACGACACAGACTTAAGCTATATAATGACAGGCTGGGTATTGCAACCTTTTGAAGTGTGCCGCAATAGACTATAAAAATCCTACAACCTCTATAGATCATACAATCAAACAACCTCTATGCTGCTTCTATAAATGCAGTTGTATTTATTGACAGTATTTTAAAATCCAGTGAACCAGCATTTTTGCTTTTATTCGGCAAAATGGCCATTGGCAACCCTGTATCCGATCTAAGAGATATTATTTTAAAGGCCAAGAAGCAGACGAGGATATTTAGTCCACTATAAATTAATACAAGGACTGAATTTGGGAACATGTTACACCGTAAAAGAAAATAGGAATATTTAAGCGAAATAGAAACTTTTTGAGAGACTTTAAAGAGGCAGGTTTTGAATAGACTGGGATAGAGGAGGAGCGTGCGTAGCAGTGTTGGCCTCAGGCGACTTGGTGCCGCAGTGAGATGAGATTTTGCACTACGTACGTGAACTACTTTACGAAAATAAAGCTATTATGCGGGTAGGCCTAAATTTTACTTGCACGTTTAATACATAGAAAGGGCCCCACAAAAAAATTCAATCAGGCCCCGCACCGATTGAAACTTTGGTGCCTTATCCATAACTGTTGTGCAATTCTGCAAACAAATATGATAACCATACATGTAATCATGGTTAGAAGAGAACATCCCAAATCCATAGGTAAGACTAAAAAAAAACAACAAAAAAAACACACACACCCGCAAAACACGCACAAAATACAAAAAAAAGGAAAAAAATTACACAACAAACTGGTGCTAGACAATAGGGTTACAAGTTCATACGCATGCTAAAATCCCTGAATGCTTAAATCGGCAGATTGACATATTTTAATGTCCATAAATGGATCACACCCAGAAATATGTCGTTATTTTGAGACGAGAGCAACACTGTGCTTTGATTTAGATCACGGCAAACATGGTTACTGCCAATCTCTAAGCAAAAATTATGTCAGATGGAGCTAAAACTAAATTACCATAACGAAAAGACATAAATCAAAATATGACAGTTTCGAAATAGCGAGCTTTTGCTTAAAGAACAAAGTTGAAAAAAAAAGAAATATGAAATGACCCATGGCAGCAAAGCATTCTTTAACGGACCAAAATAAGATAAAATTTAACCTAAGATAAAACGCTTTATTTATCAAAAACAATTCCCATTGTTTTTCTTTTTAAGAAACACTATTGTCGTGTAGGCTACTAGCATTTAAAATATCTCCAAAAATATGCCAATCTCAAACTGAAAATAATGTCCGGTGGAACTAAGACTAAATTGCCACAACGACAAGACATAAATCAAAACATGAAGAAGGTATCCATGATTTTTGTTCGGGGTGGGGTGAAGGGGTAATTTTGCTCGGGAGAAGGATATATATATATATATATATATATATATATATATATATATATATATATATATATATATATATATATATATATATATATATATATATATATATATATATATATATATATATATATATATATATATATATATATATATTATATATATATATATAATATATATATATATATATATATATATATATATATATATATATATATATATATATATATCCTTTTTAGCCGCATATTTCTTTGTTCTTCACCTTTCTTTTTGAGTAGTTTCAGTTCTTGCTTCCACTTATCTTCGAACCATATGTTTCTTTGTCCTTCATTTTTGTTTTTGACTCGTTGTAATTGTTGATGACGGAAGTATTTTGACCCTAGATATTTGTTCTTTATTTTCATTTATTATTACTTCAGACATTTTTTAAATACCTTTAATTTAACTGCTCAGATTGGTCTTGTCACGTTTGATGGTCCAGGTTGTTCAATTCTCCTCTAGGCATTACGAAATTACTTAAAACGTCTTTTGTAAATAAACTAATTACGCTTGGTATTTAAACTGAGCTATATTCCTTTTGTGATGTCAAACCCGTCATAGATATAAAAACGATACTTTCACGCCAGGAGAGGGGTGAAAATGATGTAATTTATTCTTTTGGCATGTACTCTTAATATGACGTCAATCATGATTTTTCTTGTCAATCATGTTTCTTGTGTAATTTTGCCTGCATCATAGACACTGAAAACGATAGAACCACTACTGAGGCAAATATGACGAATATATGTTTGTCGAATGTATTCATAAATATGACATACATACATAATAATTGCTCGTTTAAAGAGATAGTATATATGCTTACAACTCCTAAAAGTTGTGCTAGCGGGGTCACTACTTACCACTATCGTTACACCTCGGCTTTTATATGATATCATCCTAGTTAAACTATATGCAATAGCCATTAAATTATTACTGATTAAAGTAAATTAATAAAGATAGAAAAGAATTATTTTCAATAATACCTTGCGATAATGTTGTGGAAGGAGCCGCACCTTCTGACCGAAGTTTGGCAGGTTCAACCCCACGTGCCGCAATGGAATTGGCATCGATGCAGTGTTTCTACTTTCAGCATCTTGACTTCAGCATCTCTAATGGCAAGTTAAACTAAACTTTCGAGAGAATTTCTTTTCACATGCTTCACATTCAAATGGTTTTTCACCATTGTGACTCCTCTCGTGCTAAATCCAACTGGCCTTATATAAATATTTCTTTTTGCATCTTTCACATTCAGATGATTTTTCACTATTGTGTGTTCTCATATGCTGACTCAAGGTAGAATTACGAGAATTACAGTTTTTCACTTTCGGGGCTTATTATATGAACCGTCAATTACCCTTGCCAAAAAATTTCTTCTGATTTCAGATTTTGTTTCTGTTTGCCTTCCTCCAATGGATCTGTTCTTTTACCTGAAGTTTCATTTTAAATTTTGTTTCTACCTTCATCATCATGACCATCTGTTGTGATGCTTGTACCTGTGTCATTGGGTTCCTTATCCGTGGCAGAATCAACACAAAACTTATTCGTCCCTTTCTTTAGAAGCGTACGCCTCTTCGTTCTTTCTTTGTTCTCGTCATCTCTTGCTTCGGACTGGCTTACTTCTTTGCGTTGTTCATCAACACATTCAGAATATTGTACATTAGTTCCAACTATTATTTCGCCAAGAGTGTTTATATCCTGTTCAATGCCATTTTGTGCTCCTTTTGTGTCTTAGTGTTTCCTTATAGAGATGGTTTGTTATTCCACTGATCGCCTTTTAATGGAATTGTTCTTTACTAGGTTTTAGCCATCTCTACAGCCATGATACCCATGAAACTTACAAAATCCCTATTTATCCTTAATAATCCTTTATATAACCCACCTTAGAAAAGCCCCATTGATGATTTACATAAGAAGCACCGAGGACACTCTTATGAAATGGAATATTTCTTTAATGTCAAAATAGGTAAGCAGTGACTTACTCAGCACTAGTAATCCAACCGTCCTGAGGCCAATTTGATCTTGTCCGCGCATTTATCTTCTTATCAATTTTTCTTTTGTAATCTTCTAACCGATAATGATGGCTTCGAATTTTTTGGACTTTATGTTCTTGCTTCTTGTAATACTTAGTTCCTCTGTCAACAAACTCTTCTATTACTCCACTGCAGGGTGGTATTCAGGATTTTGTACGGGAGGGGGGGGGTTCAGAAACGCATTAAAAAGTTGATTATACTCATTTTTGTTATTTTTACGAGTCGAACAAATATTTCGGCGGGGCGGGGGTTCAAACCCCCTAACCACTTCCCCTGGACAAAGTCTTGCCCACTGAAACCTTTATTTAATGCTTTCAAGCTGTAAATGTTAAAAAATAATGTTTTTTTCATATGAAATTAATGAGCGAAGTTAAAATTAGAAGGAACATAAACTATTCTAACCTGAAGTTTCGAGATGCTATAGATACTAATTATAATGCCAATAAATCATAAGCTAAAATTGACGGAAAGAGCTGGAGTTTACAGTGACGGCAGCCCCCTACAGGAAAATTATAGGAAAATTTCAGTTCGTCTGATGCTCTAATGTCACTCTTCACTTTCATTTGGAAAAAATCCTTTTCTATATCTAATTTCTGTCCGTTATTAAAATCCTATTGAGGGCTACTGTAAATAGGAGGTTAGCTGACGTACCCTCTCAGTCCACAGCCCTTAATGCTTATGTTTAACTTTTGCATGACAATGTTCGAAAAATGAATTCCCTCATGAAAAGGGTGCGCTAATAAAAATTCTCTTCATAGGCAGCGCGCTAGCGCTGCCTAAGTAAAGAACGATGTTGGCACAATGTGTATATTTTTTTTTTCTTCAGCCGGGCACTTCGTATCGAAGAAATTGTCGTAGAAACTTCGAAAAGGGCTCATTCGATTGGAAATTGGAGTGGCTAGTGCCCTTTCTAATAGTTGAAAGTGATTGGAAAACAACTAGCCCCCCCACGCCCATCATTCCCCCAAACATATCCAATCAAAATTTTGAGATAGCCATTTTGTTCAGCGTAGTTGATTTCCAGATAGAAAATATGTTTCTGAGGAGGAAACTCCCCCACGACCCTCAGGGCAAGGGTTTTAAGTTATCCCCTGGGGGCATATAAGGTTTTTATAGAAGGTGTTGTCGTGGAAACTTCAAAACAGGCTCATTTGATCGGAAATTTGAAGGGCTAATACCCTTTTTCGTAGTTGAAAGTGATTGGAGGGCAACTAGCCCCCCCCCACACGCCCATCATTCCCCCAAACATATCCAATCAAAATTTTGAGATAGCCATTTATCTAAGCGTAGCTGATATCCAGATAGAAAATATGTTTTTGAGGAGGAAACTCCCCCGCAACCCTCAGGGCAAGGGTTTTAAGTTATGCCCTGGGGGCATATAAGGTTTTTATAGAACGCGTTGTCGTAGAAACTTCAAAAAAGGCTCATTCGATTGGAAATTCAAAGGGCTAGGGCCTTTTTTAATAGTCGAAAGTGATTGGAGGGCAACTAGCCCCCCCCCCACGCCCATCATTTCCCCAAACACATCCAATCAAAATTTTCAGATAGCCATTTTGTTCAGCATAGTTGATTTCCAGATAGAAAATATGTTTTGAGGAGGACACTCCCCCAAAACCCTCGGGGCAAGGGTTTAAGTTATGCCCTGGGGACATATAAGGTTTTTATAGAAGGCGTTGTCGTAGAAACTTCAGAAAAGACTCATTCAATTGGAAATTCAAAGGGCTAGTGCCCTAATCAATAGTCGAAAGTTATTGGAGGGCAACAAGCTCCCCCCCCACACCCATCATTCCCCAAAACACATCCAATCAAAATTTTGAGATAGCCATTTTGTTCAGCGTAGTTGATTTCCAGATAGAAAATATGTTTTTGAGGAGGATACTCCCCAACGGCCCTCAGGGCAAGGGTTTTAAGTTATGACCTGGGGGCATATAAGGTTTTTATAGAAGGCGTTGTCGTAGAAACTTTAAAAAAAGCTCATTCGATTGGAAATTCCAAGGGCTAGTGCCCTTTTTAATAGTCGAAAGTGATTGGAGGGCAACTAGCCCCCCCCCCACGCCCATCATTCCCCCAAACACATCCAATAAAAATTTTTAGATAGCCATTTTGTTCAAAGTAGTTGATTTCCAGATAAGAAATATGTTTTTGAGGAGATCACTCCCCCACAACCCTCAGGGAAAGGGTTATAAGTTATGCCCTGGGGGCATATAAGGTTTTTATTAAAATCTTAGAAACTTGAAAAAGGGCTCATTCTATTTAAAATTCAAAGGGCTAGTACCTTTTTTAATAGTCGAAAGTGATTAGTGATATTTTTTGTTGTTGTTGTTGTTTAGACCGGGGCACTTCGTATCGAAGGAGTCGTCGTGGGAACTTCGAAAGCGGCTCATTCGATTGAAAATAGAAAGGGCTGATGCCCTTTTTAATAGTCGAAAGTGATTGGAGGGCAACTAATCCCCCTTCCATTCCCACCCTCCCACACCCACCCTCCCATTTGCCCATTATGTTTAAAAACTAAATGTTGCCTTAAGATTAAATCAAAATGCATTGTGACAATGAAAATTCCCAATAAGGCATCTCAGCAGTATCCCAAGAACGACTGAGGGTATTATGTTCAAACTTTCGGGGCTACTTCTGCTCTTAAAATTTAACCAAATCAAAATAGCGTAAGTGTATCCAAGCTATCAAAGAAAGTAAAAGCTATCAAAGAAAGTTCTGCTGCCAATACCATCGGCCGCAGCAGACACAAGAATAAACCCTGGATATCCCAGGAGACTCGGTCCGTGATCAAGCTGCGCCGGAAAGCCCGCTTAGCAAAGAATATGTCAGTGTACAGACGACTCAATGGCCTGCGCAATAGCCTACTGCACAGAGATAGGAAGATATTTGTCGACAAGAAAGCCAGTTATCTTGAAGATGCTGCAAGGAAAGCAGATACCAGCTCCCTGTACAAACATCTCCGCGAGCTGACGGAAGGGAAGACTTCCACCGTAAGCCGTGTTTTGTCTGCTGACGGCAGCATGCTGGTTGACGATGCAGGCGGACTCCGCCTGGAGCAGTCACTTCTCAACGCTTCTGAAGGCCGAGGCAGTTGCTCATCCCGACCCACATCTGATTCAAGCAGCCATGGCCACACCCGAGGTTACTTCCGACCTTGTGTCGCAACCGTTTACCACCTCTGAGATTCGAAATGCTGTAAAACGGTTAAATAACAATCGAGCCCCTGGCGTCTGTAGTATTTCTGCAGAACTCCTCAAGTACGGGGGTGCAGTGATGATTCTGTGGCTCCAGCTAATCTTCTCAACTGTATGGACGGTGGAAAGCATATCGAGCGACTGGCGTGCTGACATCATATTGCCGCTCTGGAAACGCAAGGGCAGCCATCAAATCTGCTCCAACTATCGTGGGATCACGCTTCTCTCCATTCCTGGTAAACTCTTCGCCTTGTCAATCCTGGACAGGTGCTCCACCTTTTTTCGTTGAAAGGGAAGAGTTCAGCAAGCCGGGTTCATGCCCGGCAGGTCGACGACGGAGCAAATTTCCAGTAAGCACCAGTTGATCGAGAAGAAGCGAGAGAAAAGCGTACATCACATTCGTGGACTTTAAGGCTGCCTTCGATTCTCTTGATTGCCGTCTGAGCAGAGGCAGGAACGCTAGAAGGAACACTTTTGCCAGAAATTGAGCCCCACAATAACCCCTGACCCATCTATCCTACTGTCTTTTCAACTACCGGAGTACCCAGTAGATCCAAGTCCACCACCGTTACGAGAAGAGGTAGTTGCAGCTATACGATCCGTGAAAACAAATAAAGCTCCTGGCCCAGATGGCATACAGTCAGAAATAAGGCTTCCGGACGTGGGGCCGAAACATTCGGAGTATTTTTGTTTAATTAAGTGTTTATTTTATTGTATTCACTGCTTTATAAAAATTAAAACCCGTTTTTCTTGCTTAATTTTTCGTATACAGTCAGAGCTACTTAAGTCAGGCCAAGAAGAACTGGTAGCCATCTATCATAAAGTCACAGTACGTATCTGGGAAACAGGCCACTTCCTAGGATCTTGGGCGAAAGCCATGATTGTCCCCCTTTACAAAAAGGGTGAAAAAGGTGACTGTAATAACTACAGACCAATTAGCATGACAAGCCAACCGGCAAAGATCCTCACGAAAATCCTACTTGACCGACTAAAATCCCTGACAGACCTCACTTTAGAGGAATATCAGGCCGGCTTCCAAAGAGATCGATCTACCATAGATCATATTTTTTCCACCCGGCAACTGATGGACAAAAATATAGAAATTACGAAAGAAATTCTCTTACTTTTTATTGACTTTAAACAGGCCTTCGATTTAATATGGCGCAACGGGCTTTGGCACATACTTCTGCATTATGGAGTCCCCAAAAACATGGAAATGTTGATTAAAGATATGTATATGAAATTCTGTAGCCAGGTTCAGACGCCTGAGGGATTGACAGATGAGTTCCAGCACCTAGAGCCATACAGCTAACCATAAAAGGAGAGCAAAGTGAAAATGCAGAATTTTTTGTCTACATCGGCAGTCTTTTAACCTCTACCAACGATTGCTCAAAATCGATTAGGTGTAGACTGGGCCTTGCAACCAGCAGCTTCAAGAGCCTATCATCAATTTGGAAAAGTAAATTACTGTCAAAATCATTGAAGGTTTGGCTGTTTAATTCTCTCATAATCCCCGTTGCTATGTATGAAAGTGAAACATGGTCAATTAAAGCTGATGACGAAAGGTGAATCGCATTTGAAACAAAATGTCTCTGTTGCATAGCAGGGATCACCTACATTGACCGAGTATCCAATGAAGACCTCTGTGAACTCCTCCACTGCTCATACACTTATCATGGACCGAATTAGAAGTCAGCAACTCCGCTGGCTTGGTCATATCCAACGAATGTCATCAAATCAACTCCCCAAAATCACGTTTGAAGGATGGGTACAAGGCACACGACCTCGTGGCCGACCTCGCAAGAGAGGGTACGACAACTTCAATGGCCAGAACCTCCCCCGACTCCTGCGTCTTGCACCAGATAGAACCGAATACCGTCGCCATATTCGACGACTAATAAGAAGAGAAGAAGCCTCAATAGCCACAGAGACCGGATGGGATATAAGTCAAGTAAGTTCAGTCAAAAGTGTTGTCAAGTTGAACTAATTAGTTTTGCCTATGTATTTTCATGATTCAACGTGGTAACACTGAGATAAATGTGGCACTGCCGTTCATAGTCTTGAAACAACCTAAAACAAATCTTGGAAAAAATCGGATTTTCAAGTATGAATAGACCTAAAATGGGATCAGCGGACCAAATATGCTTTATTTTAATGTCCTTGGTACTTTAAAAATATGAGAGAAAACTTTCGCAAGCATAATCTCAAACAATTTTTTTTACAGTGCGGGGTATATCATACAATAACCCCAGTATTTGTTACTTTTTGGGGATATGTCGAATCCAATAAGAACTTATCTAAAAAAGTACACCTATCACCGTAGATAGTAAAAGCTGATAGTATTCAAAAAAAAAACCAGCTTTCTCAGTCGCAATTGTTTTCGCAAGCGGGTCTGAGACAAGGTTTTGTACACCATTTATCGTTAATAAAGAAACTAATACATACCCTTCCTTGCCCCCGCCTTGTATTTGAGTCTTACTTGGATCTTGGGTTTTCGCCTTTGGTCCTATGTTTGTATAGGTCCTATGTGCAAGAAGCAGCCAAGTTTGTTACTTTTTCATATGCACCAGATCAAAAATTTCGCTATTATAGTACTTCACCTAACATCCTTAAGACCGTGTATGAGGCATATGCTCTTATTCTTATCTTATCTTAAGGCTCCTGCCGAGGGTTTGGCGTACGGAACGATGAGACCAGGCGCCTCTAGGTTGACCTATCGCTTGTCAGGCTCGCAGCTTTGTCTTCCCACCTAGTGGGGGGGGGGGGCTTCTTCTAGGTAGCTTCCATCCGTGTAGGGTAGGGCCGAAGTCGTATGCGACCCGTGCTGGGGCGTCACGTGACATGCGAAGGAGGTGGCCGTACCACCGAACAATACGCTGGGTGAGCTGCGTCGAGAAAGGAGTTTGTGCCGTACGTGACAGGAGGGTCTGGCTGCTAACGAAGTCAATCCAGTGAAGTCCCTCGATTCTTCGGAGATGTTTCGTCTGTGCGACATCGATGGTGCTGAAAATAGATTTTGCAGCTGGCCACGTCTCCGCTACATACAGCAGCACGGTGCTGACTGACCCATTGTAAATGCGCATTTTGGTAAAGCGGCTTATCGCCAGATGCTGTTAAGCCTCCCAACAAGTGTCGACGCTTTGGCTATTCGAGATGTAAGCTCTTTTGTGATCAAGCGTTCCCTCGACAGAATAGATCCCAGATAAGTGAAGTCTTCAACCACATCTACTCGGTTGCTTCCGATGTTGACTTCCTTTACAGTAGAACGGGACGTGGGGGGCTCAAGGAGCTCCGAGCCTATCCTTTTTACCCTTTTTTGAACCCACGTTTGGGGGAGGGGGAAGGTAAAAATATACATTTCTTGTACATTAGGGCACACTTTCTTCGGGGGCTTAGTTGATCCTAAATCCCATTGACCATGTTGACCCTTTTTAGAGTCCAGACAAATAAATATTCCTTGCTGTGAATTAGGGCCCCTTGACCCAAGCAATTTCAAATTTATGTTTCAAGCTAAACGAAAAAATTGATTTGGTCTATTTTCAGGGGGCCCGTGTCCTTAATTAAATTCTTTGTTTGTCCAAGAAACTTACTTGACCGGGAAATTTCCCTTGGCCAGGAAAAAATTACACATGTAAGATCCAGGTCATTCAAAAAAAAAAAAAAAAAAAAAAAAAAAAAAAAAAAAAAAAGCCGTTTGTCTCTTGTTTAGCCCGTTTTTGGTGAACCAATATATTTTTTTTAATTTGTCCTTTTGCATTTGGGTCCCCTTCAAATTCACGTACGTATTAAAATACAAAAAGACTCATTCTGAGCGGGTAAGGTAAATCGCTTGACAAGTTTTATGCATTCAGGAGAAGGTACGAACCAAAAACATGCGCATGGGGGCCTTTGGCCCGATACCCCCATAAAAGTCTATATTTTTGCTAGTATTCCCGCAATTTAATACATACTCATATCCAAGGGGCCCTGGACCTTGGTGGCCGATATCCTAAATTTTCTCATATTTCTTGGGACTTTTTATTCAAATTACCAAACATCTTTTTATTCCCCCCTCCCCTCTGAAAAAAAACTATTGCATATATACGTGATATCATTTAAATTTCAATATAATTTGAATATTGTTGATGATCTCGCTAAAGACGTTCAAAAGGTTCGCTCTCTCTAAAGGAAGTTAATGTAAAGTATAGAAGAAATAAAACAATAAACTAATATACAAAATGTGGCCATTACAGCATCATCCTAAGCCCATATCTTTCACACTCAGTAATTATTTTGAGCAACTCAAGCCCTATGAATAATCAAGATGCTTCCACTATAATCGCTCTCTTACAACCCATCCTTGGTAGGCCACACAGATGTTAACATAAAAATATGTTAATTATGTTAAAAAGTAGTTATTATTTTTTTCTGTCAGATAGCCTGAGTACAGCCCTCGTTTCAAAAATCCTTGTCTTTCTATTTCAAAAAGGATTATTCTCATCAGAAAGATTGACAGGTCTATTATATCAACCTGCTCAACTAAATTGGAGTTTTGACAGCAGTGCCGCTTCATTCTCATCATTTGGAGGACATAAATTGAAACCCTAAATTTGAAGTGTCATTTAAGTACCAATTTTACAACCACCAATAGTTGAAGGAGCAAACGTAAACGTAACGTTAATGTTATGTGTATAAACGTTATGTGTTTTCTATAAAAAGATTTTCTATAAAAAAAAAAACTTATATGCCCCAGGGCATACCTCACAAGCATTGCCTTGAAGGTTGTGGGGGGTGGGGGGTTATTATCCTCAAATACCTAATTTACAGAACTTTCATCGACGTTGAACAAAATGGGTATCTCAAAATTTTAATTGGATGTGTCTGGGAAAATGGTGGGCGTGAGAGGGGGGTTAGTTGCTCTCCAATAACTTTTGACTATCAAAAAGGGCACTAGCCCTTTCAATTTCCAATCAAAGGAGCTTTTTTTGAAGTTTCTACGGCAACACTTTCAATTAAAACCTTATACACCCCCAGGGTATAACTTATAATCCTTATCCTGAACGCTCTGAGGGGGTTATCATCCTAAAGACCTAATTTCCAGAACTTTTAACTACGTTGAACAAAATTAATATCTCAAAATTTTGATCCCATGTGTTTGGGGAAATGGTGGGCGTGAGAAATGGGTTAGTTGCCCTCCAATTACTTTCAACTATTAAAAAAGTCACTAGCCCTTTCAATTTCCAATTGAGTGAGCCCTTTTTGAAGTTTTACGACAACGCTTTCTACAAAAGCTTTATATGCCCCCAGGGTATAACTTACAAACCTTGCCCCGAGAGCTGTAGGGGGAGTTTCATCCTCAAAGACATAATTTCCTGACCTTTCAACTACGCTGAATAAAATGTCTATCTAAAA
Source organism: Artemia sinica (assembly GCA_027921565.1). Taxonomy (NCBI): domain Eukaryota; kingdom Metazoa; phylum Arthropoda; class Branchiopoda; order Anostraca; family Artemiidae; genus Artemia; species Artemia sinica. Next base: position 38,434,390 of record CM051276.1, read on the forward strand.
AATTTGTTTGGATATGTTTGGGAAAATGGTGGATGTGAGAGGGGGATTAGTTCACCACCAATCACTTTCAACTATTAAAAAACCCACTAGCTCTTTCAATTTCCAATCGAATGAGCCCTTTTTGAAGTTTCTACGAAACCACTTTCTATAAAAAACCTTATACGCCCCCAGGGCATAACTTACAACCCTTGCCCTGAGTGGTTTGGGATGGTTGACATCCTCAAAAACCTAATTTACAACCATTGCCTAGAAGGCTGTGGGGGGAGGGGCTGTTATCCTCAAAGACCTAATTTCCAGAACCTTCAACTACGTTGAACAAAACGGCTACCTTAAAATTTTGATTGTATGTGTTTGGGGAAATGATGGGCGTGAGAGTGGGGTTAGTTGCCCTCCAATTACTTTCGACTATTAAAGCGAACACTACCCCTTTGAATTTCCAATCCAATGAGCCCTTTTTCAAGTTTCTACGACAAAGCTTTCAATAAAAACCTTATATGCCGCCAGAGCATAACTTATAACCCTTGCCCTGAAGACTGTGGGGTAAGTGTCCTGCACAAAGATATAATTTCCAGAACTTTCAACCAGGCCATAACTTACAACCCTTGCCCTGAGGGTTGTGGGGGGGGGGGGTTGTCATCCCCACATAACTAGTTTCCAGAACTTTCAACTACGTTAAAAAAAATGGCTATCCCAAAATTTTGATTGGATGTGTTTGGGCAAAAGGTGGGCGCGAGAGGGGGGTTAGTTGCCCTGCAATCCCTTTCGACTATTAAAAAGGGCACTAGTCCTTTGAATGTCCATTCGAATGAACCCTTTTCGAAGTTTCTACGACAAAGCTTTCTATAAAAACCTTATATGCCCCCAGGGCATAACTTACAGTCCTTGCCCAGAGGGCTGTGTGGGAGTATCCTCCTCAAAAACATAATTTCTATCTGGAAATCAATTACGATGAACAAAATGGCTATCTCAAAATTTTGATTGGATGTGTTTGGGAAATGGTGGGCATGGAAGGGGTGTTAGTTGCCTTCTAATCACTTTTGCCTATTAAAAAGGGCACTAGCCATTCCAATTTGCAATCGAATGAGCCCTTTTTGAAGTTTCTACGACAGCTCCTTCGATACGAAGTGCCCAGGTATGGAAAAAAATAATAAATTGTGCCAACATCGTTCAGTACTTAGGCGGCGCTATTGCGCTGCATATGATACTATCATTGTTTTTTTATTGCGCTGCCTAAGTAAAGAACGATGACGGCACAATTTTTTTTTTTTTTGGGGGGGGGGGGGTTGGACCAGGGCACTTCGTATCGACGGAGTTGTCGCAGAGACTTCGAAAAGGGCTCATTCGATTGGAAATTAGAGTTTCTAGTGCCCTTTTTAATAGTCGAAAGTGATTGGAAGCCAACTAACATTTGCACGCCGAACATTTCCCAAAACACATTTAATCAAAATTTTCAGATACCCAGAAATTATGTTTTAAGGAGGACACTCCCCCACAGCCCTCAGGGCAAGGGTTGTAAGTTATGCCCTTTGGGTATACAAGATCTTTATAGAAAGCGTTGTCGTAGAAACTTAAAAAAGGCTTATTCGACTGGAAATTCAAAGGGCTAGTGCCCTTTTTAATAGTCGAAAGTGATTGGAGGGCAACTAGCCCCCCTCTCACGCCCAACTTTTCCCCAAGCACATCCAATCCAAATTTTAGATGGCCCTTTTGTTCAACGTAGTTGAAAGTTCTGAAAATTAGGTCTTTGAGGATGACAACCGCCCCACAGGTCCCAGACCAAGGGTTATAAATTATTCCCTGGGGGCATAGAAGGTTTTCATAGAAAGCGTTATCGTAGAAACTTCAAAAGGGGCTCACTTGATTGGAAATTGAAATGGTTAGTGTCCTTTTTAATAGTCGAAAGTTATTGGAAGGTAACTAACACCCCTTCCACGCAGACCAATTATCCAAATACATCCAATCAAAATTTTGAGATAGCCATTTTGTTCAACATAGTTGAAAGTTCTGGAAATTAGGTCTTCGAGGATGAAAACACCCTCAGAGCCCTCAGGGCAAGGGTTATAAGCTATACCCTGGGGGTATAAAAGGTTTTTATTGAAAGCTTTGTCGTAGAAACTTGAAAAGGGGCGCATTCGATTGTAAATTCAAAGGGCTAGTGCCCTTTTTAATAGTCGAAAGTGATTGGAGGGCAACTAGCCCCCCTCTCACGCCCACCTTTTCCCCAAACACATACAATCAACATTTTTAGATAGGTATTTTCTTCAACATAGTTGAATGTTTTGGAAATTAGGTCTTTAAGGATGACACCCCCCCACCACAGCCCTCAGGGCAAGGGAGGCAAGTCATGCCCTGGGGGCATATAAGGTTTTTATAGAAGGCGTTGTCGTAGAAACTTCAAAAAAGGCTCATTCGATTGTAAATTCAAAGGGCTAGTGCCCTTTTTAATAGTCGAAAGTGATTGGAGGGCAACTAGCCCCCCTCTCACGCCCACCTTTTCCCCAAACACATCCAATCAAAATTTTAAGATAGCCCTTTTGTTCAACGTAGTTGAAAGTTCTGAAAATTAGGTCTTTGAGGATGACAACCGCCCTGAAGCCCCCAGAGCAAGGGTTATAAGTTATGCCTGGGGGCATAGAAGGTTTTCATAGAAAACATTGTCGTAGAAACTTCAAAAAGCGCTCATTCCATTGGAAATTGAAATGGCTAGCGGCCTTTTTATTAGTCGAAAGCAATTGGAGGGCAACAAACCCCCCTCTCACGCTCACCATTTTCCCAAACACATACAGTCAAAATTTTGAGGTAACCATTTTTTCAACGTAGTTGAAAGTTCTGGAAATTATGTCTTTGACGATGACAACCCCCCACAGCCCTCAGGGCAAGGGTTGTAAGTTATGCCCTGGGGGCATATAAGGTTTTTATAAAAAAGCGTTGTCGTAAAACTTCAAAAAGGGCTCATTCGATTTATTATTGAAAGGGCTAGTGCTCTTTTTAATAGTTGAAAGTAATTGAAGACCAACTAACCCCCCTCTCACGCCCACCATTTCCCCAAACACATCCAATCAAAGTTTTGCCATTTTTTTCAACGTAGTTGAAAGTTCTGGATATTATATTTGTAAGTTATGCCCTGGGGCCACATAAGTTTTTTATAGAGCGTTGTAATAGAAACTTCGAAAGGTTAGTGCCCTTTTTAATAGTCAAAAGTGATTGGAGGAAGACTAACACCCCTCCCACATCCACCATTTCCCAAAAAACATCCAAATAAAAATTTTGAGATAGCCATTTTGTTCAACGTAGTTGAAAAGTCCTAAAATTATGTCTTTAAGGATGACACTCCCCCACAGCCCTCAGCGCAAGGGTTGTAAGTTATACCCTGGGGGCATATAAGGTTTTATAGAAAGCGTTATCGTAGAAACTTCAAAAAGTGCTCATTCGATTGGAAATTGAAAGCGCTAGTTTCCTATTTAATAGTCAAAAGTTATTGGAGGACAACTAACACCCCTTCAAGCCTACCATTTCCCCAAACACATCCAATAAAAATTTTGATATAGACATTTTGTTCGACGCATTTGAAAGTTCTGGAAATTAGGAGTTTGCCAGCGTCGTCGTAGAAACTTCAAAAAGGACTCATTCAAATGGGAATTGAGACAGCTAGTGCCCTTATTAATAGTCAAAAGCGATCAGAGGGCAAACCTCCCCCCCCGTAACCATCACTTCCCCGAACACTTCCGATCAACTTTTGATATAGCAACTTTGTTGAACGTAGTTGAAGGGTCCGGAAATTATGTTTTTGACTATGACAACCCCCAACAGCCCTCAGGGCTAGGGTGTTATGCCCTGGGGGCGTATAATGTCATATAGCCAGTTTTGTCGTAAAAACTTCAAAAAGGGCTCTTTCTATTGGAAATTGAGAGGGCTATTGCCCATTTTAGTAGTCAAAAGTAATCAGAGGGAGAATCGCCCCCCCCCCCAACACTCAAACACCCCAACACCCATCATTTCCCCAAACATTTACGATCAACATTTTGATATGGCCATTTTGTTCAACGTAGTTGAAAGGTCTGAAAATTATGTCTTTGAGGATGACAAACCTCCCCCATAGCCCTCATGACAAGGGTCGTAAGTCATAACCTTGGGGCATATAACATTTTTATAGAAAGTTTTGTCGTAGAAGCTTCAAAAATGTTTCATTCGATTGGAAATTGAGAGAATTAGTGCCTTTATTATTAGTCGAAAGTGATCAGAGGGCAAATGTCTCCCTAAAAAAAAAAAAAAAAAAAAAAAAAAAAAAAAAAAAATTCTTTGAAAGGTTTTCACTTATAACTTTAAGAAAACAAAAATTAAATAAGATTTTAAGGAATACTACTACTACTACTACTAACAACTCATCGCAGCACCTAGCCGCCTGAGGCCAACACAGCTACGCACGCTCCTCCTCCACCCCAATCTATTCAAAGCCTCCCTTTTTACACCCACCCACGAAGTTCCCATTTCCTTTAAATCTTTCTTTATGACGTCCTCCCACCCCAGACGGGGACGACCTGCTTTCCGTTTAGCCCTAGATGGTTGGCCGAAAAGAACAATCTTCGGCAATCTGTCATCCTTCATCCGCACAACATGCCCTAACCACCTCAACCTTTCTTTCATTATAGACCTAGAAAGCGGTATTGAACCACATTTTTCGTATAGCCTATTGTTTGAAATACGGTCAGTCAGCCGGGTACCCAGAACAATCCTTAAGCAATTTCTCTGGAAAACATCTAGCAAATCTTCATCCGCTTTTCGGAGCGTCCATGCTTCAGAGCCATATTTGACCACTGTCATCACTGTAGCTTCTAATATTCTAATCTTGGTTTGCAGACTTATCTTCCTATTCTTCCAGACTTTTTTTAACTGTGAAAAAACACCCTGAGCCTTGGCTATTCTATTTTTAACATCTTCACTGCTCCCATCATCTTTACTAATAATACTACCAAGGTAAGTGAAGCTGCCCACCTGATCAATCTTTTCATTACCCAACGTCACCTTTTCATCTTCACTTATTCCTAGCCTTAGTGACTTAGTCTTCCTAACATTAATTTTCAAACCAATACTAGCACCCTGAACTCGCAAAACCTCTAAAACTTCATTCATTTTGCTCACACTTTCATCTAAGATGCTTAAATCATCAGCATAATCCAAGTCGAGGAGACTTTTTCCTCTCCATTTGATTCCGTGGTCTCCCATTGCCTTTCCTGTGCTCCTTAAAAAAAAGTCCATCAAAATAATCCATATAAAGGGGGATAGAACACAACCCTGCTTAACTCCTGATTTAATACAAAACCAGCAGCTAACCTCATTTCCTACCTTAACCGCAGCAGTGTTATTCTCGTACATAGCACTAATCACTTTAATGTATTTGTCTGGTATACCATACAAGGATAAAACCTTTACTAAAGCTCCTCTATCAACAGAATCGAACGCTTGCTCATAATCTATAAAACTGAGGACCAAAGGTGTTTGAAAACTTAGGCACTTCTCAATTATTAGCCTAAGAGTGAAAATTTGGTCAAAACATCCTCTACCTTTTCTAAAACCGCACTGCTCTTCTCTTAAAACTTTGTCTACGGCATCTCTCAGTCTAAAAAGTATCATATTACTAAGCAATTTGCTACCTACAGAGACCAGACTAATGCCTCGATAATTACCACACTCACTTTTATCACCTTTCTTATAAAGTGGCTTAATTAAGGTTTTCCTAAAATCGTTAGGTACTTCCCCTTTTTCAAAAATCATATTCATAATCTTCAATAACTTATTTCTAACCTCAGAGCCACCATATTTAAGAAACTCATTTACCACCCTATCAGCACCTGGAGCCTTATTATTCTTTAATCCTTTTAGTACTGTTGCTAATTCCTCCTCACAAAACAAATCTTCTTTCACATCCAAGGTATCACAAACTTTTTCATTTTCCTCTATATTTTTTCCTGCAACTCTATCTCGGTTAAGCAAGTTCTCAAAATGTTCGGTCCATCTCGCTTTGGCTTTTTCCTTATCGCTAATTGCCACCCCATTCCTATCTTTAACTGGGACAAGTCCGGATTGACTACTACCTCTCAATTTGTTAACGTGCCAGTACAATATTTTACTATTATGCCATCTAGCTGCATCTTCTAAATCCTCGGCAATTTTATCCATGGCCTCCACTTCACACCTCCTTAGTTCATATTTCAATGCTTTCTCCACTTTCTTTACATTTCTTTTGTTTTCATGCGATCTATCACTCAGATAATCAGCTTCCTTATAATAATTTTAAAATTTTGATTAATAAATATCAGTATATGTATATTAAACTGACAATGCACATTCATTTGTATTTTTTTCAGTAAAGTGCAAATTTTGTTCTGGCCTTGGGAAGGCATAAGGGTTTTGCGCCCAACTTATGTTAATTTCTGTTCGTTTTGAGTTTGACTCGGTTATTTATTTTAATTTCTGTTCGTTTTGGGTTTCATTTATTTATCGATGCTAATTTGTGGTAGTTTCGAGCTTGGTAGATTAATTTATTTTTGCTCATTTTTTGTTTATTGGAGTTCTTTACTTTTCTTTGAAAAACTTATTTTGTGGAAAAAGGTTTTATTAATTAATCTCAATGGAAAAATACATATGATCTATGATCAACAAAATTTCATATGATCTATCACTCAGATAATTCTTGTACAAGTCCTTTCTCCTTTCTATTAAACATAAAGCTTTTTCACTAATATTCTTAGCTGCAGTTCTAGCTTTCTTCCCTAATATAGCTTCAGCAACTTCACAAATTATTTTTATAAAATTATTCCAACCATCTTCCACATTATCAAATTTTAAACTCTCAAGTTTAGCATTCAACTGTTCCTGGAAAGTTTCTCTCAAATTCGCATCCTGGAGTCTACCAACATCATAACTTACCCAGAGGTAGTTACCCTTCCGAAATTTCAGCTTTAAATTAACCCTTGACACTACTAGATGGTGATCTTTACTTTTAACATCAATTAAGGCACTTCTATATACCCTAGTATCTTGTATTGATCCTGCCAGTCTTCGGTTTACAATAACATAATCAATAAGGTTTGCTGTCTTACCATCACGTGAATACCATGTTAACTTACGAGCCATTTTATGACCAACACCGTATTGGTTATAACTAGATTGTTATACCTACAAAATCGCAAAACTCTGTATCCATTACTGTTTTCTTTTCCTACACCAAATTTACCTAGGCTAGGATACCATCTATCCCTATTTCTACCAACCTGGGCGTTAAAATCTCCCAGTAAAAACATCCTATTTCTACCTGGGACCCTGTCTATTTGCTCCTGTAACTGTAAGTAAAATTCATCTGAGTCACTAGTATCTCCGTCAGTCGGTTCTACAGGGGCGTATACTACTATAACTGATACCCTGAACTTTTTAGTCATAAAATGAGCAATTAGTATTCTATTATTAATACCTCCCCAGCCTAAACAAGACTTAGCAGCTTCCTTATTCATCATGAGCCCTACTCCCTGTCTATGTACCCCATCCTTCCTGCCTGAGTAAACAAATTCTATATCACCTAATTTCATGCTTCCTACCCCTAGGATATGAGTTTCTGAAACTCCTAATAAATCCAGTTCGAATCGTCTGAATTCGTCAGTCAAAATGTCGATACGATAGTCATTTTTTAACATCGTAACATTCCAAGTTCCAATTTTCATGTTCTTTAAATCATTGAAATTATTTTCGCCTCAGGAAAAGCAATGATCCTGGATACCAGTGCAGGACGGGGATCACATATCTTCTCAAGTCTACACCGAAGTGCTTAAGCCGGCTTAAAACCGGACAGCAAGAAGTCCCTGGGACCTCCATGAATGGAGGCTTTGTGCAATCCTGGGCCCATCTTGGTCACAACATGGTTTTCAGCACTTGGCGATGCTCTTCTATCAACAAGAGTCGAAATCCTGCACAGACAATCTCAAGCCTATTACCTCCGACTCATTATATATTCATGCCTACAAATATTATGCTACTACGGGGAGGCAACCCGTAATAGATAAATTTTAAGGAATAAATATCAGCATATCTATATTAAACTGGCAATGTATATTTTTTTCAGTAAATGCATTTGAATTTTTTTTTCAGTAAAGTACAAATTATATTCTGGCTTTTAGAAAGCGTAGGGTTTAGAACCCTACTCAGTTTAATTTCTGCTTGTTTTGAGTTTGACTTATTTTAATTTCTGTTTGTTTTGGGTTTTATTTATTTATTGATACTGATTTGTGGTAGTTGTATGCTTGGTAGATTATTTGATTCTATCTTTGTTCATTTTCGGTTTCTTTACATTTTTGGAGTTCTTTACTTTTTTTGGAAAAACTCATTTTGTGCAAAAAGTTTTTTTGATTAATAACTAGTAATATCAATACTACTACTGTGACTACTATTACAACTATGCCTGAGGATATGAAGTTGAAATTTTCAAGAAATTTTGAGGTGAGAAGGTGAATTGAGTCACAACACGCCATCTGTATCCAGAGATCAGAAATACTTCAGGAACAGTTGACGGTATTAAGTTGAAACTTTTAGCGTGTGTTGAATGGGATGTTGAAAAAATCAAAGCTGCTATGCGCATACTGCTACTAATGCTACAACAACTATAGCTACTACGCAAGCTAAGGGCATTAAGGTGAAGCTGTTAAGGAATATTTAGGACTTTCAAAAGGTAACAAATATCTCAAGAACCGCTTACATTAATAAATTAGACCTTAAAAAATAAGTTGGTGCGGTTTTTGCAGTAGCCACAAGGCACTATGTGTACACTATTAATACTAGCCTACCGCTATAGTTACTGTAACTAATGAAGCTGAGGACATTAAGGTAAAAATTTTAGGAGACGTTTAGGGGGGGAGGGGTCAATTAAACAAAAAAACTGTAAGCATGCAGGTTTGGCATATAAGCAATATCATAGGCAACACCACTTTATAATAGCTAGAAATATCATTGAAACTTTTAAAGTAGCTAATTCGATTCAAAATTAAGAATAAAAAAAGATTGGAGGGCAAGCAGCCCATTAATTTGCCAAACACTTCCAGTTAAACATCTTAGACACCCATTTTGTTCAGCATAGTAGAACGGTCCAGCAACTATATCTTTAGGGATATTGGGCACATCAACGACCCAAAATTATGCAATTGGCCCATTATACTTTAAAACTAAATGTTGCTTTAAAACTAACTCAAAAGGCAGTGTGTATGGTTGCCAATAAGACACCTTGGCAGAATATCCAGAACGACTATGGATATTTAAAACTTTCGGGGCTGCTACTATTACTACTTCTGGTCAAACAATTTAAATAAATAAAAAGAGTGTAAGTGTATCCAGGTTGTTAAAGAGCATAGATAGAATCTTTTAGGGATGATATTAAGTTTGATTTTTCAGGTCAACATGAGAAAGTATAAAATTAAATTAAAAAATACTATTTGTGCCAGAATTAAAAATTGTTGAAAAAGTTTCTCCAACATACAAATAACAAGTCAAATTATGGATTCTGATAGAAATCAAATTAAAAAAAAAACAATATTTTTTAAAACTGAAAGTAAAGAGCAACATTAAAACTTAAAACGAATAGAAATTATTAGGTATATGAGGGGATCACCCCCTCGTCAATACCTCGCTCTTTACGCTAAAGTTATTAAGACTGCTTATATTAGTTATTATTAAGGCTGTTATTAAGACTGCTTCTAAGAGTTTTGGTTACTATTCAGCCGCATCGCTCCTTACTTACAGTTCGTTACCACGAACTATTAATTTTAAGAACTGTTAAGAACATAATTTGCACTTTACTGAAAACAAGATACATTTGAAATATTTAAATTTTTTACTTTAATAAATAAAAGATTATTAAAACTTTAAGGAATGAATATCAGTATATGTAAATTAAAATGACAATCCACGGTCAATAGTTTTTCTTTTTCTTTAGTAAAGTGCAAATTATGTTCTGGTCTTGAGAAGGCTTGAGAAGGATTATAAACCCTACTCCTGTTAATTTCTGCTCGTTTGGAGTTTGACTGGGCTATTTATTGTAATTTCTATTGGTTTTGAGTTCTATTTATTTATTGTAAAACTACCACAAATCACTATTTGTGGTAGTTTTACCCTTCGAAAATTATTTGACTTTAATTCAGCTCATTTTTTGGCTCAATGGAGCTCTTTACTTTTCTTTGAAAAACATGTTTTGTGGAAACAGCTTTTTTTTATTAATTTCTTGAAAAAAAGGGGCTTATTAATTCACAAAAACGTGTCAGGAAAAAAAGTCATTAAAGTCATCATAATTACACAAATACACAATTTAAAGCAGAAAATTTCGCAATTTAAAGCAGAATTTTACTGAAAACAGATTTTACGACAAATATTTTCATTTGTACTTAATATTGAAAATAAACATTAAAATTATAGTAACATTTTGAACTGATGAGCTTTCAGCAATTAATATAATTATGCATCAAATATTCAGTTTAATTTATTAGCTCTTTTTATAGTTGTTTAAGACAAATAGGACAAAAGACAAATAGTTGTTTAAGACCTATAGTTTCACTACGAACAAGTGTTTGGATTGGATACTGCCTCCTTTTCTAACTGTAAATAAAAACCAAAAGCCTACTGCGTCATTGACGCTTAACTGAAAATGAATTATATTACAAATATTTTCTTTTCCAGTTCTTACAGCATTGAAAATAAAAATACAATTACAGTGAAATAAATTCTTGAACTTATGGATCTTTCAACAATTAATATCATTATACCTCAAATATTCAATTTTATGATGTTTATAGTTTCCAAGACTGTTCAAGACGCATATAGTTTTCAGTAAAGCGCCAATGACGCAGTAGGTTTTAGACTTTTACAGTGAGAGAAGGAGGTCATACCCAAACTCTTGTTTGCAGTGATTTTCGTTCGTTTCAAGCTTGATTTGCATATTCAATTTGAGTTTCACTCGTTTTAAGATTTATTTATTAATTTACATTAATATCTATTGTATGTTTGTTTGGGGTTTATCCATCCGATACACCCAAAGGCGTGGAGGGCGGGAGGGGCTAGTTGCCCTCCGATCTTTTTCACTCTGAGAAAATGAACTACAACTTTTAATTTCCATTCAAATGAACCATCTCTGAAGTTTATATGAGCATCCCTTTCATAAGAACCACATACGGCACCAGGACACAGCTTACAATGCCTGCCCCCGGGCACTGGGGGGATGTGTCGACACCGGAGTTTTTGTTGTCTGACCTTGAACTATTTGAAAAAATGGCTCTCTCAAAGTTCTTATCGGATGGGTTTGAGGAAAATAGGGCGTGGAGAGGGGGGCTAGTTGCCTTCGATCTCTTTTGACTCTTAAAGCGAACGAAAACTTTCAATTTCCAATCATATGAGCCCCCGAAGTTTTACGAGCATACCTTCCATAAGAACAATATATGCCCCCAGAGCAATACTTACAACGTCTTCCCGGGCCCTGGGGGGGGGGGGGTTGTGTCGACACAGGAGTTTTTTCTTATCTGACCTTTGAACTATTTTTAACGAAATGGACATACGTAAAGGAGATTTTGTTATATGATCTTTGAAATATTTTTAACAAAACTACCTCAAATTTTTTATCAGACGCATTTGCGAAAAAGGGCTTGGAGGGGGGCAGTTACCCTCAGATCACTTTTGACTCTTAAAAAGGGCAATAGAACTCTCGATTTCCAATCGAATGAGCCCCCTTTGAAGTTTATACGACGACCCCTTCTATATGAAATGCCTCTGGGAAAAAAATAAATGGAGCGTGGGGGGAGGCTAGCTGCCCTCCAATCAGTTTTGACTCTTAAAAAGTGAATTACAACTTTCAATTTCCAATCAAATGAGCCCTCTAGGAAGTTTATACGAGCATCCCTTCCATAACAACCATATATGCCCCCAGGGCATAACTTACAACGCCTACCCCCGGACCCTGGGGGACTGTGTTGACACCGGAGTTTTTTGTTATCAGAACTTTGAACTATTTAAAAAAAATATCAACCTCAAAATTTTTATCTGCTGCATTTAGGGCGTGGAGGAGGGGGGGGGGCTAGTTGCCCTCCGATCTCTTCGATTCTTTAATACTGAACAAGAACTTTCAATTTCCAATCAAATGAGCCCTCTCCAAATTTTAGACGAGCATCCCTTCCATAAGAACTATATATGCCCCTAGAGCATTACTCATAACGCCTGCCTCCGGGCCCTGGCGGGTTCTGTCGACACAATAATTTGTCTTATCTGACCTTTGAAGTATTTTTAATGAAATGGCTATTATAAAAATTTTATCGGATAGGCTTGGGGAAAAAAGGGTGTGTGTGTGTGTGGGGGGGGGGCTAGTTGCCCTCGGATATCTTTTGACTCTTAAAAATTGACCTAGAACTTTAAATTTCCAGTCAAATGAGCCCCCTCTGAAGTTTATACGAGCATCTCTTTCATAAGAACCAAATATGCCCCCAGGACAACGCTTACAACGCCTATCTCTCGGGCCCTGGGGGGAGTTTTTGTTATCTAATTTTTGAACAATTTCCAAAAAACTGGCTAATCTCAAAATTTGTAGCGGAGGGGTTTGAGGAAAAAAGAGCGTGGCGGGGGGGGGGGCTAGTTGCCCTTAACTCTCTTGGCTCTTAAAAAGTGAACTAGAACTTTCAATTTCCAATCAAATGGGCCCTCTATGAAGTTTATACGAGCATCACTTTCATAAGGACCGTACATGCTCTTAGGGCATAACTTAGAACGCCCTCCCCTGGGCCCTGGGGGGTTGTATTGACACCAGATTTTTCTTCTCCGACCTTTGAACTATTTTTAACACAATGTCTATCTCACAATTTTCATCAGATGGGTTAAGAAAAAGAAAGCGTGAGGAGGGGGGCTAGCTGCCCTCGGGTCTCTTTTGACAATTAAAAGTGAGATCGAACTTTCAATTTCCAATCAAATGAGCCCTCTCTGAAGTTTATACGAGCATCCTTTTCGATCCCTATATGCCGCAGGCATAACTTACAACGCCTGCCCCAGGACCTGGGGTGTTGTGACGACACATGAGTTTTTTTTTATCTGACTTTTGAGCAATGATTAACTTAATGGCTATCTCAAAATTTTTATTGGATGCATTTGGGGAAAAGGGGCGTGGGTGGAGGGGGGGGGGGCTAGTTGCCCCCCAATCTTTTTTTACTCTAAAAAACTTAACTAGAACTTTCAATTTCCAATCAAATGAGCCATGTCTGAAGTTTTTACGAGCTTCCCTTCAATAAGAGCCATATATTCCCCCAGGGCATAACTTACAACACCTGCCCTCGGACCCTGGGGGGCTGTGTCGACCCCGGAGTTTCCGTTATATGGTCTTTGAACTATTTTTAAAAAAGCTATCTCAAAGTTCTTATCAGATGGGATTGAGAAAAAAGGACGTGTAGGGAAGGGGGGGGGCTAGGCGCCCTCCAATCTCTTTTGACTCTTAAAAAGTGAACTAGATCTTTCAATTTCCAATCAAATGAGCCCTCTTTTGAAGTTAATACGAGCGTCCCTTCCACAAAACCCATATATGCCCCCAGGGCATAACTTACGACGCCTGCCCCCGGGTCCTGGGGGGTTGTGTCGACACCGGAATTTCTGTTATATGATCTGTCAACTATTTTTAACAATTTAGCTATATGAAAATTTTTATTGGATGCATTTGGGAAAAAGAGGTTTGGGGGAGAGCTGGCTACCCTCCAATATCTTTTGACACTTGAAAAGTGAACTAGAACTTTCAATTTCCAATCAAATGAGCCCTCTCTGAAGTTAAATGAGCATTCCTTCCATAAGAACCATACATGCCCCCAGGGCATAACTTATAATCCTTGCCCCTGAAGACTGTGGGGGGAGTGTTCTGCTCAAACATATAATTTCCAGAACTTTCAACTACGTTGAACAAAATGGCTATATCAAAATTTTGATTGGATGTGTTTGAAGAAATGGTGGGCGTGGAAGGGTTGTCAATTTCCTTAGAATCATTTTCGACTATAAAAAAAGAACTAGCCATTTAAATTTCCAATCGAATGAGCCCTTTCTGAAGTTTCTACGACAACGCTTTCTATACAAAACCTTATATGCCCCAAGGGCATAACTTACAACCCTTGCCCTGAGGGCTGTGGGGGGTTGTCATCCTCAAAGACCTAATTTCCAGAACTTAAAACTATCTTGAATAAAATGGCTATATCAAAATTTTGATTGGATGTGTTTGGGGAAAAGGTGGGCGTGAGAGGGGGGTTAGTTGCCCTCCAATCAATTACGACTATTAAAAAGGGAACTAGATCTTTGAACTTCCAATCGAATGAGGCGTTTTTGAAGTTTCTACGACAGCGCCTTCTATAAAAACCTTATATGGCCCCAGGACACAGCTTACAACCCTTGCCCTGAAGGCTGTGGGGGAGTGACCTCCTCAAAAAAATAATTTGTATCTGGAAATAAACTACGCCGAACAAAATGGCTATCTCAAAATTTTGATTTGATGCGTTTCGGGAAATGGTGGGCGTGGATAGGTGTTAGTTGCCTTCCAATCACTTTCGACTATTAAAAAGGGCACATGCCACTCCAATTTCAAATTGAATGAGCCCTTTTCGAAGTTTCTACGACAACTTCTTCGATACGAAGTGCCCTGTTTTAAAGGGAAAAAATAATAAATAATACATTGTGCCAAAATCGTTCTTATATGACCCCCGGGCATAACTTAAAACCCTTGCCCTGAGGGTTGTGGGGGAGTGGCCTCCTCACAAACATATTTTCTATCAGGAAGTCAACTATGCTGAACAAAATGGCAATCTCAAAATTTGATTGAATGTGTTTGGGGGAATGATGGGTGTGGGGGGGCTAGTTGCCTTCCAATCACTTTTGACCCTTAAAAAGGGCACTAGAACTCTCGATTTCCATTCGAATGAGCTCCCTTTGAAGTTTCTACGACGACCCCTTCCACACGAAGTGCCTTTGGAAAAAATAATAATAATAATCAAAGGCAGCGCGCTAGCGCTGCCTAAGTAAAGAACGATGTGGGCACAATGTGTTTTTTTTTTCTCCATACCCGGGCACTTCGTATCGAAGGAGTTGTCGTAGAAACTTCGAAAATGGCTCATTCGATTGGAAATTGGAGTGGCTATTGCCCTTTTTAATAGTCGAAAGTGATTGGAGAGCAACTAGCCCCCCCCCCCCCACACCCCACCACCTTGAAGCAGCGCGGACCATGACGACACTCCCCCGCAACCCTCGGGGCAAGGGTTCTAAGTTATGCCCTGAGGGTATATAAGAACAATGTTGGCACAATGTACTATTTATTATTTTTTCCTTTAGAGCAGTGCAATTCATATGGAAGGGGTCGTCGTAGAAACTTCAAAAGAGACTAATTCGATTGGAAATTGAGAGGTCTAGTGCCCTTTTTAATAGTCGAAAGTTATTGGAGGGCAATTAGCCCCTCCCCACGCCAATCATTCCCCAAACACATCCAATCAAAATTTTGAGATAGCCATTTTGTTCAGCGTAGTTGATTTCCAGATAGAAAATATGTTTTTGAGGAGGGCACTCCCACACAACCCTCAGGGCAAGGGTTTTAAGTTATGCCCTGGGGGCATATAAGCTTTTATAGAAGGCGCTGTCGTAGAAACTTCAAAAAGGGCTCATTCGATTGGAAATTCAAAGGGCTAGAGCCCTTTTTAATAGTCGAAAGTGATTGGAGGGCAACTAGCCCCCCCGCACCCATCACTTCCCCAAATACAACCAATCAAAATTTTGAGATAGCCATTTTGTTCAACGTAGTTGATTTCCAGATATAAAATATGCTTTTGAGGAGGACACTCCCCCAGAGCCCTCAGGGCAAGGGTTTTAAGTTATGACATGGGGGTATATAAGGTTTTTTATGGAAGGCGTTGTCGTAGAAACTTCAAAACAGGCTCATTCGATTGGAAATTCAAAGGGCTAGTGCCCTTTTTAATAGTCAAAAGTGATTGGAGGGCAACTAGCCCCCCTTACGCCCATCATTCCCCCAAACACATCCAATAAAAATTTTGAGATAGCCATTTTGTTCAGCGTAGTTGATTTCCAGATAGAAAATATATTTTTGATGAGGCCACTCCCCCACATCCCTCAGGGCAAGGATTTTAAGTTATGCCCTGGGGGCATATAAGGTTTTTATAGAAGGCGTTGTTGTAGAAACTTCAAAAAAGGCTCATTCGATTGGAAATTCAAAGGGCTAGTGCCCTTTTTAATATTCGAAAGTGATTGGAGGGCAACTATCCCCCCCCCCACGCCCATCATTCCCCCAAACATATCCAATCAAAACTTGTAGATAGCCATTTTATTCAACGTAGTTGAATGTTTTGGAAATTAGGTCTTTAAGGATGACAACCCCTCCCCCTACAGCCCTCAGGGCAAGGGTTGTAAGTTATGCCCTGGGGGCATATAAAGTTTGTATTGAAAGCGTTGTCGTAGAAACTTCAAAAGGGCTCATTCAATTGGAAATTGAAAGGGCTAGTGCCTTTTTTATTAGTTGAAATTGATTGGATAGCGACGACTAAAGCCCCTCTCATGCCCACCATTTTCCCAAACACATCGAATTAAAATTTTGAGACATCCATTTTTTTCAACGTAGTTGAAAGTTCTGGAAATTTTGTCTTTTAGGATGATAACCCCCTCAGAGCCCGTTGTCGTAGAAATTTCAAAAGGGCTTATTCAATTGGAAATTGAAAGGGCTAGTGCCTTTTTTAATAGTTGAAAGTAATTGGATAGCGACTAACGCCCCTCCCACGCCCACCATCTTCCAAAACACGTCCAATCAAAATTTTGAGATATCCATTTTGTTCAACGTAGTTGAACGTTCTGGAAATTAGGTCTTTTAGGAAGATAATCCCTTCAGAGCCCTTAGTGTAAGGGCTGTAAGTTATGCCCTGGGGTCATATAAGGTTTATATAGAAAGTTGTTGTATAAATCATAGGCAGCGCGATCGCGCTGCCTAAGTAAAGAACGGGGACACTCGAGAACGAGACAAGAAACGGGGACTAAGTAAAGAGGAGGACACTCCCCCACAATCCTCAGGACAAGGGTTTTAAGTTATGCCCTGGGGGCATATAAGAACGATGTTGGTACAATGTATTATTTATTAATTTTTTCCTTTAGAGCAGGGCACTTCGTATCGAAGAAGTTGTCGTAGAAACTTCGAAAAGCGCTAATTCAATTGAAAAATGGAGTGGCTTGTGCCCTTTTTAATATATGAAAGTGATTGGAAGGCGACTAACACCCCTTCCACGCCCACCATTTCCCGAAAAACACATCCAATCAAAATTTTGAGATAGCCATTTTGTTCAGCGTATGTGATTTCCAGATAGAACTTATGTTCTTGAGGACAGTCCCCCACAGCGGTTAGGGCAAGGTTTGTAAGTTATGCCCTGGGGGAATATAAGGTTTTTTTTTACAGAAGGCGTTGTCGTAGAAACTTGTTGTCGTAAAAAAGGCTCATTCGATTGGAAATTCAAAGGGCTAGTGCCCTTTTTAATAGACGAAAGTGATTAAACGGCAACTAACCCGCCTCTCACGCCCACCTTTTCCCCAGACACATCTAATCAAAACTTTGAGATAGCCATTTTATTCAACGTAGTTTTAAGCTCTGGAAATTAGGTCTTTGAGGATGACAACCCCCCCCCCCCACAGCCCTCAGGGCAAGGGTTGTAAATTATGCCCTGGGGGCGTATAAGGTTTTTATTGAAATTGTAGAAACTTCATTCAATTGGAAATTGAAAGGGCTAGTGCCTTTTTTAATAGTTGAAAACGATTGGAGAGCGACTAAAGCCCCTCTCACGCCCACCATTTCCACAAACACATCCAATAAAGATTTGAGATAGCCATTTTATTCCACGCAGTTCAAAGTTCAGGAAATTATACCTTTGAGCAGGACACTCCCACCACAGTCTTCAGGGCAAGGGTTATAGGTTATGCTCTGGGGGCATTTTTAAAAGGGTGTATGTTGTTTAAAAATTGCTGAAAATTTGTCTCCAGCATACAAATAGCAGGCCAAATTATAAAGTCTTAAAAAACAAAAAGATTTAAAGTATTATTTTCTTTTTCCCTGAAAAGACTATGTCAATATAAAACGAACAGAAATTAATTAAAATTCCAGAAAATAAGTTTTTCAAAGAAAAGTAAAGAACCCCATTAAACAAAAAATGAGCAAAATTAAAATCAAATAATCTACCAAGTGTAAAACAAGCACAAATCAGCATCGATAAATAAATGAAACCCAAAACGAACAGAAATTACAAAAAATAACCGAGTCAAACTCAAAACGAGCAGAAATTAACATAAGTTAGGTGCAAAACCCCTATGCCTTCCCAAGGCCAGAACAAAATTTTCACTTTACTGAAAAAATACAAATGAACGTGCATTGTCAGTTTAATATGCATATACTGATATTTAGTAATCAAAATGATAATATTATTTGATTTATTAAAGTTGTAAAAGTAAAAACATTTATATTTTTTCCGCATAGTGCAAATTTTGTTCTGGCCTTGGGAAGGCATAGGGGTTTTGCGCCCAACTTATGTTAATTTCTGCTCGTTTTGAGTTTGACTCGGTTATTTATTGTAATTACTGTTCGTTTTGCGTTTCATTTATTTATCGATGCTGATTTGTGGTTGTTTCACGCTTGGTAGATGATTTTATTTTATTTTTGCTCTTTTGCTCATTGGAAAAAGGGTGGATCCCCCTCCTGAATACCTCGCTCTTTACACTAATTTTAACTTTTTGTCCCAATTATTTAAGAACAACTCTGGAAACACAAGATATTATTAGAGTTAAATTAGAGTCAGGAGATTTTTAACATACAAAAAGAAACTTTGGCGTGAAGAGCGAGGTATTGAGGAGGGGTTACCTCCCTTATATACGGAAAAGTTCTGTTCTTTTAAGTTTTAATGTTGCTCCTTGCTTTCAGATAAAAAAAAACATTTTTTTTTATTTGATCACTGAAAGGCAGAACCAATTCTCAGGGGAAAATATTAAAATGTTGCTGATTTGAATATCCAAAAATAACCAGTAGTTTATTTTTCTTTATCCTGAGCCCGAGTAATTCCAAATCAGGGTTTTTGTAATGTTCATTCATGTAGTGGAAGTTTATTTATTTTATTAGAAATTTAAATAATGTGCAATTAAAATTTAAATTTAAATGGTCAAATACTCTTTCTTTGCAAATTTGGTTATTCAATTTTGCAAAACCCTAAAGTTAATCTGAGCAAAAATTGATCAGAAATACCGAATTAGATACATCGATTATCGAATATCGAAAGTAAAAATATCGATATGTCGCTTAATTTAGATATCATCCAACACTAGTCCCCCGAATGTTTATTTTATGATACATGGTGGTCTTCTCTGCGCTTTGACTCCCAGGCCTCAGGTATGGTCTCTTTTAAACCTTATATGTTGTTTTCAGCGATTGATTCTTTTTTGTTGTTGTTATTGTTGCTTATATTGTACTTTTATTTCCCCCTTGTATCTCCGGCCATAGAGCCATTCGAGTGGGAATAAGAATATTGTGTTTCCAAATTGTATTTATCGGTGAGTAAAACTCTGAACAGACATCTCTGGCTGACTTTACTTTACGTTTGATGTCTTTCGCCTTGTTTTCTTCTTTTTTTTTAAATGATCACGGTGAAATTCGGTGTCGTTTTTGTAAACGGCCCCGAAAACTAGAAAATTTTGCGAGCTCGAATTGCTGACGTTTTCTTTGCAAATTGGTGCCGATTTGGCAAACTGGTAGCGAAAAAAGCTACGGGCGTCAACTTATATCGGGCAACTGATTCCAGCAGTTTTCTAACACAACAGCAACAGTAATAGAAGGTTCAATTAGCACTGAAAATCATTTAACTGAGAAGCTAATTAGGGCTGTCCAGTTCAACAAAATTATTTAGGAAAAAAGGCAAAAAGAACACAAAAATGCAGTTTTTGTCCTGAAAGCATGGGAGCAAAACATCCTCCTGATCCGTTTCAACCACGCTCTTGCAAATTTGAATATTTTGCAAGTGAATGTTGGGCAACTTGAAAATCCTGCGTGAACAAAGCGGCAGCTAAAATCACTAACTGATGCGGTTGACGAATATAGACTATCGCAGCATTTTTTTTTCTGTGTGAACCAAGGGTCAGTGGTGGATCCAGAGGGGAGGGGGCGAGGGGGACGCACGCTCCCCTAGCGTAGTCTAAAGTAGTGTAATTTACTTAATTAACTCAAGTTTGCGTTAATTAAACTTGCTCCTAACGCAAGTTTATCGGATCAACCTATTTTGCCCCCTCCCCTAAAAAAAATCCTGGATCAACCCCTGCCAAGGGTTGGGGGCAAAGCTGATAAAAGAAGCGAAAAAAAAGACATTAAATTAAACTTAATTATTTTTTCATGAAAATTTTTACGACAATATATATTCCCTTATCTGGTAATTATTGACACTTTGAAGAATAACAATGGAAGCCTAATGCGAGAACTAGAATTTCAACTTTAGGCTAAGGAAAATTGAATACATTTTTTTTAACTACGATAGACCCGATTCTACCTAAAACCTAAGGAGGGAGGAGGAAGGAGGCTAAAATGACAGTGGTGTTAATCACCATTAAATGGCAAAGAATTACATACAAGGGAGCTCCCAGTAACCAGATATTACGACTCTCAAGAAGTAGCAGTGGCGTAGCGAGCGAAGGCCACCCTGTATGAAGTCAAACTGGACGCCATACGTAGTAGACAATGACCATGACAAAACAATGTATCAATTATAAATTGTAATTATAATTGATACAAACAATGTATCAATTATAAATTGTAATTATAATTGATACAAGCAATGTATCAATTATAAATTGTAATTATAATTGATACAAGCAATGTATCAATTATAAATTGTAATTATAATTGATACAAGCAATGTATCAATTATAAATTGTAATTATAATTGATACAACAATGTGTCAATTATAAATTGTAATTATAATTGATACAAACAATGTATCAATTATAAATTGTAATTATAATTGATACAAGCAATGTATCAATTATAGATCATTCATGTACCAATTATAAATTGAAATAGGGATAATGAATTTTTATGATCAAAATTGACAACAATATTGACAACAAATTTTATAATCAATATTGACATCAATATAATCAACAAAGCATTGATATGACTGTAAGTCTTGGGTGATTCTGTTCAATAGAAGGATTGTGAGGATTGGTAATACAAGCAAAAACCCAAAATAAAAGTAGATTAGTCTTTAATAAAGACTAAAGGTTTTCCTTTTTTTTTATCAATCATTAAAATAGTAAGGTCATGCAGGGCCAGACTATTTCATTATCAAATGCAAGTACATAATTTACAGCAAAGATTTTGAATTTCTAAGATATAAAATAAAAGAAAAACGTACCTTCACACTGCACGCCGACTTTCCCAGACCCCCATATATAGTCCTTGCCTAAAAAAAGAACAGAGAACATCATATATACGAGGGGGCATAGAGCGAAGATTAAAAATTTTGTCTGTCTAAAAGTTTTAGGCTATGAGTCCCAGTGGGATAAGTTATACACGGTGACGTAGGGATCTATATCTAAAGGCAATTTCCAGTTTAAATTTAAAAAAAATATAAATTTAACACAACTCGTCTCTATATTGGATCCAAAAAATTCCAATGGAATGAAAATGCATTATTTTTTTAGTCTGATTTGGAAACACTAGAAATGAAAACATAGCGGAAAAATTGGAGTAACAGCTTTTAAAGACCCATTCACAGTGAAACTTCATAACACCGACTACTTTGAGCCAATCAGAATTGTTCATAGAATTGTTAAGCGAGTCAGATAATTCTATGAAAAATCTGATTGGTTTAAATTAGCACAAGCAAAATCTCAGTATTAGTAATATTACATTGTGAATGGGCTTCAACTCATTAATTTGAAAAGACTCGTTTTCCAAAAATGAAGTTATTCGAAGAAAAGTAAAGAGCCATATTAAGATTAAGACGAGCACAAATAAAGTCATATAATAATTTGAACTTAAAACGGACAAAGTTAACAATCAATGAGTAAATGAAACTCAAAAGGAACAGATATTAAAATGAATAATCAGATCGGATGTGGAGATAACATACACAGCTATAAATAAATAATAGAGTCCTAAAACAAACAGAAATAAAATGAATAATCAAGTCAAACGCAAAATGAACAGAAATTACGACAAATGGGAGTAGAGCTACCGACCCTAAACTTTCTAATGGTAATGGCGTCATTTGCACTTTACTGAAAACAATCTACTTTTATGAGCGGTATTTTTCTATTTTTCATAACATCAGCAGCAACTAAGGCCGTATCCAGGGGGGTCTGGGTTTGACCCCTCCACCCCCGAAATTTTTGTCCGGCTCGTAAAAACGTAAGTAAAATGCATAAAAAACAATTTTGTATGCGTTTTCTCGTATAACTCTCTCTCCCCCCAAACAAAACCAGGATTCGCCCTTGGCAACAACACAACTAAGAGTAATCCCACAAGGCTAATCAAAGTTACAGAAATAAGAGTGGCACCACCCCTTCCCTCTTCTCAAACTCTCTAAATAGGCTGAGTGTCATTTGCGGTTTATTAAAAACAATATAAAGATCGATAATATCACCATAATAATCGTGATTACTGGAAAGAAATAAGGAAAGTAGACATATTTTTTAATGGACAATGAAAGTCTTTTGACTTTTGGCAATTTTTGACTTTTCAAAGTTAAAGTGACTTTTCAAACTTTGCTCTTACAACCATAAAAGGGAAAACTTTTAAATAGGCCTATACTATGTTTTCAGTGGTAGTTGGAATACAGGTAGATTTGGTAAGTTCTGCACGATTTCGATTTGTGGTTTATGAAAAGGCTTATTAAGTCATTTTCAGGTATTACACAACCAAAAACCGCAAATTTTCATAGTATTATTCATATTGAAGGGGTGGGGGAGGATTCTAGAACAGTCCTGGTTACAGCCTTAGACAGTCTAAGTTCATAATTTCGTCTTAGTACTAATAAAAAGAGTAATCTATTAACAACCCACATCAAACGAAGAAGAAGAGTATATGACACTCTTAGAGTATTTAAAAGAAAAAAAAAAAAAGAAAACCTAGGAAAGAAACTAGCATAAAAAAGCCCAACGTCAAAAACAATTTACTTTTGACTTAATTTCTTTAACTTTCATTTTTCTTCATTTCCTTTGTTTAAAACTTGGTTAGTCATTAACCTATGGCTTTCATCGGGACGCCAAATAAACTTCCGAAGAAAAAAAAAGTTGGCAACCTTAGCGAAACAATGAGTGTAACAGGTTTAGTCCATGGCAATCACTTTACGTCCCCTCAAAAATGTAGATGAATCAGTCCAACCGAACTCTTTGAATTCTACGGCCATTCTAAACATAAAAGACCTGGATGGCACCGACTTCCCTCCAACTGGTGAACATCTCACAACGCCACGTGTGCACACAAGTCTGCCACGCTTGCCATAGTTACCACCACGATTGGCACAGCTTCCACCACACTAGGTACACTTCTGCCATGTTTAGCAGGCACGACGTGGTGTACAGGATTCCTGAAAGGGGTGTCCTCCCTAAAAGACCATACCCATTGTTCACTCTTAGGACTCAGATAGTTCAACTCCCCCGCAAAGGCACCCACGAAAAATTCTTGAAGGGACAGGGCAAAGAGTATGGATAACTGACAAGATTGGAACTGTCGCTAGTATTGACAAAAAAACTATCAAAGCCATCTAGTGCGTGGCGATACTTGGTATTTTTTCAAGCTCTGTAATCATTTTTCTGTCAGGACCTGGAATCAGATACTTATTACTACCCTAAATTTACCAACTTCACTAATTAAGCATTCTTTCAGTGGATAAACATTTGAATACCCCTTCTTTTCTAGACATAGATGTTTACCAAAAGCACTGCTGATGTAAGGTATATGTTCCCTCTGAAAGAATCGATTTCGCGGCAAGCCTGCAACTGTAAATTCAACTGCAACTGCAACTGCAATCATAATTATATCATTGGATTCATTAGTCTCCAGAACTATGATATTACTTGGATGTTTTCTCTGAGAAGGATCCAAGGATCTTTTCAGTATAGGAAAATTGTTCGGTTTAAAACAATTTTTAACTAATATTCAAATCCAACGTATTTTCAATTTAAAACACCATGTAAACCAAATTTCAAAAATGCAATGCGGTAGATGGATAAAGCTGAATCTCACCTATGGAGTGACAGCAGAGCAGAAAAATAGCAGAGTAATAAACCTTAATATCACTTGAATAACTGCGGGCTCAAACAGCAGTCCAAATATTATAAGTAACTTATAAGAGGGGTAACTGGCGCTAGTGTCGACAAAAAACCGTCAACACCATCTAGCGTTTGGCAACGCTTCCCATTTTCTCAGTATAATAATACAAATAATTAATTTAATAAGTGTAATTGATAAAATTAGGGTAGTAATAAGTGTCTGATATCAGTTCCTACGAAGCTTGAAAAAATCCCAGATGTCGCCAGACGCAAGATGGCATTGATAGTTTTTTGTCGACACTAGTCCCAGTTACCACTCTTATAAGTTACACATACTCTTTGTGGCAGTCCTTAATAACTCATTCAGTAGAGTTTCAATTTTTTTTCAAGAATATTCACGACATTTGAATATTACACATATAGCTAAATTCATTAAGAAAATGTGATTTTAATACATTTATAGAGCTATACATCTCTTTAGCAACCAATCATTATGAGCAATATTACAATTTAGGAAAAATAATTTTACATAAATAGTCAAAAATTTATTATGAAACCAAAATCCAGCTGAGCAAAATTGAGAGGAACACAAAAGAATCCAGAAAAAAAAAACAAACAAAAGAGTAAAAATAAAGGGAGTATGTAGACCACCTCCCATTTTACTGGGGTGGGGGAGGGGCATAGCAACTCTGAGGAATGTTAAAAGGTTGATCTAGTTTTACATTAATAGCTCTAAATTTAATACCCAATAAGGGAAAGCGAAATTGAGGGGGCGGGGAAATCCAAAACATACACTAAAAACAGTAAAAATGAACGGACTGTGGAGACCGTTTCCTAGCTTACTGGGGTGGGGTAGGAGCTAGAAACTCTATGGACTGTTACAAGGTGGATTTATTTTTACATTAATAACTCTAAATTTACTACCAAAACTCAATCAGGCAAAGCAAAATTGAGGGAAATAAGTCCAGAACATACACTAAAAACAGTAATAAAAAAAACGGAGTGTATAGACCCCTTCCTAGCTTACTGTGGTGGAGGATGGGCTAGAAACCCTAAGGGCTGTTTCAAGGTGGTTGTGGCTCTTAAGCAACCCCACTCCACCCCGTGGTGTCTCTTGTAATAATGTAGCATTTTTGAGCCCAAAAATAACCTAAGGTCCAAAGACAACACCAAAAACTTACAGGACAAAGGTCACCAATCTTAAAATATGTTTTGTCCCCAGGAACCATCTTAGATTCATGCCACAAAATCGCAAATTTCCAAGATTTTTTAGCTGTTTCAAAGTTATGCATTTTCAAGATCTATAGCACATTTTCATCAGTGTTGCGACGTTGAAACGTAAAAATAAACAAGCGAAAATAATAAGTAAAATTTGATAACACTTTTCAACACTAAAAATTCAAACACTGACAACTCCATATTCAAAGGAAATCTAAACCTACTGAAACTGTTTTGCACCATCTAATTTTAGCTTCTTTTTTACTCGTGCTCTGTTTCTTTGAAAAATTGTGCCAACTTCTGCAACAAAAACTGCATATTGGTCTTTTTTACTAAAAATTTAACTCGTGATTTTCTCCTCCTTTTTCGACATATATGGTAAGTTTTCAGTTAACCAATTCAAACAATCAGCTTTCATTTTCACTGTCCTTAGTACTTTAAGTAAAGACCCTGGAATACTATAGAAACCAGATATACCAGATAACTTAACACCAGTTTAAGATTCCACTGAACCAAGTCAAACAAGCAGATTTCTTTTTCCCTGGCCTTACTACTTAAAGTAAAGACACCGGAATACTAGGCACCAGATACCAGACACCAGTCACCAAGTTAAGTTTCCACTTAACCAATACAAAACAATCAGCTTTCATTTTCACTGTCCTTAGTACTTTAAGTAAAGACCCTGGAATACTATAGAAACCCAATACACCAGATAACTTAACACCAGTTTAAGATTCCACTGAACCAAGTCAAACAAGCAGATTTCATTTTCACTATCCTTGGTATTAAAAAAAAAAAAATCTTACTGGGAAAGGGGGGTACATAATTGAATTTCAAAAATAGCACCAGATGTACTCGCTTCTTTCGAATACATCATCACAAATTTTCATATATGGCTTCCTTAAAAGACCAAACGATGTGATTAATCATCAACTAACAAAGAAAATATTAAAGCCAAAAAACCACAAACACAGATTGCTAATTCACAAAAAAAGAAATAAAAAAATGCACAGGTGTGAAGCAGTCACTTATGTCAAGAATATGATTCAGCTCCTATTGCGAAACTATAAAAAGTAAAATATTGATGTGTTTCTATCTAAACAAATTGGCCACTCTCGCACTTGCGTTTAACGGGTGCATTCCAGGTTCGACAAAAAGTTACTTAATTTTTCGCTCAAGCTGACGTAATAGCTGGAATGACAGAAATTTATCTCTGCATTTTCTTTTGTGGTAACTTTTACTCACTGTATAAAGATAATATATCTATTATTTATATACTGTGCTTCAAGGCCGTATCCAGGGGGGAGGGTTACCCGGTTTGACCCCCCCCCCCCGAAATTTTTGACCGAGTCGAAAATGAGTCGAAAATTAGAAAAAACCTAGGTAAAAATCAGTAAAATTAGTCGAAAACTGAGTCAAAAATTAGTAGGCCCCCCCCGAAAAAGTCAAAAATTAGTGAGCCCTCCCCCCCGAAAAAAAATCCTGGATCCGCCCTTGCTGTGCTTTTACTAAACATAGTTAATAGACATCATTAGTGAAGTAAATCTACATCGTTATTATCATTGGTAGTATAGTGAAACATATTGAAGACTATTGCAACATTGATGAATTTCTATCAAAACAAAATAGCCTAGTAGAGTACCGAGATTCACCTGGTGAAAAGAAAGACAATTCTTTAATCTCTTTCGCAAAACATTTTGATTTTATTTTATCCGGTAAACCTTTCTGCATATTAATACCGACGATTTATTCTGTACTATCCACAGTCAAATTAAATTGTAATGTACTTTTCAATATATTTAAGACAGACACTCATCTTCAGTAAAATTTATTATAACTATTCCTAATACTTTTTTTTAATGAAAACCAAAACAAACAGAAATTAAAATAAATACAGAGTCAAACTCAAAACGAGCAGAGATTAATATGAGTAGGGTTCTAAACCCCAAGCTTTCTAAAAGACAGAATATAATTTGTACTTTTACTGAAAATAATTCAAATGAATTTACCGAAAAAAATCTGCACTATTCCAAGTACTTGTGACATCATTCACGGGAAAAATATATTTCCAAAATTAAGGCCCAAAACGAATTTTCCAAAGTCATGGCTATCATGGCCTAAAGTCATGGTACATAACGATCTAGATCGTTAGATATCGGAAAAAGGTAGTATTTCAGCTTTCAGGAAAATTTAAAGTGCCGTTTGCGAGAAAAAATTTACAGATAAATAATGTGCATATGTACCATTTATAGTACATGTGCACATATGTACATTATAGTGGCGTAAGTTCGTTTAATAGGATCGGTCTCCACTTACTTATTATATTCCACTGGCAATCAAGTACCTCCATTCAAGGGCATTCAGAGAAGATCGACGTGGCTTTCACGTATTTTCCCCAGGCCACTTTGTATAGTAGGGAGTAGTA
This sequence comes from Artemia sinica, assembly GCA_027921565.1. Taxonomy (NCBI): domain Eukaryota; kingdom Metazoa; phylum Arthropoda; class Branchiopoda; order Anostraca; family Artemiidae; genus Artemia; species Artemia sinica. Next base: position 38,462,358 of record CM051276.1, read on the forward strand.
GGAACTTGGAGTGGGGTTCATTTAATTAAAAACTGAAAATTCTGGTGCCTTTTTTACGAGTTGGAAGTGATTGAAGGGCGAATAAACGCGATTTGTCGCAAAAACTGCACTTGTGGTATATTTTATGTGGTATATTGTGTATATATTACAAAATTCAAAAGGAACAGAAATTACTTCGTATATGAAGTGATTTCCCCTCTCCTCAATACCTTGCTCTTTACGCTAAAATTTTACTGTTTGTCGCAATTTTTTAAGTACGGTTCCTGAAACTCAAGGGCTGTTTAAGTAGAATAGGAAGCTTTTTTTAAAAATGCTACAAGCTTTAGCGTAAAGAGCAAGGCATTGAGGATGGGGTAACCACTTCATATATGGAATAATTTCTGTTCGTTTTGAGTTTCAATGTTGCTCCTTAATTTCAGTTGAAAAAACTTATTTTTTTTATTTAATTCTTGAAAGAATAAGTACATTGCAGACAGGATTTAGCCCCCGAATCAAGATTGAACCTAAAGTCCTCACGGCTGCAGGGGACACTTCAGGTCTACGTGAGGGATTTGACAATTTAGCTCGATCTTAGGCATTGAGGCAAATAAAGTGGAGGTAAGCAGGGGGAATAACAAACCTAGCCTCTTAGTCTCTTTTCGGGTAAGTCAATGACGAGATTGCCACGGAATTGATATGATGATTCCGTAAAATAAAGCCGATTTAGAATAGGACAATGGTTGAAGAATACCTATTTATTCACTTGATCAATAGTACACATAAGCACTAGAATTTTTTATGCTTGTCGTGCTACACACTATTTTTCTTTTTTCTTATATTTTTGATATAATCTATCTATTTCTGAGATTTCCTTGAACCGTCATCCCCCCCCTAGATATTTGAACGTATGTGCCTGGTAATAATAGACAGTTAGTGACAATAAAATTGCGATTTTCAAATGCTAAAACAATTCTTTTGATAATTTCCCCCCCCCCCTAAGACGTTTACGCCGAATAAAAACATGTAAATATTATTGATTTGGTACGTAAGAACGTAGTATAAACTGATAACATACTTGAGAAAACATGCGAGCAAGAGACCTATGTTCCAAACCTGAGTTGGTAACAGAACGAAATGTTCGGACTTAAATAAACCAGCTCTTGGACACGTTTCAAGACTCAATAAAAAAGAAACTAGGGGCTATACACTCTCGGTAATAATCGGTTTAGAAAGCAGAATTACTAAAGCTAATTTTTACAATCGGAAATTATACTAACGGAAAAATATAGCGTTTAAGGCAATTTTGTCAAAAAACCAATTTAACCGATCTTTGACCGAAATATTAAGGTGTTTTAAAAATAGTTAAAATCGTAAAAAAATCGTATAGATAGATATATAGATATTTATTGCAAAACAAAAGCCTCTTTGGGCCATGGCAAAAACAAACACAGTTGCATATATAGTTAAAACACATGATAATAACATATATAACAATAACTAAACATAGCCCATAGCAAATAAAAATAAAATAACATAACAATTGCAGAACAAAAGCACACATAATACTATAAAACTAACTCACATAATCACACACAATGTCACACACAATAATAATATAATAATAATAATAATAATAATAATAATATTTCTCTATAATAATAATAATAATAATATATTTCCTTCACACTACGTCATCGTAACCTTTCAGGGTACTGGTGCATTATGCGGGCGCCGCGAAGAAGTCAAATGTGGTTAATGCTAATGAAATAAAATAGGATGAAAATATAATAGTTTAGAAACAAATTTGGGCTATATATTTGCACATCAGGGGGGGGGGTACAGCATAGCATATATTAAACACATAACCTAACCTAACCTAGGTACCTTTTCCCTTCTAAACCCCAAAAATAATCGTTTAAATATTGTAAAATCCATGAGAAACAACGCTTTGTAATCAATTTAGGTCTCTGAAATAGCCGTTTGACGGGTTTTGTCGGGCGACTGTAGCATTTTCCGTTTGACATTCCACATACAGTATACAGCGATGCCCGCAAAATGCACAAGTACCGAAAAATATAGCGTTTAAGGCAATTTTGTCACAAAACCAATTTAACCGATTTTTGACCTGAAATATTAAGGTGTTTTAAAACTAGTTAAAATCGTAAGAAAAAAATCGTATATTTCCTTCACACTACGTCGTAGAACCTTTCATGCTAGCATAACTCGAGACTCTACGTTACGTCATGTAATCTTACGAATCACATTTTGTCCGTAACGTAGCTAGTTCCATGTAGACTCGAGGTCTACTTACGAATTTAATGCTGTAGTTATGGAAAAGTCAAAACAGCAGCAACAAGACAAAATTTCTGAATTAAAAATTGGTACTGTTCTATTAGCTGTGAAACACGCGAGACAGACACGAAAAGCAAAGAACAAATGCCTATTACCCGTTTATTTCTATCTGACGCTGTATAAACAAGGGGTTTCTCACTCCGGGAACTATATTTAAGCTTTAGTTTAATTGGGGTTTAGGGGGGAAAAAGGTACCTAGGTTAGGTTACGCATTTAATATATGCTATGCTTTACCCCCACCCCCCTGATGTGCAAATATATAGCCGAAATTTGTTTCTAAACTATTATATTTTTATCCTATTTTGTTTTACTTCATTAGCATTATTCATTTACGAAATTCATTACTAAAGTTCATTTCTCGCGTGCCTTACAGCTAATACAACCAAAACAGCATCCCAGCCCGTATAAGAAGATCTCAGGCTTCAACGCGAAGATCATTCTTCTCTATTCGTCACGTTGGACCATAGTTTATAATAGTTTACCAAATGAATTATTAGTTGAAGAAAATATTGCTAGCTTTAGGAGTAGGTTAAAATCTCAGTGTTTTGGAGAGTATAATATTTCTTAGCGATTTTTTCTCAGAGCTGTTTTTTTTTTTTTTTTTTTTTTTTTTTTTTTTTTTTTTTTTTTTTTTTTTTTTTTTTTTTTTTTTAGAGGGTGGTAGTGAGAGAACGGTGATAATTAGTTATAATTTGGTTTTTATTGATGAGTTGCACTAAGTTGCAGGAGGTTGTTCCGTGCCTTTTTTTTTCTCCTTTTTTCTTTCTTTTCTTTTTTATTTAGTATTATTTTCTGTTGTTGATAGTGATGTAAACATCCGGGTTTTTTTGAAGGGTGTATAGCCTAAACAAGTTTACTTCTGGCAGTTGATGTATTCATTTGTTTAATGTAAATAAAACCCTTATTAAGTTAATAGAACAGAACCAAAAAATAAAAAAAAAATTGAAAAACTTTCGGTACTTGTCTGTTAAACGAAACACACCCAAGAAGTGAAGTTAGGTTAATTCTAACGAAATATACCAACATGGGCGTAATTTGTTATGGGGCAGGGGGCCAACTGATCTTCCCATACCTTGGTTTGCCCCACCCAGACCTCAGCTTACGCCCCCCCCTGAAATTTAGTTTCTTCCAAAATCTTGTTAAAACTAAGATAAACCTACATAATTCAAGCATCAACAGAAACAGATCAGTTTTTTTTAGTAAATAATTACCTTTTAGTAAAAAGTACCTTTGTACTATAAAGTACAAAGGTACTTTACAGTACTTTATAGTACTATAAAGTACCTTTGTAATACCTTTATAGCACTAAATAGTACCTTTATGGTACCAAATGGTTTTTTTAGTTTCTACTGTCACTTTCACTTGATTTTGGTAAATTAGCTCCAACTTTGCCCCCCCCCCCTCCAGGATTTTGACGAAATTACGCCACTGTATACCAATACATGATTATAAAATAGTATTTTAAAAACAAAATTATGGAAATTACGGCAAAGAACTATGGAAAGCAGGCCGCGCAGGATGCATTATATTAAATACCTAACCCAACCTAACCCCTAACCACTTCTATATATAAAATACTTAGTTAAAACATAGCTATATCGTAGTTTTTCTCACTCAGAATAAGCAAATCATTAACCGATTCCAGAGAGGAAAACCGGTTATTGTCAGATCTTACACAGCGTAAATCTTGAATGTGTTTCATTTAAGAGACAAGTACCAAATGCTTTTTTATTAAATTCCTAAAAAGTCTTTTACACTTGAACAAAGAAATCTCCATCCCACATTTTCATTTTTGAATTTTTGGCTTATGACGATTATGGCTTCATTCAAATGAATTTACTGAAAAAAAATGTGCATTGTCAGTTTAATATACATAATGCTGATATTTATCCTTCAAATCTTAATTAATTTTTAATTTCTTAAAGTTATAAAAGTGAAAACATTTAAAAGAATTTTTTCAGTAAAGTACAAATTATATTCTGGCTTTTAGAAAGCATAGGGTTTAGATCCCTACTCAGATTAATTTCTGCTGAGTTTGATTTTAATTTCTGTTTGTTTTGGGCTTCATTTATTTATTAATACTGATTTGTATGCTTGGTAGATTATTTGATCCTATTTTTGTTCATTTTTGGTTTAATGGAGTTCTTTACTTTTTTTGAAAAACTTATTTTGTGCGAAAGGTTTTTTTGATTAATTTCTGTTCGTTTAATATTAACATAGTCTTTTTCAGGGAGAAAGACTGAGCCTCTTCTGAAGTTAAACAACCATCCCTTCCATAAAAACCTTTAATACTCCCTGGGCATAACTTACAACCCTTGCCCCTAGTCTAAAGTGATCGGAGGGCAACTGGCTCCCCCAAGCCCTTTTCCCCAAATACATCTGATAAAAAAAATTTGAGTTAGACATTTTGTTAAAATACAAAATGTCTAAGATCATATAACAAAAACTCCTTTACGTATGACCATATCGTTAAAAACAGTTCAAAGGTCAGATAAGAAAAGGGGTTTGATTCAACCTCAAAGGCCTTGTTATATGATAGTTAGACTATTTTGAATAGAATGGCTATCTCAAAATTTCTATTAGACGCATTTTGGGGCAATATGAAGTGTGTGTAGGGGGGAGAAGGTAGCTGCCCTCTGATTACCAATCCAATGAATCCCCTTTGAAGTTTATATGACCCCACTTTCTATAAAAACCCTATATTTCCTCAGGGCAAAACTTACAGCCCTTGCCCTGAGGGCTGGGGGGATTTGTTATCGTCAAAGACATAATTTCCAGACCTTTCTGACAAGCTTAACAAAATGGCTATATCAAAATTTTGATTGGAAGTGTTTAAGGAAATAATAGGCGTGGAGGAAGACATTTGCCCTCTGATCACTTTTGACTAATAAAAAAGGCACTAGTCCTCTCAATTTCCAATAAAATGAGCCCTTTTCGAAAAATTTCTATAAAAACGTTAAATACCCCAAAGGCATAACTTACGACCCTTGTCCTGAGGGCTACGGAGGGAGGGTTGTCATCCTCAAAGACATAATTTCCAGGCCCTTCAACTACCTTGAACAAAATAGCCATATCAAAATGTTGATCGGAAATGTTTAGGAAAATGATGGGCGTGGGGGGGGGGGGTTCTCCTTCTGATTACTTTCGACTATTAAAAAGGGCAATAGCCCTCTCAATTTCCAATCGAAAAAGTCCTTTTTTAAGTTTTTACGACAACACTTTCTATATGGCATTATATGCCCCCAGGGCATAACTTACAACCTTAGCCCTGAGGTCTGTGGGGGGGGTTGTCATACTTAAAAACATAATTTCCGGACCCTTCAACTACGTTGAACAAAATTGCTATATCAAATTTTGATCGGAAGTGTTTGGGGAAAAGATGGAAATGGGGGGGGGGCATTCGCCTTCTGATCGGTTTTGACTATTAATAAGGGCACTAGCCCTCTCCATTCCCAATAATAAAACCTTATATGCCCCCAGGGCATAAATTACAACCCTTGCCCTGAGGGTTGTGGGGGGTGGGGGGGTGTCAACCTCAAAGACCTAATTTCCAGAACTTGAAACTACGTTAAACAAAACGGCCATTTCAAAATTTTGATTGAATGCGTTTGGGGAAATAGTAGTGTGAGAGGGGGGTTAGTTGCCCTTCAATCATTTTCGACTATTAAAAAGGGTACTAGCCCTTCAATTTCCAATCGAATGAGCCCTTTCTGAAGTTTCCACAACAACGCCTTCTATAAAAACCTTATATGCCCCCAGGGCACAACTTATAAACCTTACCCTGAGATCTGGGCGGGGGGGGGGGTTGTAATCTTCAAAGACCGAATTTCCAAAACTTTCAACTACGGTGAAAAAAGGCTATCTCAAAATTTTGATTGGGCGTGTTTGGGGAAATGGTGGGCGTGAGAGGGGGGTTAGTTGCCCTACAATCACTTTCGACTATTTAAAGGGAACTAGCCCTTTGAATTTCCAATCAAATGAGCCCTTTTTCAAGTTTCTATCACAAAGTTTTCAATAAAAACCTTATATGGCCCCAGGGCATAACTTACAGCCTTAGCACTGAGGGCTCTGGGGGGAATGTCATCCTCAAAGACCTAATTTCCAGAACTTTCAACTACGGTGAAAAAAGGCTATCTCAAAATTTTGATTGGGCGTGTTTGGGGAAATGGTGGGCGTGAGAGGGGGGTTAGTTGCCCTACAATCACTTTCGACTATTAAAAAGGGAAATTGAGAGGGCACTAGCCATCTCAATTTCCAACTGAATGAGCCCCTCCTGAAGCGTCTACGACAACGCTATCTATAAAAACCTTATATGCCCCCAGGCCATAACTTACAACATTTGCCCTAGGGCATCTCGGGGATTTGTCATCCTCAAATACATAATTTCCAGAACTTTCAAATACGTTGAACAAAATGGCTATTTCAAAACCTTGATTGAATGTGTTGGGGAAATGGTGAGCGTGAGATGGGGTTAGTTGCTCTCCACTCACTTTCGACTATTAAAAAGGGCACTAGCCCTTTCAATTTCCAATCAAATGAGCTCTTTTTGAAGTTTCTACGACAAAACTTTCTATAAAAACCGCATATGCCCCAGGGCATAACTTACAACCATTACCCTGAGGGTTGTGGGTGGGGGGGGGTGTCTTCCTCAAAGACCTAATTTCCAGAACTTTCTGCTACGTTGAACAAAATGAATATCTTAAAATTTTGATTGTATGTGTTTGGGGAAATGGCGGGTGTGAGAGGGGGGTTAGTTGTTCTTCAATCACTTTCGACTATTAAAAGGGGTTCTAGCCCTTTCAAGTTCCAATCGAATGAGCCCTTTTTGAAGTTTCTACGATATAAAAACTTCTTCTATAAAAAAACATATGCCCCGAGGGCATAACTTACAACCCTTGCCTTGAGGGCTATGGGGGGAGGGGGTTGTCATCCTCAAAGACCTAATTTCCAGAACTTTCAACTATGTTGAAAAAATGTCTATCTCAAAATTTTGATTGTGTGTGTTTGGGGAAATGATGGGCGTGAGAGGGGGGTAGTTGCCCTCCAATTACTTTCGACTATAAAAAGGGCACTAGCCATTTCAATTTCCAGTCGAATAAGCCCTTTTTGAAGTTTCTACGACAACGCTTTCTATAAAAACCTTATATGTTCCAAGGGCATAACTTACAACCCTTGCCCTAAGGGATGTGGGGGGGGGGGGGGTTGTCATCCTCAAAGACCTAATTTTCAGAGCTTTCAACTACATTGAACAAAATGGCTATCTCAAAATTTTGATTGGATGTGTTTGGGGAAAAGGTGGGCGTGAGAGGGGGATTAGTTGCCCTCCAATCCCTTTCGACTATTAAAAAGGGCACTAGCCCTTTGAATTTCTAATCGAATGAGCTGTTTTTGAAGTTCCTACGACAACACTTTCTATAAAAATCTTACATGCCCCCAGGGCATAACTTACAACCCTTGCCCTGAGGGTTGTGGTGGAGTGTCCTCCTCAAAAACATAATTTCTATCTGGAAATTAACTACGCTGAACAAAATGGCTATCTCGTAATTTTGATTGGATGTGTTTGGGGAAATAGTGGGTGTAGAAGGGGTGTTAGTTGCCTTCTAATCACCTTTGACTATTAAAAAGGGCACAAGCCACTCCAATTTCAATCCTAATGAGCCCTTTTCGAAGTTTCTACGACAATTTCTTCGATACGAAGTGCCCTGGTCTAAAAAAAATAATAATAATAAAAAATAATACATTGTGCCAACATCGTTCTTTACTTAGGCAGCGCGATTGCGCTGGCTATGACTGATGTTCCTATGAAATATTACCTGTTTTTTTTTTGTTGTTTTTTTTTTTTTTTCAAAAGATTCAACCAAAATTTACCAGGTATAGGCTTACGACTTTCAAGCACTGAACGTATCTATTCTAAAGTTATGGTATTTCCTTCAATCGCTATTGTACTATATATATCAATACATATAAATCGTGGAAAAAACTTTTTCCACATATAAATATCAATATATATTAAATATATATTGATATTTAATATCATCGGACAATTTCCTTAAAAAAGCTTTATCTGAAAATGTCAAAGTTGCATCTTTCTTTCTTTCCATATTCTGTAGCAGGCATTTAACAAGTTCTTCTGCCAAAGGGAGCGCTGGGGTTCTCTAAAGCCTGAGTATTGCAAAGATACACTCAGCCCTTTTTTTTTTATAAGAATCTGCTTCGACTATTTCATTTTTGCACCCTCCAAATATTCACCATAAGAGTTAAAAATGTCTGATAGAATGTTCTTTGATAAAAAAAAAAAAAAAAAAAAAAAAAAATCCAAGGTTTGAACCTATGTTTCCATACCTATGTTTCCTATATTATTGGATATATATTATTTAGGTTAGGTAGGTTAGACAACTAACCTAACCTACCCACTACCCTATATTATTTCCTATATTATTGTTTCCTATAACCTATGTTTCCTATGACATCCTGCCATTCTCATAGTTTGATATCCTGCATAGTTTGATCATTCAAACAGGTATCTAAATAACCGTTGTCGTGAATGTAGCCTCCAATAGTTGAACTATAGTTTGCTGACTTATCTTCCGTTTTTTTTTTTCAAAAATTTTCAAGCGTAAAAAAGAAAAAAAAGGTGCCTTGGCCATTCTTCTTTTTGTATATTCACTGTGTCCACCATCAACTACCAATAATTTTTCAATTACCATCAATTACGAAAATTTACCGATAATTCTGGCAACTAAAATAAGTTGAAAATAGCATTTTAATATTGTGCCCGTATTTACCTATTAGGCCACTTTCCATCGTCCTTGCTAAGAATTTTCGATAACGGAAATTTGTTACTAATAATTTAACATTAACTAAATATTTTAGTCACAAATCTACTAAATGTATAATCCTTTAAATTTGCTACATAAATTTAATATATAATAATAAAACGATTTTAACTCTTCTTTTATTTCCTCAGTGATGATCAAATTCTAAAAGTATAAGAACCCATTCTGCAAGTAAGAAACGAAAAACATTTATCTAGGCCGCTGACCGCTTTCTCACTACCCAGAGCTCCAAGTGACACAGGATATACCCCGAAGCCTAGCAGCACTCATCCTATAGGGCGTAAGCATTATTGGGACAGGGGAGATCAGCATAATAATTGCCTAAGGTCACTGTTTGTAGTTACTCACAATTCCTTCATTAAGAGCAATTTGTCAAAATATCCGAAGAAAGGGGCTCTAAAAACCTAAATATCTCGAAAAAGTAGGAGCCTTAAAGGCAAGGGCGTATTTAGGATTTTTTCAGGGGGAGGGGTATATTTTGGGGGTCACGAAATTCGCATCAAAACTTGTTTATATACATTTTTGTTACGTTCTTGTGAGTCGGATAAAACTTCAGGGAGGGGGGTTCTAACCCAGAAACCCCCCATCTGGATACACCAATTTTTTAAGTAGGTCTTCAGCTCCATGCAACGAATACTGGACAAACGAATAATAGACAGCCATGAGCTCATTAATTTATTCGGCGAGGGGGGGGGGTCAAAAATAAAAGAAATCAAATGACAATTTGTGCGAAAATTTATACTCCCTCTTGCACAAGTAACTGCAGCAAACTGATTATATTATAATTAAAGCATCACTAGATTAGAATACTTCAATGAATAAAACTTAAAAATAAAATACTTTTAAAATGATGTCACGGAGAAATTGGTCATAGTTTCAGGCTATTGAACCAGCAGAAGAACAATGGCATCACAAAAAAGGTAACTGTTGCTATGGTACAAGCCATTAAAATAAATCAATAATTATGAAACAGCATTAAGTCAGGTAACTTGTCATTACAGAAAATTTAGTTTTAATATCAGTAGCCAGATGCGGCGATAAAAAAAAACTACGGAGCCTGTCACATAAATAATTGACAAGTAGTATGTTTTGATTGGGTTTGGGGAACCAAGGGCAGTGAAAATGAATCCTGACTGAATTTTTTCGAACCACATATATTTTTAAAATTTTGAAAAATTCAGAAATTAAATTTTTAATAAGGAAAACCTCTATATGAAATTATGGACTTCTTGGTAGTAGCAGCAAAAAAAAAAAAAAAAAAAAAAAAAAAAAAAAAAAAAAAAAAAAAAAAAAAAAAAAAAAAAAAAAAAAAAAAAAAATATGACACCAAATAGCTTAAGAAGGTGAAACTCGTTTTTGAAGGTGTAAATGTCATCAGGAAAACAGATTATTAATGTTTGAAATTTTCCGGGCAAAAAGCGTTGTCAAATTGAAACAATTGGCGTTGCTTATTCAACGCGGCAACATTGACAAAAATATGGTCCTGGTCAAAAATATTTTTTTAAATAACCGAAAACCCACAATCACGGTTTTCATGTATTCGCACTATACAGAAATAAGATGGGTCTAGGAAGACTTTCCTTCATGTGTTATTGCTACTTTTAAAATTGGTACGCAATATTCAATATCCATACCTAAACTGACACAAAAACGAAAAAGAGAATATTGATTTCAAAAGTTTCAATTCTCCTAACGAGATTTAGCACAAACAAAATAAAGGGGTTTCTTTTTAATAATTCCTATTCCCCACGTATAGAAGTTGTGTACAGTATATATTGGAACAACAGGGCCGTATCCAGGGAGATTATTCGCCCCCCCCCCCCACAAAAAAAATAGTTCTCCGATTCGTAATCTGGTTACAAAAATAAAGGAAAAAAAGCTTTCTTTGAGATCTTTAGACAAAGTCTACAGGAGATAAACCTCTTCTTCTTCATTCTTTTGGTAACAACCCCCCCCCCCAAAAAAAAAAAATGTTTTGGTAGCCCAGCCCGCATGAACAAGAATCCTGCATATGGCTGTTGTTCTACCAGCAATAATTATCATGAAAAAGATATTAAAATTAGTCTGAGATGGCATTTCCTGGAGACGATGTGTCTTTCTCTGAACAACCAATGAGAACCGAAAATGAAAAATGTTATAAATTACCGATCAAAACTTCTAAAAATTTGACTTTGATTTTCTCATCTAGGGCCTTTCTCAGCAACCTACCGAAACTAGTCATGATGGCCCACCAATTGATCCTGCCCCCTTTTCTTGGAAATATATAGTTCTCTCCTTTGGTTCATCTATTAGTACCGCCAAAACCACGCTGAAGTGAAGTTAATAAAAGCGTATAGAATGATTGCTCGAGCTACATTTACAGACCAGTTTCACAAGATAAAGTAGTCTCTAAGATGTTTCTTTTATTCCGAATGTCTTGTCTTTAGTCCTGTTAATGGAGTTTCTATGACACAAAGAGCCTCCGAGTCCCCTCCTTGAAAACCGAGTTAGTCGTCTAATGCCCTTCTCAGCGATCTCCTGAAACAGTTCATGCTGGCCCATCAACAAGAAATCATTCAATTATGTGTTACAGCGCTTCAAGTCCCAAGGTTATGCAAAAGGAAATGTGATTGTTATAATTGGTTAAGAAAATTTACAGAACCGTATTTATTTTACAAAATTAGAAAAATTTGGGAATTTATATTTTAATGAAAAAGACATCCATATACAGTTATACAGTTTTTGGTAGTAACGGGCACTAAATTTAAAAACACGAAACGTGGGTGAAAAATCAGCAAGAAAAAAAAAAACGCTAAAAACCTAATGCACCCAACAGAAAAGCTTCGTTGAATTTAATTAATTTTGCTGTTCATTTTGTGGCTTAACCTGGCAACACTGACGAAAGGGTGATGCTTCCAAAAAAAAATTTATTCTTTTCATACAAGCGAAATAAAAATCTGATAAAATCACAGTTTTCAAGTATGAACAGACCTAAAATGGGTCCAGGCGGCAATTTTTTTTTTTGAAATCCTTGCATACTTAAAGTTTATTTTGCATCTAAAACTTGCGATTTCGCGAAAACCCAACAGCTGTAACTTGCACTACAAAGAATTTTAGTTACCGCATTACTACTACTACTACCACCAACAAATCACCGCAGCACCAAGCCACCTGAGGCAAACAGCCACGCACGCTGCTCCTCCATCCCAATCTATTAAAATTCTCTTTACATCCTCCCAAGAAGTCTCATTTTCCCTTTTTGCGACATCCTACCACCTCAACCACGGACGACCTGCTTTCCGTTGAGCCCTAGACGGTTGGCCAAAAAGGACTATCTTCAACAATCTTCCGTCCTTCATCCGCAGAACGTGCCCTAGCCATCTATACCTTTCTCTCATTAAAGACCTAGAAAGCGGTAATGAACCACACCTTTCGTATAGCCGACTGTTTGAAATATGGTTAATCAGTCGGGTACCCAAAAAAATCCGCAGGCAATTTCTCTGGAAAATATATAACAAATGTTCCTCCGTTTTTTGGAGCACCCATGATTCAGAACCATACTTGACCACTGTCATCACTGCAGCTTCCAATATACTAATCTTGGTTTGCAGACTTATCTTCATATTTTTCCAAACTTTTTTCAACTGTGAAAAAACACCCTGAGCCTTGGCTATTCTACTTTTAATATCTTCACTGCTCCCATCATCGTTACTAATAATAATACCAAGGTAAGTGAAGCCTCCTTTTCATCTTCACTTATTCCTAGACTTAGTGACTTAGTCTTCTTAACATTAATTTTCAAACCTAATCTAGCACCCTGAACTCGCAAAACGTCTAAAACTTCATTCATTTTGCTCACACTTTCATCTAGGATGCTTAAATCATCAGCATAATCTAAGTCCAGGAGACTTTTTCCTCCCCATTTGATTCCGTGGTCTCCCATCCCCTTTCCTGTGCTCCTTAAGCAAAGTCCATCAAAATAATCCATATAAAGGGGGATAGAACACAACCCTGCTTAACTCCTGATTTAATACAAAAACAGCTGCTAACCTCATTGCCTACCTTAACCACAGCAGTGTTATTCTCGTACATAGCACTAATCACTTTAATGTATTTGTCTGGTATACCATACAAGGATAAAACCTTTGCTAAAGTTCTTCTATCAACAGAATCGAACGCTTGTTCATAATCTATAATACTGAGGACCAAAGGTGTTTGACAACTCAGGCACTTCTCAATTATTAACCTAAGAGTGAAAATATGGTCGACACATCCTCTACCTTTTCTAAAAACCGCACTGTTCTTGTCTTAAAACTTTGTCTACGGCGTCTCTCATTCTAGGCGCTCCTTATTCAAATTATGGAATATTTTTCTTTATTATTCCCCCCCCCCCTGTATAAAATATTATATTCATACACCTGACCATATTTCATGGAAATGTGCCAATTAATGGTTCGGACCAGCGTTGCCAACGCTTTGAAATAAAGTATACCAGTTCTCCGACTAAAATTGTACCGCAAGCGACTAATTTGTACCATCTGAACAGCAGATAAAATATTTGCCGTAACAAGAATAAAATTTTTGGTGAAATAAAACTTGCAAGAGATATCTGAGCAAAAAAAAGAGCAAGCAAAACCAATATGTAGCGGAAATTCTGATTGCACCAAAAGATGTCACAATGTACCGCATTGTACCAGGACCTCTAAATTGTACCAAAAACGGTAGAATTGTGCCCCGTTCACAACACTGGTTTGGAGTCACAATTAGAGAAAATATTTAGAAAAGCATTAGAATAAATTTCAAATTAACTTACAATCATATTGTTTAAAAAGAGACTATGACAGGACCAAAAACGTCATGTGGAGTGAAAAAGTCGTTGTAGAGTATACTCTTTTATCTTTTGCAACTGGTCTTTTAACTCGACCAAGCAGTCTGTAAGATTTTCTTAGCATGAATGAACTTTTAGAGGTTTTACGTGTTCAGGGTGCTAGAATATGTTTGAAAATTAATGTTAAGAAGACTAAATCGCTAAGGCTAGGAATAAGTGGAAATGAAAAGGTGACGTTGGATAACGAAAAGATTGATCAGGTGGGCAGCTTCACTAACCTTGGTAGTATTATTAGTAAAGACGGTGGGAGCAGTGAAGATGTTAAAAGTAGAATAGCCAAGGCTCAGGGTGTTTTTTCACAGTTGAAAAAAGTTTGGAAAAATATGAAGATAAGTCTGCAAACCAAGATTAGTATATTGGAAGCTGCAGTGATGACAGTGGTCAAGTATGGTTCTGAATCATGGGTGCTCCAAAAAACGGAGGAACATTTGTTACATATTTTCCAGAGAAATTGCCTGCGGATTTTTTTGGGTACCCGACTGATTAACCATATTTCAAACAGTCGGCTATACGAAAGGTGTGGTTCATTACCGCTTTCTAGGTCTTTAATGAGAGAAAGGTATAGATGGCTAGGGCACGTTCTGCGGATGAAGGACGGAAGATTGTTGAAGATAGTCCTTTTTGGCCAACCGTCTAGGGCTCAACGGAAAGCAGGTCGTCCGTGGTTGAGGTGGTAGGATGTCGCAAAAAGGGAAAATGAGACTTCTTGGGAGGATGTAAAGAGAATTTTAATAGATTGGGATGGAGGAGCAGCGTGCGTGGCTGTTTGCCTCAGGTGGCTTGGTGCTGCGGTGATTTGTTGGTGGTAGTAGTAGTAGTAATGCGGTAACTAAAATTCTTTGTAGTACAAGTTACAGCTGTTGGGTTTTCGCGAAATCGCAAGTTTTAGATGCAAAATAAACTTTAAGTATGCAAGGATTTCAAAAAAAAAAATTGCCGCCTGGACCCATTTTAGGTCTGTTCATACTTGAAAACTGTGATTTTATCAGATTTTTATTTCGCTTGTATGAAAAGAATAAATTTTTTTTGGAAGTATCACCCTTTCGTCAGTGTTGCCAGGTTAAGCCACAAAATGAACAGCAAAATTAATTAAATTCAACGAAGCTTTTCTGTTGGGTGCATTAGGTTTTTAGCGTTTTTTTTTTCTTGCTGATTTTTCACCCACGTTTCGTGTTTTTAAATTTAGTGCCCGTTACTACCAAAAACTGTATAACTGTATATGGATGTCTTTTTATGAACTGTATATGGTTCTGAATCATGGGTGCTCCAAAAAAACGGAGGAACATTTGTTATATATTTTCCAGAGAAATTGCCTGCGGATTTTTTTGGGTACCCGACTGATTAACCATATTTCAAACAGTCGGCTATACGAAAGGTGTGGTTCATTACCGCTTTCTAGGTCTTTAATGAGAGAAAGGTATAGATGGCTAGGGCACGTTCTGCGGATGAAGGACGGAAGATTGTTGAAGATAGTCCTTTTTGGCCAACCGTCTAGGGCTCAACGGAAAGCAGGTCGTCCGTGGTTGAGGTGGTAGGATGTCGCAAAAAGGGAAAATGAGACTTCTTGGGAGGATGTAAAGAGAATTTTAATAGATTGGGATGGAGGAGCAGCGTGTTTTTTTACAGTTAAATAAAAGTTTGGAAGAATAGGAAGATAAGTCTGCAAACCAAGATTAAAATATTAGAAGCTACAGTGATGACAGTGGTCAAATATGGCTCTGAAGCATGGACGCTCCGAAAAGCGGATGAAGATTTGCTAGATGTTTTCCAGAGAAATTGCTTAAGGATTATTCTGGGTACCCAGCTGACAGACCGTATTTCAAACAAAAGGCTATACGAGAAATGTGGTTCAATACCGCTCTCTAGGGCTATAATGAAAGAAAGGTTGAAGTGGCTAGGGCACGTTGTGCGGATGAAGGATGACAGATTGCCGAAGATTGTTCTTTTCGGCCAACCGTCTAGGGCTAAACGGAAAGCAGGTTGTCCTCGTTTGGGGTGGCAGGACATCATAAAGCAAGATTTAAAGGAAATGGGAACTTCGTGGGCGGGTGTAAAAAGGGAGACTTTGAATAGAAAGGGGTGGAGGAGGAGCGTGCGTAGCTGTGTTGGCCTCAGGCGGCTTGGTGATGCGGTGAGTTTAGTCATAGTAGTAGTAAAAATTTAGAAAGTCAGGATTAGAGGGGTGAGGGTGGCACAAAGCCCCCCTCTCCCTACATATATGACTAGATATGATGTCTTTGACATTGCTTAAAATGAATCAGGTTGTTCATTGCTTAAAATGAAGCAGGAAACAGTTGATAAATCAAGTGTTAACCAAGCGACTTCCTGAATTGTTTTTTGTGTTTTCTTTCTTTTACTTTTAATCGATTCAACTTATAACAAGAAATAATTTTTGAAATGCCAAATAATTTTTACTCTTTAAAAAAATTCAGTAAGCCTAAATCCGCAACCAACATTCGAGAATACTAGTCGAATCCCCCCCCCCTCCCTGTGCCTAAGGTTTTTAATTCGACAAACTCGAAAAGCTTGATTTATTTTTTGATTAATAGAAAATGCGAAGAAGATGAAAACCAACTTTTTCTTGAATACTAATTAACCTAAATAAAATAATAAATTGAATTAATTAATTTAAAATTCGTGCCTTCGCTCGTGCCTTCGTTTTATTTCCTTCTGTTTCTTTGTACCACTCCAAGTCTATTCATT
Organism: Artemia sinica; assembly: GCA_027921565.1. Taxonomy (NCBI): domain Eukaryota; kingdom Metazoa; phylum Arthropoda; class Branchiopoda; order Anostraca; family Artemiidae; genus Artemia; species Artemia sinica. The sequence continues at coordinate 38,479,095 of CM051276.1, forward strand.
CTTGTACGGAAAGTTGGAATAGATTATTGTCAGCTAAGCAAATTAATAAAAAAAATTCAAAAGATCACAACTAAAAACAGCTAAAAATGCGAACGAAAAGCAGAAGATTCAAATGATCTATAAATCCCCACTAGTTCAGTCTAGTCAGACACAAGCCCAAGATAAACGAGAAATCCAAGTAATCCAAGATTTTAATAATAATTTACCAAGTTAAAATGTTAAAAACTGACTCCTCAAAGGTAAACCGATTTCAAAAACAATTTCTGAAGTCAAAGTTTTAAAAACTGATTCTTCAAAGTTCAACTAAAGTTAAACAAATTTCAAAAGCATTTTCCGAAGTAAAATGTTAATAACTGGTTGCTCGAAGTTAAACCCAAGTTAAACCGATTTCAAAAACAATTTCTAAAGTCAAGATGTTAAAAACTGACTCCTCAAAGGTAAACCGATTTCAAAAACAATTTCTGAAGTCAAAGTTTTAAAAACTGATTCTTCAAAGTTCAACTAAAGTTAAACAGATTTCAAAAACATTTTCCGAAGTAAAATGTTAATAACTAGTTGCTCGAAGTTAAACCCAAGTTAAACCGATTTCAAAAACAATTTCTAAGTCAAGATGTTAAAAACTGATTCCTCAAAGTTAAACCGATTTCAAAAACAACTTCCAAAGTCAAAATGTTGAAAAACTATTTTCTCAAAGTTAAACAGATTTCAAAACAATTTCTGAAGTCAAAGTTTTAAAAACTGATTCTTCAAAGTTCAACTAAAGTTAAACAGATTTCAAAATGATTTTCCAAAGTAAAATGTTAATAACTAGTTGCTCGAAGTTAAACCCAAGTTAAACCGATTTCAAAAACAATTTCCAAAGTCAAGATGTTAAAAACTGATTCCTCAAAGTTCAACTAAAGTTAAACAGATTTCAAAAACATTTTCCGAAGTAAAATGTTAATAACTAGTTGCTCGAAGTTAAACCCAAGTTAAACCGATTTCAAAAACAATTTCCAAAGTCAAGATGTTAAAAACTGATTCTTCAAAGTTCAACTAAAGTTAAACAGATTTCAAAAACATTTTCCGAAGTAAAATGTTAATAACTAGTTGCTCGAAGTTAAACCCAAGTTAAACCGATTTCAAAAACAATTTCCAAAGTCAAGATGTTAAAAACTGATTCCTCAAAGTTAAACCGATTTCAAAAACAACTTCCAAAGTCAAAATGTTGAAAAACTATTTTCTCAAAGTTAAACAGATTTCAAAACAATTTCTGAAGTCAAAGTTTTAAAAACTGATTCTTCAAAGTTCAACTAAAGTTAAACAGATTTCAAAAACATTTTCCGAAGTAAAATGTTAATAACTAGTTGCTCGAAGTTAAACCCAAGTTAAACCGATTTCAAAAACAATTTCCAAAGTCAAGATGTTAAAAACTGATTCCTCAAAGTTTCAACTAAAGTTAAACAGATTTCAAAAACATTTTCCGACAGTAAAATGTTAATAACTAGTTGCTCGAAGTTAAACCCAAGTTAAACCGATTTCAAAAACAATTTCCAAAGTCAAGATGTTAAAAACTGATTCCTCAAAGTTCAACTAAAGTTAAACAGATTTCAAAAACATTTTCCGAAGTAAAATGTTTAATAACTAGTTGCTCGAAGTTAAACCCAAGTTAAACCCGATTTCAAAAACAATTCCAAAGTCAAGATGTTAAAAACTGATTCTTCAAAGTTCAACTAAAGTTAAACAGATTTCAAAAACATTTTCCGAAGTAAAATTGTTAATAACTAGTTGCTCGAAGTTGAAAAACTATTTTCTCAAAGTTAAACAGATTTCAAAACAATTTCTGAAGTCAAAGTTTTAAAAACTGATTTTTCAAAGTTCAACTAAAGTTAAACAGATTTCAAAACATTTTCCGAAGTAAAATGTTAATAACTAGTTGCCTCGAAGTTAAACCCAAGTTAAACCGATTTCAAAAACAATTTCCAAAGTCAAGATGTTAAAAACTGATTCCTCAAAGTTCAACTAAAGTTAAACAGATTTCAAAACATTTCCGAAGTAAAATGTTAATAACTAGTTGCTCGAAAGTTAAAAACCCAAGTTAAACCGATTTCAAAAACAATTTCCAAAGTCAAGATGTTAAAAAACTGATTCCTCAAAGTTCAACTAAAGTTAAACAGATTTCAAAAACATTTTTCCGAAGTAAAATGTTAATAACTAGTTGCTCGAAGTTAAACCCAAGTTAAACCGATTTCAAAAACAATTTCCAAAGTCAAGATGGTTAAAAACTGATTCTCAAAGTTCAACTAAAGTTAAACAGATTTCAAAAAACATTTTCCGAAGTAAAATGTTAATAACTAGTTGCTCGAAGTTAAACCCAAGTTTAAACCGATTTCAAAAACAATTTCCAAAGTCAAGATGTTAAAAACTGATTCTTCAAAGTTCAACTAAAGGTTAAACAGATTTCAAAAACATTTTCCGAAGTAAAATGTTAATAACTAGTGCTCGAAGTTAAACACCAAGTTAAACCGATTTCAAAAACAATTTCCAAAGTCAAGATGTTAAAAACTGATTCTTCAAAAGTTCAAACTAAAGTTAAACAGATTTCAAAAACATTTCTCCGAAGTAAAATGTTAATAACTAGTTGCTCGAAGTTAAAACCCAAGTTAAACCGATTTCAAAAACAATTTCCAAAGTCAAGATGTTAAAAACTGATTCTTCAAAGTTCAACTAAAGTTAAACAGATTTCAAAAACATTTTCCGAAGTAAAATGTTAATAACTAGTTGCTCGAAGTTAAACCCAAGTTAAACCGATTAAAAACAATTTCCAAAGTCAAGATGTTAAAACTGATTCTTCAAAGTTCAACTAAAGTAAACAGATTTCAAAACATTTTCCGAAGTAAAAGTTAATAACTAGTTGCTCGAAGTTAAACCCAAGTTAAACCGATTTCAAAAACAATTTCCAAAGTCAAGATGTTAAAACTGATTCCTCAAAGTTAAACCGATTTCAAAACACTTCCAAAGTCAAATGTTGAAAAACTATTTTTCTCAAAGTTAAACAGATTTCAAAACAATTTCTGAAGTCAAAGTTTTAAAAACTGATTTTTCAAAGTTCAACTAAAGTTAAACAGATTTCAAAAACATTTTCCGAAGTAAAATGTTAATAACTAGTTGCTCGAAGTTAAACCCAAGTTAAACCGATTTCAAAAACAATTTCCAAAGTCAAGATGTTAAAAACTGATTCCTCAAAGTTAAACCGATTTCAAAAACAACTTCCAAAGTCAAAATGTTGAAAAACTATTTTCTCAAAGTTAAACAGATTTCAAAACAATTTCTGAAGTCAAAGTTTTAAAAACTGATTTTTCAAAGTTCAACTAAAGTTAAACAGATTTCAAAAACATTTTCCGAAGTAAATGTTAATAACTAGTTGCTCGAAGTTAAACCCAAGTTAAACCGATTTCAAAAACAATTTCCAAAGTCAAGATGTTAAAAACTGATTCTTCAAAGTTCAACTAAAGTTAAACAGATTTCAAAAACATTTTCCGAGTAAAATGTTAATAACTAGTTGCTCGAAGTTAAACCAAGTTAAACCGATTTCAAAAAACAATTTCCAAAGTCAAGATGTTAAAAACTGATTCCTCAAGTTCAACTAAAGTTAAACAGATTTCAAAAACATTTTCCGAAGTAAAATGTTAATAACTAGTTGCTCGAAGTTAAACCCAAGTTAAACCGATTTCAAAAACAATTTCCAAAGTCAAGATGTTAAAAACTGATTCTTCAAAGTTCAACTAAAGTTAAACAGATTTCAAAACATTTTCCGAAGTAAAATGTTAATAACTAGTTGCTCGAAGTTAAACACCAAGTTAAACCGATTTCAAAAACAATTTCCAAAGTCAAGATGTTAAAAACTGATTCCTCAAAGTTAAACCGATTTCAAAAACAACTTCCAAAGTCAAAATGTTGAAAAACTATTTTCTCAAAGTTAAACAGATTTCAAAACAATTTCTGAAGTCAAAGTTTTAAAAACTGATTCTTCAAAGTTCAACTAAAGTTAAACAAATTTCAAAAACATTTTCCGAAGTAAAATGTTAATAACTAGTTGCTCGAAGTTAAACCCAAGTTAAACCGATTTCAAAAACAATTTCCAAAGTCAAGATGTTAAAAACTGATTCCTCAAAGTTAAACCCGAAGTAAACCGACTTCAAAAGCATTTCCGAAGGAAAAAAGTAAACAGCTGTTTGCTAAAAAACATTTCCCCCCTCAAATTGTTAAACCCAAGATAAACAATTTTTCTTTTAAAAACAGAAAAAAATAATGAAAAAATTCGACATCAGACTTGACAGCCTATATCGGCAGTGCTGAAGTCCGTTTTATGGCCCTTCGGCTAAGAAGTGCAATTGGGGGATGGGGGGGGGGGCCTTAGTCCTACAATATATGCTTGCTAGTTATCAGAACAGTTTATCTCCAAAATGATGATTTGGCGATCTCCAGTATACTTTTAGGTAATATTTTGAGGGGGGAAATCCTGTGGACCTTGAATCTTAACTTGAAGAGGGACAGAGAGGGCTAACCATGTTTTACTTCAAATCCACCTAACACTTCTGGCAATTTCACCCACCTGTGGGACTAGAATCTATTCTCAGTGAAATAGTGATATAAAACGAAAGATACTATCCCCACCAAGGTTGCCACCCGTAGCACGAAAGTGCTATTTTAGCACTATTTTATCATGTGTAGGACTGCTTCATTCAATGACCAGATAGTAGCAACTTTAGTGCTACAACTTTTTTCTTTTGATCTTAACGAAATAATGGGGATTTTGCCCTAGTTGTTTCGAAAGATTGGCGCAAAGTTTGATATAACCAGGACCGCCTTTTTGCCGTGTTCATTTCGAAAGATTGGCGCTAAGTTCGACAGAAAACAGACAAAACAAGACAAAACAAATTAACCTAAAACTAACCAAGTACAACTTAACGTACCATGCGCGTGTCGCGATGCCAGCTGCGAAACGCGCAAAAAATATTTTACTCTAACCTCAAAAATCGCTGTGCAGTGAGCAAAAGTGGGCAATTTTAGCACTTTAGGAACTGGACCGTGGTGGCAACCCTGATCCCCACGTTCAATACAGCTGATAACATACAGCAGAAGAACAGGAGCAGTAGTCTTTAAAGAGCAGTAGGGCTACGGCTATTGCTCCTGTAGATCTTCTCAAGGTCAGAGCGTCACCTGCACTTTACTGAAAACAAAATATATTTTTAACATTTTCTTTTTTATAAAATAGTATTGTATTTTTAAGAATCAATCTGCTTTCATTATTTATTTGATGTAATCTTGGCTATTGCAGGAATTTTCTAATTTCCTTTTTATTGTTGTTGGTGCTTTGACAATAAAAACCTTACTGTTCAAAATATAGATCGTTTTTCCAAGATTCATGCCAAGTAAATGCCTAATTTGTAGTGTCGTTGGTAATGTCGTTGGCAAAAATCATAGGGACTAACCAGGATTTTTCTGTTTAGAAAATTGCCTATAGCTCAGTTAATAAATTGAAAAAAAGGCAATTTTGAAATTGCAGAGTTGCCGCCACCGCTAATTTATCCACGGAATTGGGTGATTTTCGGTGTTTAGTGATCTGATCTTTAATGATTTTTGGTGATTATGTGTTCTTGTCTCACGTCATAAATTGAAAAAAGAGTCGAATTTTGAAAATTGTAGAGCTGCCACCATCACTGATTTATCACTCAATATGGGTGTTTAGTGATTAGCGATCTGGTAATTAGTGATTAGGTGCTCTGTGATTTTTGGTGATTAAGTCTTTATAGCTAAAGCAATAAATTGTAAAAAAAAGGTCAATCTCTGAAAGTTACATGTTGCCATCATCGCCGATTTTTCAATCAATCACGTGATTAAATGCTTTTCATGTGGTTCACCAAATGAGACGTTTATTTTAAAAACGAGGATATTCTATAAAAATTAAGGTCTTTTCAAATCATGTTCAAAATGGCTATTTAAGCTTCGATAATCTCGCAACGGTTTCAATTTCGACACTTTCAATTTTGATTTCTAGACAGAGGTTTCATGTTCAAATTGCAATTGCATCCGTACTGTTGAAGTTTTCTTCCAAGAAATAGATCTATAAAGGTTGATTTATAGATAGGACAATTCAGTTGGGCACGTGCGGAATTAATTTTTAGGGGGGGGGGGAGGGGGGCACCAAAAAATAAACATGATTTACAACAAAATTTCCCTTTGACTTGGATACAAGAAAGAAAATCCAAACTAGCCTTCCAATCCTCTCTCATTGTGTAGTTTCAATTTTTGTTGATTTGAAATAAGCAAAAGAAGATTAAAGAAAAAGCAATTTAAAAAAAACATTTGAATTAAAGAAAAGGATCTTTGTTAACAATTGTTTAAACTACAACATCTATTTTATAGCACATAACTTAAAACTATAAACTCAATCTATAAAACCCCAACCATGAAATTAAGACTCAACAATATAAACTATAATGGCCATTATATTGTGCAATTGCACACATTGCACATTGCAGGTTATATCAGTAAAATGGCCGCTATAAAACCACAAATGTCCATTTAGACTTCGATAATCTCACTATAATTTCGAATTTTTCATTTTCGACTCTGGCTTATTCTTGGGCAGAAGTTTCATATTTGAATCGCAATCACATCTATACTGTTGAAGTACAGAAAAAAAATCGGCATAGATCGGCATAATAATATAAATCGGAAAAAATAAATCGGCATAGATCGGCACAACAATAAATTGACATAATAATATAAATCGACAAAGAAATAAATCGGCATAGATCGATTTATGCACAAAATAATGTCAACCAGGCACGTTTGGAGTTTACTTCTCTTAGGGAGAAGGGGCTCCTATTTCGCACAGAGGCAAAAAAATTGGCTAAGAGCTAAACAAATTGAATCTGGAAAATAGAAAAGGGTAGTGAGGTTGGTTCTAATTTTCTTTCTTGTATCTATTACAAAGGGAAATTCATTACGAATATTGTTTATTTTTATCACATGTAGGAAACAGGAGGCCCTCAATAAAAACTAAATTCCTTAAGAGCCTGATTAGCACCTTCATTTGTATGATTTTTCTTTCCCAAAAACCCACTTAAGACTTCAAAATTCTCACTATTGTTTCGACTTTATCAGATTCGCACGCTGACTTGCTCAATTAATTTACAATTTGATTAACAATTGCATCTGAACTGTTCAGGCAAGATATATTCCTAAAAACAAGTATATCAACACAAGCTGATTTATGCATAGGCAAAGATAACCAGAAAGCCACGGATTTTTTTTTTTGAGGGGGGGGGGCGGGGGCTTTATGAGAAGATGGAAAGAATAGAATAGATAACACTCTCCGCCAAATCAATACAAACTGAGGTCCAAAATTTTCAAAAATAATTAAAAGAAGCATAGGAAAGTATGAGCAAAAGAATAGGTTTTTTGGCAGTTCAAAATGTTTTGAAAAGGAGAAAGGACTTCGACTTCATTTTAACTCATATTTAAAAGATTTCTGGGTGCTGACCAAATTTCCAACAGTAGGCTATACGAAAAGTGCGGTTCAATACCTTTTTCTGAGAGCTATAATGAAAGAAAGGTTGGCGATCACTAGGGCATGTTGTGCGGATGAAGGATGGACAGATTACCGAAGATTGTCCGTTTCCGCCAACCGTCCTAAGGCTAAAGGGCAAGCAGGTCGTCCGCAATGGGGTGGGAGGATGTCATAAAGAAAGATCAGAGGGCAAACGCTATAGCGTTGCATATAGTAAAGGCCATACGGCTCCAAAGTTTTATTATTTTTTTTCCCCAGAGGCACTTCATGTGGAAGGGGTCGTCGTAAAAAACTTTCAAAGGGTGCTCATTCGATTGGAAATCAAGAGTTCTAGTGCCCTTTTTAAGGGTCGAAAGTGATGGGAACGGCAACTAACACTCACTTCCACAGCCCACCAATTTCCCCAAACACAATCCAATCGAAATTTTGATATAAGCCATTTTGTTCATCGTAGTTGAAAATTCTGGAAATATATATCTTTGAGCATGACCACCCCCCCCCCAAGGTCTTCAGGGCAAGGGTTATAAGTTATGCCCTGGGGCATATATGGTTCCCATGGAAGGAATGCTCGCATAAACTTCAGAGAGGGCTCATTTGATTGGAAATTGAAAGTTCTAGTTCACTTTTTAAGCGTCAAAAGATATCAGAGGGTAACACAGCCCCCCCATGCCCTTCTTTCCCAAATGCATCCGATAAAAATTTTGAGATAGCTATTTTGTTAAAAATAGTTCAAAGATCATATAACACAAACTTCCGGTGTCAATACAAGCCCCAGGGCCCAGGGGCAGCCAGTTGTAAGTTTATGCCCTGGGGCATATATGGTTTCTTATGGAAGGGATGCTCGTATAAACTTCAAAAGATTGCTCATTTGATTGGAAATTGAAAGTTCTATTTCACGTTTAAGAGTCAAAAGAGATTGGAGGGCACCTAGCCACCCCCCCCCTACTCCACGCCCTTTTTTCTCAAAACCCATCTGATAAGAACTTTGAGATAGCCATTTTTTTAAAATAGTTTCAAAGACCATATAACGAAAAACTCCGTGGTCGACACGGCCCCCAGGGCCCGAAGGCAGGCGTTGTAAGTTATTGCCCCCTGGGGGAATATATGGTTCTTATGGAAGGGATCCTTCCTAAAAAAAACTTCAGAGAGAGCCAATTCGATTGGAAAATTTAAAGTTTTACTTCAGTTTTTGAGAGTCAAAAGAGATTGGAGGGCACACTACCCCCCCCCCCCCACACACCCCTTTTTTCCCGAATGCATCCATAAAAAATTTTGAGACAGCCATTATGTTTAAATAACAAAAACTCAGGTGTCGACACAACCCCCCAGGGCCCGGGGGCGGGCGTTGTAAGTTATGGTCTAGGCATAGTATAGTGTTTCTAATGAAAGGAATGCTCGTATAAAACTTCAGAGAGGGCTCATTTGATTGGAAATTGAAAGTTCGAGTTCACTTTTTAATATTCAAAAGAGATCCGAGGGCAAACTAGGCCCCCCCACTGCCTTCTATTTTCCAAAACCCATCTGATGGGAAATTTTGGGATATACATTTTGTTAAAAAAAAAAAAGTTCAAGGTCGGATAAGAAAAAACTCTGGTGTCAATATAACCCCCCAGGGCCCGGGAGGAGGCGTTCTAAGTTATGCCCTAAGGGCATGTATGGTTCTTATGAAAGGGATTCTCGTATAAATTCATAAGGGGCTCAGTTGATTGGAAATTGAAAGTTCTAGTCCACTGTTTAAGAGTCAAGAGATTAAGGGCAAACTAGCCCCCCCTCCCACACACACGCCCCTTTTTCCCCAAACCCTTCAGCTACCAATTTTGAGATAGCCAGTTTTTTTTTTAAATTGTTCAAAAAATTAGATAACAAAAACTCCAGTGTCAAAAACAACCCCCCAGGGCCCAGGGGGTAGGCGTTGTAAGTACTGGGGGTGTGTATGGGTTCTTATGAAAGGGATGCTCGTATAAACTTCAGAGAGGGCTCATTGATTAGAAAATTGAAATTTCTAGTTCACTTTTAAAGAGTAAAAAGATTTGGCGATGGCAACCAGACCCCCCCCCCCCAGACACCACACACTTTTTCCCCAAGCCTATCTGATAAAATTTAAAATAGCCATTTCAGTAAAATATAATTCCAAGTCAGTAGAGAAAACACTCTTTGGCGACGCAACCCCCCAGGGGCCGGAGGCAGGCGTTGTAAGTAATGCTCTGGGGACAGATATTCCTTTTATGGAAGGGATGCTCGTTTCACTTCGGAGACTGTTCATTTGATTGGAAATTGAAAGTTATCGTTCACTTTTTAAGGAGTCAAAAGGGGTTTAAGGGCAACTAGCCCCCCCAACCTTCACGCCCAAAATACATCAGATAAAAATTTTGAGATAGACATTTTGTTAAAAATAGTTCAAGTTTCAGATAACAAAAACTCGGTGTCGACACAGCCCCCCAGGGCCCGAGGGTAGGCGTTGTAATTATGCCCTGGGGGCATATATGGTTTTTATGGAAGGGATGCTCGTATAAAACTACATAGAGGACTCATTTGATTGGGAATTGAAAGTTGTAATTCACTTTTTAGCAGCAAAAAAGTGATCGGAGGGCACCTACCCTCCCTACACACTCCATTTATTTTCCTCAGATGCACTTCATATAGAAGGGGTCGTCGTATAAACTTCAAAGGGGGCTCATTTCAAAGGGGACAAACTTTTTTCACTTGGATATTGTTACTTTGATACCAGGTTTGGATACTTTGATGAAGATTTGATTTTTTTTGTTTTGGTGTGATTTTGAAATAAGGAATTTTAAAAACTTGAAACTTTTGCAATCAAAAAACGAACAAAATTAGTTAAAAAAATGACTTTCCGAAAAAAATAAGTTTTTCAAAGAAAAAGTAAAGGGCATTTTAAACTAAGCTCAATAAGATACAAATACCTGTTAAAATTCAAACTCAAAACGACCAGAAATTACTAGAAAAGAATAAATGAAACCCATAACGAACAGAATTTAAATAAACAATCATAGGAAAAAAACATACAACAAGTAATAATATAAATGAATAAATAGATCTTAAAGCGAGTAATGCCTTAGATTGAAATATGAAAATCAAGCTTAAACCGAAAAAAATATTTTGCTATTGAAGTACAAATGAAACATAAAACGAACATAAATTAAATTGAACAATCAATGCAAACAAACATACGATAGATATTAATGTAAATGAATAAATAAATCTTTAAACGAGTGAAAACTTAAATTGAATATACAAAATCAAGCTTGAAACACAATACAAAAATCCCTATATAGTTTGGGTATCGCCTTCTTTCTCTCACTGTAAAGAGTCTAAAACCTACTTGCGTCATTGGGGCTTTACTGAAAACTATATGTGTATTGAAACAGTCTTGGAAAAGTATAAACAACATTCAAATTGAATATTTATGTCTAATGATATAATTTTATCATTGAAAAACCAATTTTATTACAAATATTTTCTTTTGTACTTAATATTGAAAATAAACATTAAAATTATAGTAAAATTGTTGAACTGGATGAAGCTTTCAGCAATGTACATATCATATACATCAAATATTGAGTTTTAATTTAAGTTTTTTTAATTAATTTAAGGGAAACGGGAACATCTTTGGAGGTTGTAAGATTGAAAGCTTTAAATAGATTGGATGAAGGAGGAAGTGCGTTAGCTTGTGTTGGCCTCAGGCAGCTTGGTTACTGCGGTGAGTTGTTAGTAGTAGTATTAAAGGATTGTGGACGATCTGTGACTACTCTGCTTTCATAAATTAAGCATTATCAATTGCTGATACCTTTGATGTTTCTTTAAGGGTCGAAAAGGGTTGCAGGGGCTACTACCCAGCTTCCCTCTCTAACACCCCATATTAAATGTAAATGTAATGCCCGATAGTCGTAGGACCTCCACATAGGCCTACCTCCAAGGAGGAACGAGTTCGAGGTAGGCCACTATCAGAAGAGCAAGAATCGGCTATAGTTAATATTGACATATTTATTTAGAAAAACAACTTTATATTATAGGAACAACTTTTTAACAAGTAATTAAAAATAAACTACTATCAACAAATAAAATCTGGATATTTCGAAATCATTTTCAACGCAGAAAAATAACACCACAAGAGTGAAAAAAAAAGAAATAACAAAACAGAAACCACAAAAGAAACAAGAAACACCAGAAACACAAAAGTTATGGCACCTTGTTTGAAAAAACCACAAGGTGCCACAAAATCGTGGACCGACCAAGCGTTATCAGAAAAAAAAACACAAGCAAACAACACCACCAAGGGGACCGTTATAGAAAGAAATAGCTTTCTGTAACATTATCAATTCACGACATAACAAGAGTTGTCTTAGAAATTAAATGATATATAATATACATATATATATATCTATAGTATATATATATATATATATATAATTATATATATATGTATATATATCTATATATAGATATACTAATATAATATACGTATATAGTATAATATATACTATATAATATAATATATATCGCTTATATATACATATATAGATATTATATTATATATCTATATAATAGATGATATATATATATATACAGATATATATATCTATAATATGAGTATATATATATATATATATATATATTATAGTATACATATAATCATAATATGTATAATTATACTATTATATATGTTGTACTGTGTGCATTACGTGAATTTTGAAATCGTCCACAGTGAATGTCTGAATATTGCGTTTTTCTATTCTACTTGGATTCAATTAGCTTTGTGTCCTGAATCGGCTGCGTTGCCTAGTCACTGTATGGCAGAGCTCTTATGATGGTAAAAGTTAGATGTATAGGTTAAAGTAGGTTATAAATCTCAGAACATGGGATAAAACCCTAACCCTAATCCCAAACCATAACCTGTCACCATAAAACTTGCATAACAACGAAAAAAGTTTGACTTTGGCCACGCTGACTAAATCCAAGGAGGAAAAAAGGTATTACGACAGTCACCCATGAATGTCGGGGACATTCACCAATATTTTCGGACATCTCGCGGTAAACACACTAATTTGGATTTTTAGGTTATTATTGGAAATATTATTATGCTAAATTGGGATATATTTTTAGCGCGGGACAACCACGTGTCACACATGTTAGACACTGCTCTTAGCTGCTGTTAAGAACAAAAGTGAGTACTTACAAATAGCCACAAAACAAGGGTGTATAACACATAGATATCCCTGAAGTCTGTGTCCCTGGAACAGTAGCTGCACGTGAATTTTTCGTCTTGTATTCACCGGAACTGAAATTAAAAATGGGCATACATAATAATTCTATATATATCTTATGAAATATAAATATCAAAAACTATATATAATATATAATATATATATCTATTATATCAATAGTGACCTGTGGACTTATTTTAGGAATGGTGAAGATAGTGACTTATTTAGGTGAGAATATATAATATATATATAGATATATATTAATAATATATATATTATATCTAGATCTATATATATATATATAATATCTATATATATATATATATAATATGATATATATATATATTTCCCCCTAAATAGATCTACAACACCCGTCATTTGCTGAATGTTCTGCGGGCACTGAAAAAACATGAAAACAAACTAACAAGGCCCCGGAAGAGGATGGCTCTCAGCAGAGATTTATAAGTCATCCCCAACACTATTACGTCAGCTGAAAGATTTGCTAGTTGAGGTATGGACGACAAAGAAATCCCAAAAGATTGGAAACTCTCAGTACTTATACCGGTATATAAAAAGGGAGACAAGGCAGTCTGCTCGAACTACCCGAGGTATATCACTAATAGACCACGCATGAAGGTCTTTTGCATAATCGTCCTCAACCATTTCATGGACGCCCGAGACAAGTTGAGAAGAACCCAGAACAAGGCAGGTTTCAGACATGGCAGGGTTGGCCAAGAACATATTCTTACCCTTCCGCTTCATCCTACAGCAGAGCGAGAGGTTTCAACTGTCTGCTTTCATCGCCTTCATCGATTTTGTTGCCGCTTTTGACTCCCTTATCAGGACCGAGCTTTGGAAGATCATGGTGGAAGACGGGTGTCCCAGCAGAACTGATCGAGATACTCAAGGAGCCTATGAGTCTAAAGCTACAAGAGTCCGAACTGCCGACGGCAAACACCGTGAGATTTGGACCATTGAGTCCAGGGGTCAAAACCAGGGTGCCCCTTTCGGCCTAGCTCTATTCAATTGCATAATAGACTGGAGCAATAACGAATTCACTTTGCACCCCCAAAGGGTTTGTCGTTGGTCCCTTCCACTTCACCAGCCAGAGCACGTTTCAGACCACCACCAGAGCACAGATGCCTCTGTCACTTCCTCACACGCAGAGATCTTTCAGTCAGCTCAGCCGAGAGACAATCAGAGCGAGAGAAACTCACCACTCCTCTCAGCTTCAGACTTGCTAATTCCACCATGCAGCCAGAAGACAGGTCTTCAGAGCTCTTCAGCCCAGTCCCAGAGCTCCAGGTCAGCTCGTCTCAAGTAGGCAGTATCGTTCCTTCAGAGAGTCCTGAGCCAGAGAGCCAAGACCACGTGGAATTCTCTCAGCTCATCATTTTCAGAGATCAGAGAGTAACCCCCAGATTAACTTCAGTCAGCCTTACAGCCCAGTCACCAGTAAACCACCCCCTCTTCAGTCAGCTCCAGTCCAGTTCCGAGAGAATCTCTGACCTCATGCAGCCTGTCTCCAGCCAGCGCAGAGACCAGAGTCAGACTGCGCACCAGAGTCAGAGAGAATCTCAGAGAGAAGTCAGAGTCGCTCCCCTCAGATTGCGAGAATTTCCAGGAGATTCAAGAGCAGATCAGAGGGCCAGAGAAGAGCCCTATACAGACAATGGAGACTCTTCCTCAAGAGATGTATTCATCACAGAGCCCAGTCAGAGAGACTTGTGTAGTCCAGTCGTACCGAGAGAGATGTACAACGCTCCATGACAGACCTTGACCTCCAACAGCAGTCTCATGACTGTAGCTCGGCGGCTTGAGCCCAAAAAGCATGGGCAACGATGTCTCCTGTACACCAAAGACAAAAACTGGTTCATGATCAGCGAGTCTAAAAAAAAAATTCATGAAAAAGCAAACGCCCCAAACCACAAGATATCCAATAGAGGGCAAAACATCGAGACTATGAAGAGTTACGTACCTTGGTTTCTATCCTAAACACCGAATGAAGTGCAGAGCTGATATTAGAGCTCGAATGGAGAGCCATGGGGTAATCATTACAGCATAAGAAAGTGTCTCTATGGATAATAAACATGAAATTAGCATACAAACGAATGATGAAACGTTCTACAAGGGCAAACTATTCGTTTGAGATCCTGTGTACTGCCTCTGAAACTTGGCCTTTAAAGACCCCGAAGAAAGCGTCACTAGAAGTATTCGGACCATCGCTGCATGAGAACACATTACTACGGGTTCACAGCGTGGCTCTTCAATCTATCCAAAACGCTGGCACGAGTTCGAAGGCCTTGTGCCCAGAAGGCCGCCCTCATTCGGTAATCATAAAACACGACGACTGAAATCTGGGCTAACATAGCACTACGGACGCACAAGATATGGGTACACATATCACACGACGGGCACCTGCGCCCCCTATTCCACTTGAGAAACTAAGCCAGGGCGGCCAAAGAAGGAATCTCTGCAAGACATTCAAGAATGAATGGATCCTTGGGGTGGCTTCCGACGACTATGGGACGTCGTTGGGATAAAGAGAATGGATGAGATTGAGAAAGAGGATGCTGCTGACAAGATCATGTTGACTACGTCAGTCATCCATGTCCATTGCGCCGGTCAGGATGGATAATAGTCTGCGTTACCCGCCACGCAAGTCAAGTAAAGTGTCTTATAAAATATAATAAAATTCTTAAGATATAACATTTCTTAACTATAGGCTATTCAGAGATAAATTAAGGAGAAATATATTAAGCAATTATAATCGTACAGCTAATAATAAACATACTACAAGCAGACTATAATAATAACACATATAACTTGTTAAAAAAATGAGATACAGTGAAAAATAATTATCTGTAGGAAGCAATCGTTTGTACGAGGGCAAAAATACTGTAAAACTAATTCAGATTCCGAATCCACAAAAAGCCCAGCTGTTTTTCACTGTTAGAACATTATTTTAAGATTTTAGGAAGGGGGCTGCCCCCCTTTATTTTTTTTTCACCCCCCCCATTCCTGATATTAAATGACAGGTACTGGATAAATTAAAGAGTCTCTTTGATTTTTTTTAAAGAAACTAATACTGTACTTTAATATTTTTTATTAAAAATTGTGTATGTTCGACTAGCAAGGTGTGAACGAGCATGACAAAAAAAAAACGGGTGCGAAGTGATGAGCTTCAGATGGAATCCACTTCTTCCTATATATTAATATAATATGAATTGTATCGAAAAACCGGAGGATCATATACAAAAGTCGTATTACATAAACATAAGTACAAACATAAAATCAAACCAAAGCAAATGTGCTTCTGTTTTGCGACGCATGCTTTCGCTCAATACCCATCAACCCCCCCCCAAGTTTGTGATGGACTCGTAAAAAACGTAAAAAAAAATCAGATATAAACAAATGTTTATGCGCGTATTGTAACCCCCCCACAAAAAAAAAAAAAAAAAAAAAAAAAAAAAAAAAAAAAAAAAAAAAAAAACATGTATGTAGCAACCCTGCTTGGAACCCTATAACACATAATTCCATAAATACAAAAAAAAAGGCCCCAATAACTCAGTTTTTTAACACGGAATAGCCAAGATCCGTTTCCTAATGCTTAATAATTCCTCATATGCTGCCCTAGCAACCACTATCACCTCGTAACTTATACTTAAAGCCAAAAATCGGATCGGCCTTAGAGAGCTCTTGTCAATTAAGGAGACTTGGGAATTATACGCATGTCCTTAGGTACTAACGTTGGTTTGTCATAGGGGAGCCTATAATACTCTCCTAAAGTATTGAAAGGTGGGGTATATTTTAGTTTCTTGACTACCTTGGAATACCCCATAGCTGGCTAGCATTACCGTAATTCATTATGGGGAATGTTTCAGTATAGAAAATGTGTTTTACGCATCACCAAGAAGGTGTTGTTTGTTTGTGCATATAAGCATTGTTTTTACAATATTTTTCGTAGTACCCAGGTAATTTCCCAGTTCAAGGAAATTCCTTCTTATTTTCTCTTCGTAAAATATAAGACCCTCACCTTCTCTAAATATTGCTATTAAGTATCACATCGACCAAAATGACACCCCAAATTATAACACTTTAATGCCAAAATTAAATTTTCTTGTTCCAAAATAAAGACAGCTAGATGCCTATAAACAATAATGACAAACATGTTCTTAAATCAGGCGTGGAAAATATTGTCTATCTTACGTTTACAGAGATTTCTTTATAGAAGATGTCACTTTATCTCTTTCTATCCGTTTTATCACTTTACCTTCTATAAATATATAATGCCGTTATCTTATTTAATCACCCCAAAAATATGGCATTCCTTTCCCAAAATAAGTGACGTTACACAAGATATACGGGATGATCTCCCCACCCCAAAAAAAACAGCAAAAATTTCAGAACAAACTTGGGATCTATATTTACTTGAGTGTTTGTTTCAGAGAGTAATTTATTGTGGTTTCGATGTAATTGCCTAGCATTGAATATGCTAGGTCACGAGCTCACCTGATTTTCTAACGGATTCTCAGGCTTGTCCCAAATCTTTTGGGAAAACTAATACGTCAAAGAGTTCTAGAGTAGACAGGACGATCATATCTTCAGTTCCTGAAATATTCTTCTTGATGAGAATACTTTCATTTAGGTATTACTAATGAAATTAAAAGGAAGATATCTAGGGATATATCAGATATTCTTAGAGCGCAAGTTCCCACTTATTTTTGGCTGTTCATCAATTCACTTGCAACGCCTACTGTCAGGCCAAATTGTTTTCTGTCCTTCTGTAGCGTCTTTAGGCGGTGGGCATCAATATTAGCAGCAATTTACACTCAACCGTTCTCGGCTATTTCCGACTTCAGGATGGAAAATTTCCGTTGGTTTATTTGAGAACTGTTGTAAAAAACTTAAAAATAATCAGTACCGCCAAAGGCATGGGAGAAAACGGACAATGGGGAAGCTAAAATCCCCTGGATTATATTATGCCTGATAATTTAAGATCCTAGCTGACCAGTAGCAAATGAATGAACTTTTAGAGCTTTTGCGAGTCAGGATACAAGGAAATGTTTGAAAATTAATTTTAAGAAGCCCCAAGTGATAAGGCTAGAATAGTGAGATGAAACGTGCTGTCTTGTGTACCGAGCAGATGATCAAGTGGACAGCTTCCCTGACTAAGGTAGTGGTCATCTAGTAAAGACAGCAGTGCAGTGAATATGGTTAAAAGATTGTGCAAGCTTCTCTAGGGCTATACTGAGAGAAAGGTTGAGATGGCTAGGATACGTTTCCGGAGAAAGATGACAGGACTGTATAAGACCGCCTTTCGGCCAACTTTCTAGGGCAAAGAAAAGAAGCGTCCGAACGTGGAGGATGGGGTCGTTCCTGCGACGGAGGCGAGGATGTCGTAAGAAAGGATTTAGGTAAATAAGAACTCTCTGTAGGTGGTGTTAAAGAGGCAAATTTTGACTTAGATTGTATGAAGAAGCTTGCTGTACAGCTGTATGGCACAGGGGGTTGGTGCGGCATGTGGTTATGAGATTTGTTCGTTAGTGGGAGTATTCAGGATTTTCGGCATTATGACGTTTCGTCTTTTTCTTCTTCATGGTACCATAATAGGAACTTATGTTAAGATGCAGGATATGAAAGATTGTTTTTAGTAAAAGCTTGCCTTGATTGGTAGTGAGGTTTTAAAACTATAGTTCTGCTTCTTTTAAAGTTTATGTTTTCTTTCTCTTTCTATTTGTCTTGCTTCACTATTTACACTACTGTATTAGGGTTAAAAATAATAAATTTTACATTTTTGTTGTGATAGAAAATTGTAATAGATATATTATATATATATATGTGATACGTATGAATCGAACAATATTATCAACTAATCATAGTTGATAAAGGATGCACGAAAATTGCAATTTACGGCTATTTCTTACCACAAAAATAAATTTAATCAGACAGATTTTAACATCCCAAGAAGCTATATTGAAAAATTATATAAATATATAAATCTGTGTTCTTTGAAGGCTTGTCATAAGGAAAATGTTAAAATGCTTATTGTTTGCTTTCTGATGTTAAAACAATTTTGTTTTTGGTTGCTTCGTTCGTTACCTCAAATTTTTTCTAATGGAAAATAATTTTGTCTAATACAAACTCAAAAAATGAAAACCAGTATCATACTTCTTGACTTTTTGAAAAACTGAATCAGGGAATTCGAACTATGATTAAAATAATCTTAATCACTGATTAACTTTATTACTTAAGTAATTGCTAAAAGAAAAACATGCGAATTCAGCAATATTAAGTTAGATTCAACCCCGCTTGAACGATCTAAGCTGAATTGCCAGACATGACAAGAGCGACCAAAGGAGAGAAGAAACTCAATGACGGAACAAACAAACGGACCGCTGGCTAGTAGAGAGAAAAAGATTAAAAACATAAAGAACGACGCGCAGGATATGTTTCACCTGCTATGAAACCGAGACGTCTTCAGCATAGAAGAAACAAGATTACACAACTAAAATAAACCGTAAAAAAATAAAACCACCACACAAATTAATAAAAATTAGCAATTGTAGCCACATGATTCACATAGTGTCACAGAAGCTAATAGAGATTTAGTCGATAAGAACGCCAAAAGCAACTGAAGTGTGAAATAAAGTATAAACATGGAAAATGAGTTAATTATTTTGTTGCAAAATAATCCTTTGTTTACGATATGAAGCAATTTCTTGGTTTAGTAGGTAATCTGGTGATTTGTAAAATCTTAATACCCCTTGCTAAAAAAAAAACAAGCAACAATTGGTTCATTTTCAAAAAGAAATGTTATAAATTGGTCTCAATATGTAAAAGTTCCTGTACCCTATTAATGAAAGATTCCAAAACATATGTTTTTGTTTATTGAAACTTTGAAGCTTAA
This sequence comes from Artemia sinica, assembly GCA_027921565.1. Lineage (NCBI taxonomy): Eukaryota > Metazoa > Arthropoda > Branchiopoda > Anostraca > Artemiidae > Artemia > Artemia sinica. Next base: position 38,498,785 of record CM051276.1, read on the forward strand.
CTAAAAAGCAAATCTAAGGAAATAAAAAAAACTGTGAGTTTTACTCCTGAAATAAGAAAGGAAAAACAGCGAATCTCTATAGAAAAATTAATAAATTTTGGGGACGAAACTGTCCAATAAGTTAATATATTTTCTCTTTTTGTTTGAAAAAAAAAAGGATGTGACAGGGGCAAATAAAAAATATTTCATTTAACACTAATACGTTCAACAATGGCCAATTATAAAACAACATATTTAGTGAATTTTTATCTTACCTCCAAAAAATCTGCCTCTCACCTTTAATTGGGAATGTTGGTAAGAAGCTGTGAGCTATCAGATTGTGGGCGAAAAAATTATTTCACAAGAAATTTGCTTAAATGCGATGAACTAATCTTTCAGTAATGGTACCTAAGTGGACAGTCTACTGTGGGTGGGGAGCATCAGAAAATCAATATTTCAGAAAAAATGGCAATAAAAAAGTAGGGCACACCTCCCACTTCCAAGGACGGTGAGCCCACAATACACCGAGTCGTCGCTTCTTGAGTAGGGTCCCTTACAGGGTGAGCTTCTGACCTGGCACATGTACAGAAGTTCTTTCATGTGGTGTGGGAAGTAACCAGATGCATGAGCCACATGTTCCGTGTATCACCCAAAACTTTGATGTCACTCCTTGAAGTCTATATTGGTGCCTAAAACATTTGCAGTTGATCATATCAGAATGAACATTATTATAGTATGTTTATATAAAACATGTTTCTATAAAAGTATGTTTGCGATAAGCACCGTATGTTTATACAGATTAATATATATGTATATATATATATATATTATATAATATATTATATTATATTATATATATTAGATATAATATATATATATATCTATATATATATGATATATAATAGATATATATATACTATATATATATTCAATTACATTCAATTTATAAACCTGTCAACAAAAAAAAGGGCACAGATCCCCTTAAATGACAGAACCTAAGGGGTGAAACCGAGCAAACAGAAGAAAAACTTATACAATGAACAAAAATACAGTAGTTTTTACACCATAATAATCATAGGACATAAATCAAAAAATTATATATCATAATCACAAGATAATCAAGAACATTGTATAAAAATCATAAAACCAATCATTTAAAAAGAAAGAGGAAAAAAATTATGATTTAGTTACTGGCGGAAGACTTTAAAATCTTTCACTCTTTATCAATAATTGTGGAAGGAAAAATGAGCTTAAATTTTGGGCGAAAAAAAAGAGTACTAATCCAAGGGGGCATATGCAAAAGGAATTTAGAAATGTAAAATAAATTCGGTGAAAACAAGTTGAGACCAATTTCGTTTAGTTCAAAAAGATTAAAAATACCAGTTTGAACAAGTGTTGAAA